>CM055955.1:85135149-85660641 GCA_029490685.1 Schizonepeta tenuifolia | reverse complement strand
AGTTGTCGATAGGGAAGACTGTAGTATAAAAATTACAAATTCCGCTGCCAAACTCTAGACTCACTTATGTAATTATGAATATCACTTATATCACTTATGTCGATAGTGAGAATCGTTAAGAAAATTTCTTTAAGGAAGAAATAAAGAAAGAAGTAATGGAGAATGAAGTAAGAGTGTGATAAGAAGATAAAGTAAGGAAGTAAAAGAATGATAAGATAAAGGATGAAAATAAAATCTTGAAATTTTATTTCTATATATTGTTTAAAAGCAATTCTCTGTGAATTGTTAAATGTTTAAGATAAGTGATTGTTTAAGTGTTGGTGACATTACAATTGAATAAGGAATATTCAACTTGTAATTTAAGATTTTCCCTTAAGATAAGTTATTATCCTACCCGTTACTGATCCGTGTTTCTTAAAAACTTTGTAGGATGGATACTAGATTCGACACGGAGCAGGAAAGCCAATCCCCGCCACAGCGTACTTGGGCAGATCAGATACTAGATAAGTATCGAGATTTTGAGGCAGGCCCGAATCATGATATAGGACAAATAATTAGTAACTTTTCAGCCATTTACCATGCAGTTCGCTATTCCGTTACAGA
Source organism: Schizonepeta tenuifolia (assembly GCA_029490685.1). Classification (NCBI taxonomy): domain Eukaryota; kingdom Viridiplantae; phylum Streptophyta; class Magnoliopsida; order Lamiales; family Lamiaceae; genus Schizonepeta; species Schizonepeta tenuifolia. The sequence goes on along the minus strand of CM055955.1, from coordinate 85,660,038 downwards.
GCGTCAGGCTATATTCGACCTAATTATTTGACTGCCAGAGGAGTGGAGTGGTTGGGCACACGACACGGCATGGTACTACCTTGGAGTGTTTGGTGACGATGTAGAGCCAACGAGTGATTACTTAGGATTTGCTCTAGCAGTGCACAAACATTTTTTTCAGAGCAGAATCATAGCATCATATCCCATTCAAGAGCACCCTCCCTACACTCACTTTCCAGCAGATTCAGAGACAGAGCATGTTGAGATAGATCCAGAGATGGACGCACAGTTAGAGATCCCCCCCATGTTTGTACCTAGTGAGGACACAGAGGAGTTAGTTTCAGAGGCAGAATACCCGGTGATTGGCTCGAATCTTACCGCTATGATCGAGTTACCATACCCCTTCAGACCACTTGACGAGATTTGTTCAGAATTGGCCAGAGTTAGAGCAGAGTATGAGGCAGGACTGTCCAGGGTCCGTTCTAGGGAGGAGTACGATCCTAGTATGATTCCAGGGCACCTCTTTCCCCTGAAGAAGAGAACAGTAGAGCCCAGTTGTGACTACCTAGTGTCAGACCCGAAAAGGGCCGTTTCAAAGGTGCCTTCACCACCACCACTTGTACCTTTGGACGGCTCCACGATTAGGGTTGACGAAGCACTTCAGCTCATCTTTAATTCAGATTCAGAGGAGGACCTAGAGGAGGACTTCGAGGTTTTGCAGGCCATAGAGGGCGGTAGTGACTCGACAGCAGCTTGTTGAGCAGGGCGTCTTAGACGCATAGTAGTAGCAGAAGCACTTTTTACTTGTAAATAGTCGGATCAATAACTAGTTTTTGTAGTACTCCAACGGATACGAAGTTTTATGAATCGTTTCCGTTCTAGTACTTCCAGTAGTACAGTAATGCAATATGTTAGTGCATCCTGTACAGGTAGGCAGTCAGCCTAGTTTAGACTCGTTATTGTCTAGTTTTTGTATAAGTCCTTATTAAAGGCAAAACTAATATTCTTTTTGATGTATATATATATATATATATATATATATATATATATACATGACCCGTGAGAGGGTTTTGATCACAAGAGAGTTTCTTATGAATCGTATAACTAAACCAGAATGTCAAATGAACTCGTGTAACGAGAGTTTAATTTAACCTTGAAGGTTAAAAGTTGAAAGAACTAGAATCGAAGTTAATATTTATTCTCTTTTACATGAAATTGTTAAGTTGGGAAAAGGATTAGTCAGTAAATGAAGGCTTAAAAACGAGTGCTACTGATAAAATTTTTGTAACATATAGTTTCAAAATGTCGCTGAGAGTTGTTAACAACCAAAGAGGACCTGATAGTCCTAGAGGATCTGATAGAGGTCAAGAACAACGTATAGGCGAAGAAAAGCAAAAAACATCGAGTAACCATTCTACTTTCCCCACCTCCACAACAACGTAACATTGAAGATTTATTCTTCAGAAGAAATCCACTAGTTTTCAATGGGTCTAGTAACCCAAGTGATGCTGAGCATTGGGTACGCTCTATAGAAAGAATTTTTGAGCTTCTTAGATTTAGTGATAAGGAGCGCCTAGTATGTGTTGCGTCTCAGCTAGCCGGACCAGCTAAATACTGGTGGAAGACTAGACAGGAAATTATGCCGGCAGAACAAGTAGCTCAAATCACTTGGAATGATTTTAAGGAGGCATATTATGATAAGTATGCAGAACACGAAGGACTGAGCTATGCAGAACTACTAGGATGAGTCCTAGAAATAGAGGCAGTAGTGCCAAATAAAGGAAAATTGGTAGTGCCCATACCAACACCAACCCAGACTTCAACTCAAAACCTTCCCAAAAATAATATTAATTATAGAGGAAAAAGGAAATGGGAAGGAGGAAGTAGCAGTGACTATTACCAGCGCCACAACGATCAAGGGAAACAGAGTAGAAATTGACAGGACTTTCAGCAGCCAAATAAAGATAACAACTACGGTAAGAAGTCGTGGCAAAGGAATAAACCACAAGGAAATAAACAATCAGGACAGGGGAAGGGAAATAATCTACAAGGACAGCCGCAAGGACAACAGAGGAATTTTAACCAAGGAGGGAATAACCCAGGGAGGGTTATCAGTCCTGTTTGTCCGAAGTGTGATAGGACGCACCCCGGTGTTTGTCAAGCCGGCACAAGTGTTTGTTTTAACTGCGGACAGAAAGGGCATGTGAAGAGGGATTGCCCGAAACCATTTCAAGCGGCAGGACAGAATCAATATGGTTAGCCCCAACCTTTGAGGGCAATTCAGGCACAGCCGCTACAGCAGACGATGCAGCAGCAGTATCAACAGCAACAGAACGTTAGGGCATTCGCGATCGAACAAGATGCGCGCAATAAGGGCAAAGGAAAGTTGGCAGGTATAGGACAAACTTCTTAATTACCTTGTCATTCTTCCACCTCATACCAAAACCTTACAGTCGTTAATTTTAGTGCCGTTCGACACTATAAGAGTAGGACCAGAGTGCGTTAATCGTAAAATAAAAATAACCACGCCTTAGGAGGAATTATCGACACGCCTTAGGAGGAATTATCGAACTCGCTCGAGAAAGTTCATTTTTTTTTATTTTCCGGACGAAACTCGGACTGTGTCGTCCCGAGTTTTTGTCAGAATTAGTTTTTAAATATTACTTTCCGATTATGTTAAATACGTTAGAATTTTTGGTCGAATCGGAATTTGACGATTTTGTGCCGAGCCACGCTTTTCGTCGTTCGATTTCTGTAACGACGTATCGCGTCAGAAAAGCGCATAATTTCTTCTTTTTCCCACTCATGGCCGACTTCCCTCTCTCTCTTATACATGATATTTCATTTCTTTATAGTATTTATCCTAATGACTCACCATATAGATATTTACTTTATACTTTACACCTATTAAGTTAATAGATACATAATAACATAATTAAGTCTTCAACCTCACTACACTCTCTCCCTCATTTCGAAATACACACACACATATACTCTCCCATTTTTCTTCCATCACCATTGAAGAGCTCCAAGTTCTTGGACAAGAAATCATCACAAGTTCTTCATCCAACCATTGAATCATCCAACTTCCTTTATTAATTGTCAAGGTAATCTCCTCCTCTCTAATCCTATCCAATCGGATTTCATTTCTTTTTATTTTTCAAGTGGATCGATTTTTATGGGTAGATGGATTAGATGTCTTGATCTCTAATTAGTATAACTAAATGGATTAGATATGGATCTATGATTAAAATTGAAAGAAAATCAAGAACCCCAAAACCTAATGAATACCAAAAATTAGGGGTTGTTGTAGGATAATTTGAATTCTTCAATTAGTTGGATAATCATGCTTAGGAGGTGTTCAATTAGTGATTAGAACAAAAAGAAATCGAAACCCCTATGAATTTAAGTGAGGACCGATTTTTGAGCTAGGGTTTGAGTTGGGATTTTCAATTTAATGATGCAATAAGACTTGAATTGTTTGATTGATGATATAGTAGTTTGATAATTGGATTAATGTTGATAATTGATGAAGAAAATCACCCCCTTAATTATTATGTTATTACCGAAAAATATGAGGAAATTAGGGGTTTTCATGTAGTTGATTTAGGTGATGATTTGTTGATGAATTAATGTTGCTAATGATAATAGTTGATGTTGGGAATTAATTGAAATTATTCTAAAAATGTTAATGAAATCGTAAAAGACTAAGAACTCGATTTAAGTTGAGATTAAGTAATGATATGAAGTGATGATATGTATAATAATGAATCTCGTTAGATGTTGATTGATGACGTAGAAAATGAACGAATTCCGATAACTTTTGAAATCTCGTAAGAGACGAACAAGTGGTCGTAATTAATAATCGAGAAGTCGAGTAAGGATTTTAACTTGATAATAATGTTTATAATGGACTAAGGAACGACTTTGTAGTTGACGACATGAGCATTCGGAATATTATAATATGAGTTGTAGTTATAGTCGAGAACTAGAAACGAGAATTTGTTAACTTGATTTTGGTTTAGTAAATGGTAGTTGAAACGATGAGGTTTGATCGTCGCGGTTATAACCGAGTTTTGAAAAGGAGTCCTTCACGTACGGGAGTACGTGTTGACTGCCTTGAGAGTGAAGTTACGTGAGAAATCGAGTACGAGAACTTAGAACGAACTTAGGGAGTTATACGTCGATTCTATCGAGCATCTAGGGTTAGCGCGGCAGTTTTACGACCCTTCCCGGAAACTGTAATATCTTTTAGCTCGTTTATCGGATTTGAGATCCATAAATTAGAGCGTAAACTAGACTTTCTAAGCTTTCTAACGGTACAGGGCTCATCCCCTGTTTCCAATTCCTCTGTTCTGGGCAGCCACCAGAACTACTGCCTTGCGCAGTGAAATTTCAGAAGTTGTTTAACTAAGTTGTTTTCTTCGCAACTTAGTTTCTTTCGATCGTTTAAGCCGCAATAAGCTAACGACTACCTTCTCTACTGACCTAAGAGTCGAGTATGAGACCTTTCGAGTTTTAAACAAGATTTGTTCAAGTCTCGTTCCCGTTTAATTAAAATGAAACTAGTAGCGTGCAAATGCCTAAAGAAATGAAATGACTAAAACCTAATTCGAATTTCTATGTTCGATTATCTTTTACGACCGATTTTAAAGTGTTATTATTTTACGATGAAGGAGGAAGCCAGCAGTAAGGAAAGGACGGAAGATCAGGAGAACGAAAGCTCGTACTTAGTTCTGTAAACGCTAAGGTGAGCTTTTATATATAAAACAAAACGAGCAATGCTCGAAAACCTTTCTTTATCGCTTTGATATCTGTGTTTTCAAAGTGATAATTATGGCATGAACTGTTTTATGTTTTATGTGAGTTCTCTTGTACCTATCTGAGTTAACATTCGTGTTTTCCAGATTTTATGAGTTAATCAAATAGGTTAACTAACGATTGGCTCTGAGTTAGCTATTAAGTGCTTTCCAGAGTTAGTGCACTTTGTAACCTGTGGTGTATGTGGTATCATGTTGAGGGGTAACGAGCCACGGTGAATGAGAATTGGTCAAGATTGAACGTAACATACCAAAAAATGCTCGGCCGAGTAAATTGAGAAAATCAGTCAGAAAATGTTTTAGTAGACACGGGCTATTTTTTAAATAAAACCCCGATGTGCTACAAATTATGAAATGCCAGATTATCTCTACTTATGATTATGTTTTCGGCATTGTGCCCACTAAGTACTTCCGTACTTACCCTGCATATGTTTTCTAAATGTGCAGGTTGAAGCGACGAGAGCGGCGGTGGTTGAAGTTGAGTCGAGTTGTTAGGAAGCTTTAGCTTATAACTTACTTTCCGCTGCAAAACTCTAAGTCTTTTGAGGATATGTACATTTGGTGAATCACTGTAGTGTAAGTCTATAATCTTTAACTTAGGTACTTTCGAGTACCTTTTGTCGAGTAATCGTTCGTGATTAACTCTTCCTTTTGATTAGTAAAGTCTTGTTCATTGAATGTATGATGTCTTTTATGTATGTTTAGTTAGTTAGCCCCCTTCTTCCCCGCTTCTTTAATCCAATCCCAGTCGCATCCCTCGGGATTTGGGGCTGTGACACATAGTTTTGTCAGCAAGCCGTTGATCTTGAAACTGACTTAAGTTATGAAGAAAGATCGCAATTGATTTTGGATCGAAAAGCGTGAAAGTTAAGAAGCAAGTCGATACGGTTAGTAAAAGTGTTATAAGGTTATCACGGGCAAGAAGAAGCCCCGTGAGAACTCGAAGAAGAGTTGAGGAAGGAGTACCCCGAACAGTTTAGGAAGATAAGCAAATTTCGGGACAAAATTTTTCGCAAGGGGGGTAGGATGTAATACCCCGATAATTTCTACTGTCTTTAAAAATAAAAATTAATAATAATTATGGCTTTGCACGCCTAAGATCATGAATTTCAATTCTAAGAATTGCGGTGAAATCCGTTTTTGAAAATAATTTCCAGAAATCGGACGAACGACTACTGTATTTAGGGTTTTCACGTCCGATAGATTTTTCGTCCGAAAGTTCAGAATTAAATTCCGTCAGAATTTACATTCACTTTTTCTTCGATACGAGTTCACCGGAGAAAGTTAGTTTTTATGATTTTCCGGACGAATTTTGGACTGTAATGTCCCGACTTTTTCTCGGATTTTGAAAAACGAATTAGGTTTTCCGAGTACGTAAATTATTTCCAATCTAACAGACGAATTAGATTTCGTCGAATTCAAAACTATCTAGGAAGGATTTTCTCGACTTTTAAATCGACTACTTTTTTCGCACCAAACAAGTCCTTAGCGAGTCATCCATCTCTCCCTCACCCTCACCAAAACCGCCACCCCCCCCATCAAGCTCTCTCTCTCTCTCTCTTTTCTTCATTCCTCCATTGAAGAACCTAAAGCTTTTGCAAGGATCCAAGTTCATAACTCATCAATCATCCATCCGATTTCACTTCTACTTTCATTATAATTCAAGGTAATCATCCTAGCTTCACTTCTATCCAATTAGATTTCTATTTCATTAATTTTGGATATGGACTGATTTTTGTAGTAGAATTAGGATGGTGATTTGAGCTTTAATTCATGTAATTAGATGTGTTAGTAGTTGATTCTATGGTTTAATTGAAGAAAGAAATCAAGAACCCTAATTTCTAGTGAGGACCGAAATTTAGGGCTTTGTGGTAGGATGATTTAATTCTTAAATTGATTGTATAAATGAGTTTAGGAGTAATCTAATTGATGATTAATGCAAAAATAAATGAAATCCCCTAACTAATTGATGACAACCGATTTAGGGGTTAGGGTTTCAATATGAATTCTTCAATTAAGGATGTAGAAGTGATGATCAATGATTAATTTATGTTGTAGTAGTATGAGAAATGGATTAATGATTTAATTGATGAAGAAAATACCCTCCTAATTATTTTTATTACTACCGATTTTTAGGAAGGAATTAGGGGTTGTTTGTAGTTTGATTCTAATGATGATATAATGATGGATTAAGGTTCCTTATGATATTGGATGATGATATGATTTAATTGGAATTATTCTCAAAATAAAATGTAAGAGACGATGAATTGGAAATAAATCAAGATTTATTAATGATTTAAGATTATGATATATGTAGTAATGATCCTTGTTAGATGATGAATAATGTTGTAGAATTTGAACAAATTCTAGTGATGTTTGATAGTTCGTAAGAGGCGAATAAATGATGATAAGTAATGAAAGAAAAGACGAGTAAGGAAAGTAATTGATTATTAATGAATGTTAGTGATAAGGGAACAAGTTTGTAGTTGACGACGTGTTCATTCGAGTTGTAAAATGATGAGTTATAGTTATAAACGATAAGTAAAGACGAGAAGTTAGGATTTGTTTTGGTATAGTAATTGTGTAGTTTGAAGGACGAAGAATTAATCGTCGTGTTTGTAATCGAGAAATGAAAAGGAGCTCATCACGTATGATGATACGTGTTGACTGTCACGAGTCAGGAATTTCGTGAAAAATAAGGTGAAATAACATAAGTCGAAACTAGGAAGTCGTGCGCCGAGTTATCGAGCATTAGGGTTAGCCGCGGACAGTTTTGCAACCTTTCACGGAAACTGTCATATCTCCTAGCTCGTTTATCGGAATTGAGATCCGTAAATTGGATAGTAAACTAGACACCCGTACCTTTCTTTTGGTATAATATTCGTTCCCTGTTTCGAAATCCCCTGTTCTGTACAGACTTACTGATCTGTGCAGATTTTTCCGAAACCTAGTTTCTTAAGTTGAATTCTTTTCAACTTAGTTTCCTTTTGATCTCTTAAGTTGTCGTAAGCAATCGACTTCAGTTTTGCCGACATAAGTGTCGAGTAAGGAACCAAATGAGGTTTAAATGAGATGTGTTTGAGTCTCGTTCCCGTTTAACTAAAAGAATCTAGTTTAGTGTGCAAATGCCTAAAATGCTTAAAAGACTAATTCGATTTCGTTTTCGATTTCCATTTTCATTTATCATATCGACGACTTATCAAAGTATGATTATGTACGATGAAGGAAGGAAGTCAGCACAAGGATAGGACGGAAGATTGAAGAACGGAAGCTCGATTAGAAGTTCTGTAATCTTTAAGGTGGGCTTTTATATATGAAACAAAATGAGCAATGCTCGAAAACCTTTTCTTTATCGCTTTGATAATCGTGTTTTTAAAGTGATAATTATGGCATAAACTGTTTTTGTGTTTTATGTGAGTTCTCTTGTACCTTTCTGAGTTAGCCATCGTGCTTTCCAGAATTATTAGTTAACCATTAGGTGTTAACTAAACGATCGGACTTTGAGACTAGCTATCCAAAGTTAGTGCACTTTGTAGCCTGTGGTGTATGTGGTATCCTGTTAAGGGGTAGCCAGCCACGGTGAATTATGACTGGTCAAGATTTGAACGTAACATCTGTCAGAAAATGCTCGGCCGAGTGATTTATGAGAAAAGAAAATATTTAGTAGGCACGGGCTCTTAAAAAGAAAAACCCCAGTGCGCTACAGATATGAAATGCCTGTTTTATCTATACTTATGATTATGTTTTCGGCAACGTGCTCACTAAGTACTATTGTACTTAGCCCTGCATATGTTTTCTAAATGTGCAGGTTGAAGCGACGGGAGCGGTGACGGTTGAGTTAAGAGTTGTCGATAGGGAAGACTGTAGTATATAGATTACAAATTCCACTGTCAAACTCTAGACTCAGTTATGTAAGTATGAATATCACTTTTAGGTTTAAGTTCTGTACTTATAACTTAGAATCTTTTAAGATCTTGTTCGAGTGATCCTTTAAGATCAACTCTGTCTTTTGCTAATGAAGTCTCGTTCATAGAATTTCTTTCTTTAATGTTATGTTTATTCATTCATCTCCTTTTCTTCCCCGCTTCTTTAATTCAATCCCAGTCGCACCCCGGCTTCTGCCGTCCCTCGGGATTTTGGGCTGTGACACATCGAGCACGAAAGGAGCAAGGGTTTTTTACCTCTATCACTCGATTTTAATGTCTTTTTCCACCTTATAAGCTTCGAATTTTCTGCACAACATTTATGAAGTTGTAAGCTTAGATTTTCAAGGTTTATATCTATGATCTTACATGCTATCCATGCAATAGAAAGAATGAAGAAAGTCCAAACTATGCATGAAAGTATATATATGTCGTATGATTAAGGTTATGGAGAAATTTCATGCTTTAAAATTATGATCTTGATATTATGAGTATATGCATAAGTTAAAGATGATAGCATGATGAGATGATGAAGAAGAATCCATGAATTAAAAACCCTAGTAGAACCGAAAATCATGAAGAAATTAGGGTTTGCATGTTTTGTTGAATTTATGATCTTGTTGATAAAGATGATGATATCTAAGCATGATTTGATGATATTGGTTGAAGAAATAAGCATGATTAGAAAGAAGGTCACTTGAGGAAGATGGTGAATAGTAGAATTGAGAAATTTATATATAACTTGTATGTTTAATTTGAGGATGGAAATCTATGATTCAAGCATGCTAGAGTATAAATATAGGAATAAATTGAAGCTAAAAATTTGTATATGAAAAGCATGCTAATACCGAAAGTAATGATAAAAAATATAAGTTATAGTTCTTATGATAATTGTTATATTTGATGGATTAGAAATGAATTTAAGAGTATATTATGAGTAGAATTGCTATTAATCAAAAGAAATAAATTCATAATTTTGAAGAAGTATATAAATTCAAAGAGTATGAAGAAATAAGTTAGGAATTTTATTCCTGTAGATATATGCCTTAATTTAATATTAAAAGAGAAAATAAAAGTAAAATAAGTCTAAAATATGAGAAAATTAAAGAACTAATCTCCTTAGCATAAAGAGATGAAAATTTTGAATAAAACTAAAGCATAAGAAATTGTGCTTTTTATTCTCTTAAGTCTAAATGGAAGAGTTAAGCTAAGAAAAATGAAATTAAAAATAAATTAAAATAAGATAAGAAAATAAAATCAAGAATTTATTTAATAAGGAGAATTAATCCTAAAATAATGAAATTAGGATTTATTGGAAAATAAATATGTATTCAAATGAAAAAATAAAAGTCTATTAAGAAAAACCTAAGAAAATCGATGAAAACTAAGAGTTAATAGTAGTTTTTCATTTCTATAGCTAAAAGATGAAATTGATGAAAGACTTTAAATTTATAAAATTTAGCAAGAAAATAATAATTATATAAAAATTCAAAGGATTCAATATTAAAATTAGAAACTTGTGTTTATAAGAGGAATTGGATAAATTGATTTTATAAGAGTTCAATTGGAATAATTCTAAGTATATTAGCAATTGAAATTATTGATAAATACTAAGCATAGCAAAGATGACTTAGGTCAGAAAAATAAAATGAGAAATTGATTAATTTGGCTAATTAAAAGATGTAAATGATGTTATTAACGTAAAGATGAGATAAAAACAAGTACGATAGCCACTTGAATCACTTAATTCCAAATTCGTACGACTAAGTTATGAAAAAGTCAACAAAACGTAATAAAAGTTGACTAATGAGAAATTAAGTGAAATTAAGTAAATTAAAGAGTTAAAAGAGTTTAGATAATTAATTAAAGTACGTTAGAAGTTAAATCGAGCAAAAATGAGTCATTAATAATAAAAAAGATAAATGACAGGAAATAATAAGAATAAATAGTATTTTATCGATTCTCGAGTCCAAAAATATCATGAAGTGAGAAATCGTTCAAATAAAACTATTTCTAGTAAGGTATAAAATTTGAGAATGTTCTGAGTCAGTTTAGATATATATCTCGAGAAACGTGTCGAGCATCGACTCGTTAAAATTAGTAAAAAGTCTCGAATTCTAAAATAAAATTTATAGTTAGATTCCTTGAATTTTTCTAAGAGGAATTAAGTTAATTATAAAAGAAAACGAGAATCTAAAGTCCGAGTTAAAAAGTCGAGCAAAATAATAGAAATAAATCTATTTATTTGTGCATACATGTGTTGTATGATTAATCATGTGTTGTATAATTGATTATGTATTGTGTAGTTGATGCGAAAAGTGTTGTATGAATAAATGCTGAGAATTGTTACGAGTAAATGACTAAGGAGAAATGAGAGCTCGATTATTTTTGCTAAGTAGTGAGTTATTGATTTCCAATAAGTTTTGGAAATTAGATTTTGTTTTTAGCTTGAGAAATCCGAGAGTTTCAAACGTTCGATTAGATTATCGAGTAGAAATAGAAATTGAGCGATTCATTAAAATAATCAAGAGTTTTGAGCCCAAGTCATGTAGAAGTACGAATAAACGGGACAAGTATTCATTTTTTCTGAATAAGTTCTTATTTAGAAATTATTTTGAAGGAACGAGTGGAAGCGAGAAATAGTTGTCAAGAGAAAGGAAGTAATCAAGCAAGTGTCGCCAGTCAGGTGGGCTTTCTGATCTGAAACTAAAAGATGAATGCGCAATTTATTATACTATGTGCATTTTTTTTGTCACAGCCCCAAATCCCGAGGGACGGCACAAGCCGGGGTGCGACTGGGGTTGGATTAAAGAAGCGGGAAAGAAGGAGGCTAACTGACTAATCATACATGAAAGGCATCAAATAAACCATGAACAAGACTTGAATATAATAAAGAAAGAGTTAATCGCTAAGGATTACTCGACAAAAGTACACAGTAGAAACTAAGTTCAAATTTACAGACTTAACTACAATGTATTGTTCAAAAGGTACATTTCAAAAGATTTAGAGTTCTGCAGCGGAAGAGTTCTAACTAAAGCATCCTATCTTTCAACTCAACATCAACCGTTGCCGCTCCCGTCGCTTCAACGTACACATTTAGAAAACAATGCAGGGCTAAGTAAAAACGTACTTAGTGGGCACGATGCCTAAATCATAATCATAAGTATAGATAAATATGGCATTTCATAATTGTAGCACATCGGGGTTTTATTGAAAGAACCCGTGTCTACTAAACATTTTGTTTTCTCATAAATCACTCGCGCGAGCATTTTCAAACTGATGTTACCTTCAATCTTGACCAATTCTCATTCACCGTGGCTGGTACCCCTCAACAGGATATCACATACACCACAGGTTACAAAGTGCACTAACTCTGGAAAGCACTTAGTGGCTAACTCAGAGCCTATCGTTAGTTAACCTAGTTAGATTAACTCTAAAAATCTGGAAAACACGAATGTTGACTCAGATAGGTACAAGAGAACTCACATAAAACATAAAACAGTTCATGCCATAATATCACTTTGAAAACACAGATATCAAAGCGATAAAGAAAGATTTTCCGAGCATTGCTCGTTTTATTTTGTATATAAAAGCCCACCTCGTAATACAGAACTAAGAAGTACTAGCTTCCAATCTTCGGATCTTCCGTCCTTTCTTTACTGCTGGCTTCCTCCTTCATCGTAAAATAGTAATACTTAAAATCGATTCGTAAAAGATAATCGATCAAAGAAAATCGAAATAGGTTTTGGTCGTTTCATTCTTTAGGCATTTGCACGCTTACTAGATTCATTTTACTTAAACGGGAATGAGACTCGAACAAATCCCGTTTAGAACTCGAAAGGTCTCATACTCGACTCTTAGATCAATAGAGAGGGTAGTCGATAGCTTAATACGACTTAAAAGATCATAAGGAACTAAGTTGGAAAGAATCAACTTAGGAAAAATTACATTTTAGTTCATTAAACGACTTATGAAATTTCTCGCTTACTACTTCTTTATTTGAACGGATAAGAGATAAGATCTCGACTGGTTTTAGCACTCAAGGGCCTGTACTTGACTCTAGGAAGATATTCGTTAGTTATTACGGCTTAAACGATCGAAAGAAACTAAGTTGCTAACGAAACAACTTAGAAGAAGAGAAACTGAAATTTCACTGCGCATTACAGTGACTCTGGGGATCTGGAAACAGGGGGTGAGCCCTGTACCGTTGGAAAGTTTGGGATGTCTAGTTTACGCTCCAATTTACGGATCGCAAATCTGATAAACGAGCTAAAAGTTATTGCAGTTTCCGGCGAGGGTCGCAAAACTGCCGCGATAACCCTAGTTGCTCGATAGATTCGACGTATAACGTCTTAAGTTCGTTCTAAGCTCTCGAATTCGATTTCTTTAGAAACTGGACCCTCAAGGCAGTCATCACGTATTCCCGTACATGATGAACTCCTTCTCAAAACTCGTCCAATAGCACGACGTTCTAAACGTCGGCTTTTAACTAACAAGTACTAAACCAACAAGTTATTCACTTCGCGTTCTAGTTCTCGACTATCACTATAGCTCATATTATTTTAGCTCGAAAGCTCATGACGTCAACTACAAAGTTGTTCTCAAGTCCATCATAGACAATAATATCAAATTAGAATTCTCATTCGACTTCTCGGTTACTAGTTACGTCTAGTTGTTCGTCTCTTATGAAATTTTCAAAGTTGTCGGATTCCGTTCAAATTTTACGTCATTAAACTACATCTAACGAGAATCACTTTTATGCATACAATCATTTCATACCAACACTATATTTCAACTTACGACGAGTTCTTCATCTCTTACATTACAAAAAATATTTTTAGAAAATTCTCAATTAAATCCTATTATCAACTAACACCATTTGCAACTATATTCCATCATCAATTCATCATTTAAATCAAACACATGAAAATCCCTAAAATTCTTAAAAATTTTCGGTATTGTCACAAAGGATAAGAGGGTGATTTTCTTCTCCAATTAACACCATTTATTCATTAATCATCCTATTATAACAACAATTAATCAATTGCAATCCAATTACATACTAACATGCAAAAATCCCTAATTCTATACTCAAACCCTAAATCGGTTTTCACAAAACATGGGGCTTTCGATTCCTCTTTGTTCTAATCACCAATTAAGCACCTCTTAAGCATGAATCTATCATCAATTGAAGAAATTCAAAAATCCTACCATTTTCCCTAAATTTTCGGTAATAAAGAGGATATTAGGGTTCTTGTTTTTGTTCAATTTTAATCCCTAATTATCCTATCTAACATATCTAATTTAATTAATTCAAGATCGAATCATCTAATTCATCACCCTAATTTTCGATCCAAAAGGAAAATAAAAAGAAGAGGATGATGGATGGATAGAATTAAAGAGGAGAGGATTACCTTGCTAATTAATGAAAGAAGTAAGAGGTTTGGATAGTTGGATGATGACTTGTGATTTTCTTCTTGAAGAAAGCTTGAAGTTCTTCAATGGAGGAGAAGAGATGAAGATGGGAGAGAGATGAGGTGGTGCTGCCGATTTCTAAGGTGTGGGAGGGAGAGATGGTGTTTTAATTTGAATTAATCATAAGTTATAAGGTTGAATATGTGTAAAGTTGCAATAGTATACCATTAGGTGTCCCTTATTAAACTATATAAAATGAAATATCTACTAAAGTGAGGAAGATGAAGTCGGTTGGGGAGAGAGGGAAAAAGAAAAATACGCGCTTTTCCGGCGCGATCCGATGCTACGGAAAACGTTCGACGAAAAACATAGCTTGGCACAAAATCGTAGCGATCCGATTCGACCGAAAATTCTAACGTATGAAACTTAATCGGAAAATAAATTTATAAAATTTATTTTGACAAAAACTAGGGACGACACAGTCCGAGTTTCGTCTGGAAAATCATAAAAACGAACTTTCTCGGGCGAGTTCGTATCGCGATTTCGTGAATGTAAAAATCAGACAGTTTTCCGTTCTGAGTTCACGAACTAAAAACTTTTCGTACGCGCTAACCCTAAATACAGTAGTCGTCTAGATGACTTCCGTAATTTATTTTCGGAAACGGATTCGACCGTTAGTCTTAGAATTCAAAATCGTAAACTTAGGCGTGCAAAGCCATTTATTTAATTAACTTTAAAATTTTAAGATTGTAAGGAATTTACGGGGCATTACATTTTTTTATTAAAATCGATTGACTTGCCTAAGTTTTTGAATGTTTTTGGTATGGAATCATCTTCTTGATGTTATGAGATGAGAATGAATCATGTGGACGCACGGGATAAGAACTTGCACGATGCGGGTTAATGCATGCATTAGTTAAGGTGACTGTGAGCCTTGCTTCGGTTGGGCCGGTCACGGTGTTTGAGAATGAGGCTTACTTCTCGACACCAAAGAATGATGATGATGAGATAAGTTTAGATTGATTCATACCCGAGTAAATAGCATGCCGATTTCAGAAAATAAATAAAATATTTTTGTGGCTGTCACAAGTGGTAAACTCTTTTAAAACAATTATATATTTAACTTTGTGATGCAGCAAGAGAGGCAAGTCTAATCATATAGCTCTAATGAGCAAGCTTTCAAATATTTTTGGCATGTGTCCACTGAGTACGTTGTACTCACGCCTTGCATGTTATTTCTAAAATGGCAGGTTAGTTCGGATGAGGAGGGCATAGTGTACTTGGGCAGCTTGTTGTCAAAATAAATCCATTTTCGAAGTTTAGCTTGAGGTTATGTGTCTTCATACATATAGCCTTTGGATTTGATGTTGTTGTTCATATTCCGCTGCAATAATGTTATCTTGATATGTTCGATTGCATGCTCGGATTTTGTTACATTGAGCCGTGTGCTCGACAAACCTTAAATCCTTTTTGAATTCTGCTTGGAACACCAATGAATTTTTTTAAATGAATCCTCATATTTCTTTAACCACCATTTGATAATCGTAATTTAATGATTGGCCCACTTCCGAATGCAACGTTTGATTGTTCATAACCAAACCTAATCCCTTTACTCGATTAATTGGTAAAATATTGATAAAAACTTGTATCATTTAAAAATGATCTATCAAGTGATTACATTGTTGAATTAATTGTTGATTACCGAGCATGTTTCTTGAGTAAAGTTTAGTTGTTTCACCTCACTGCCCCTTGCAGTATAGTCGTTTCAATACCCTAGAAGTTGGGTTGTGACATAGTGGTATCAGAGCAGGTCGTCTGCTCTGAAACTTAAACTTCCCTAAGAATCGAGTCTAGATTTGCATTCTCTAGACTCATTTGATGTATTCTTGAATTCATTTGAGAAATCCTTGAATTCATTTGAGTATTCTTTGAATTTATTGAGTCGACAATGAGCCAAGCACCCCCACCTCATCCGGCTAACAGGTACGAAGCTTTTAAGAGCTTTTTGAGTTCTCAGTTAATCTAAAGTTATTTGAGTAATGTTATATGTTGTCACACTCCGACTCCCGAGGTGCGACTAACGACACTAACACTACTAACCATCCATCAACTCAACTCAATTAAGGGATTCATGCTCGGGGAAACAAGGAAATATTGACTGAAAGCGATAACAAATAAAAACATGCTTCCAAGTCACAACTAAAACATCAGACGAGCATGGATAATTTACATATCAAATCCAAATTTGAATAAGGATATCAAGTTCACAAGAAACGAGAATAAAGGGTAAGCGGTAAATTGTATCGAGCACATCGCTCGTGAATAAGAACATATATCAGAGTATAATTCATAAACATATCAAAAGACTTCAATTAGCAAGACAGTGCATTGCAGCGGAAATCTCGACTCAATCCCAACAACTACATGTATGAAGACATGTAATTGCCAGTCCACTTTCTACTTGACCAAAACAAACACACCACCAAGCCGCCCACGCCATCCACATCCCACTAACCTGCACGTTTAGAAATACATGCAGGGCTGAGTACTTCGTACTCAGTGAACACATGCCAAAACATTTGAAACTCTGCTCATTAGAGCTATATGATTAGACTTGCCTCTCTTGCTGCATCACAAGGTTAAATATATATTTGTCTAAAAGCAGTTCACCACTTGTGACAGCCATAAAAACATTTTCGTACTTTTCTAAAATCGACTGTAGTCATTTATACTCAGGTATGAATCAATCTACAACTTATCTTTCTGTGGTGTTGAGAAGTAGGCCTCTTCTTCTAACACCGTGACCGGCCCAATCAAAGCAAGGCTCACAGTCACCTTAACTAATGCATGCATTGTGAATTTCGAATCTCGATCAGAGGTAATCGTACTCGGCACTCCGTGCAGTCTCACAATCTCTTTGACATAAATCTGAGCTAACTTATCCGATCCATAGGTATGTGGAATGGGTATGAAATGAGCGGACTTTGTCAATCTATCTACAATTACCCACACAACTGTATTTCCTTTTCTCGATCTTGGCAAACCCGTCACGAAATCCATCATGATACCATCTCACTTCAATTTTAGGACTAGTAGCGGTTGTAAAGGTCCATACGGTCTTTGGTGTAGAGACTTCACTTGTTGGCAAGCTAAACATCTCTCAACATACATGGCCACGTCCTTTTTCAATCCTTCCCACCAAAACTGTTGCTTTAAGTCTTGGTACATCTTCGTACTCCCGGGATGGGCTGTATACGGGGTCTCATAAGCTTCACTCATTATCTCTTTTCTTAACTTCTCGTCGTTGGGCACACAAATTCTTCCTTGATACAATAAAACATTATCTCTCGACTCTGAAAAATCTTTAACTCCTTCCTTTCTAATCTTCAACCTCAACTTCTCTAATTCTTCGTCTTTTCTTTGGTCTTCTATGATACGAGACCTCAAATCTAGCATTACTACTAAAGTAGCAATCACTTGCTCTACAGTTGTTGGGGGTATAATTAGTTCGATCCTCATTTTCCCAAAATCTTCGATCAATCTTGCTTCTTCAGTTGGCAAAAATCCTAACTCGGTTTCCTCTGAATTCTCCATCCTTCTTTTTTAGCTCAGCGCGTCGGCTACAAATTAGCTTTACCGGGATGATAGGATATCTTGCAATCGTAATCTTTTACCAACTCGAGCCATCTCCTCTGTCTCATATTTAGCTCTTTCTGCTCGAAGAAATACTTCAAACTCTTGTAATCCGAAAAGATTTCACAATTGGCTCCATAAAGATAATGTCTCCAAATTTTCAAAGCATGCACTACGGCTGCTAATTCCAAATCATGAGTTGGATACCTCTCTTCATGGGGTTTAAGTTATCTTGAAGCATATGCTATGACTTTTCCATCTTGCATTAGGACACATCCTAATCCTTGATCTGATGCATCAGTATAAATGATGTAGTCTTTTCCTGGTTCAGGAAGAGCTAGTACTGGAGCTGAAGTTAATCTTATTTTGAGTTCTTGGAAACTTCTCTCACATTCCTCTATCCATTCAAACTTTGATTCTTTCTTTAACAAACTCGTCATCGGCTTCGCGATCTTGGAAAATCCTTCTATGAATCTCTGATAGTAACCTGCTAAACCGAGGAAACTACAGATTTCATGAACTGACTTCGGTGATTTCCAATCTTGCACAACTTTCACCTTTTCCATATCAACTTTAATTCATTCTGACGAAACAACGGGTCCTAAGAAATTCACTTCTTTCAGCCAAAATTCACACTTACTGAATTTGACATACAACTTCCCGGATCTTAACTTTTCCAACACGATTCGCTTATGCTTCTCGTGTTCTACTTCATTCCTTGAATATACCAATATGTCGTCTATGAAGACAATCACAAATTTTTCCAAAAAATCATGAAAAACTCTATTCATCAAATCCATGAATACTGCTGGAGCATTAGTCAACCCAAATGGCATTACTGTGAATTCGTAATGTCCATATCTCATTCTGAAAGCGGTCTTAGGGACATCTTCTTGCTTAATCTTCAGTTGATGGTATCCGGATCTTTTTGAGAAAACACCGGCTCCTTTTAGCTGGTCAAATAAATCGTCTATCCTTGGTAAAGGATACTTGTTCTTGAGCATAATCTTGTTAAGCTCTCGGTAGTCTATGCACATCCTCAAACTACCGTCCTTCTTCTTCACAAACAGAATTGGGGCTCCCCAAGGCAAAACGCTTGGTCGGATAAAACCCGAATCTAATAGTTCTTGCAACTGGATCTTCAATTCTTGGAGTTCCTTTGGGGCCATTCTGTACGGAGCTTTTTATATTGAGGCTGATCTTGGTTCTAAATTAATCGTAAACTACAATTGCCGGTCGGGAGGCAATCCTGGTAGTACTTCTGGAAAAACGTCTTAAATTCTTACACAATAGACACGTCATCGACACTCAGCTCTTGGTTCTCATCTTTGTTCAAGTAAATTAGATACGCCTTTGCACCCTTCTTTCTCATTAACTTCTACGCTTTCATTGCCGAAATTAACGGCATACTCTTCCTTACTCTCTTCTCGAATGCAAAAACTATTGTAGGCTCTTCTCCAGGGGGTTGAAATGATATCTGCATCAGGTCGCATCGAATCGTCGCAAAATTCTTGGTAAACCAATCCATTCCTAGGATTATGTCTACGTCCCACATTTGAATCAGATTTAGGGATTTCGCTAGCAACTTACGGCTTCCAAATTCGAATTCTAAGTTCGAGCAAACACGCAAAATTAACGCAGATTTACCTAAAGGGGTCGCGATTTTAAGCACCTGGTTCGATTCTTCTACTTTCAAACCTAAATTTTCTACGCACGCGCTAGAAATAAACGAATGCGAAGCGCTGGTATCAAATAAAACGATAACAGGTATGCCGTTAAGCTTTCCCATACCTGCTAGGTTTCATGGGTCTTTAGCTGACGGTTTCTGCTCAATTGCAAAGGCTCTTTAAAAATGCGGCGGCTCCTGCTGGGAAGGTTGCTGCTTTGGCTGTTGCGGGTTACGTTGATGCTGAAGAAACTTTTGCGGTCGAGTTGCCTCAACTGCTTTCATCTGCAAAGGCTGAAACTGATTTGGTCTTCCGCCACTCATTCCTTGCTGCTTACTTGGGCATTGGTTCGAGAAATGGTCGGGCTGACCACAAGTATAACAGCCATTACTTTCAATTTTTCAGATGCCTTGATGCATCTATCCACACTTCGAACAAGGGGGAAGTTCTTGAGGTCCTATAGGCACATTGCTTCGATTAGCCTGTGGGGCTCTCGCTTTCTGGGTTTGTTGAGATTGTTGTTGTCCTTTTTCTTGCCAAGGCTTCTTACTTGGATGGCCTTCACCACTCCATTTTCCCTTTCTCTTTCCATGCTGACCGAACTGAGACTGATGGGTAGTTACGGTCGTCGTCGTTTGGCTTTGGAACTGAGGATTCGCTGAGGAATGCGATCATTTTTCTGGCTGCATAGCCAACTCCATGTCTAGGGCTCGGTTAAGGGTTTCTGCATAAGTCAGACCACTCTGACAGGCGAGAACTACTCGAATATCTTGTCTCAATCCTGCTCGGAACAGCTCGCAGATTTTCTCGTCGGTATCTACCTTATCAGGTGCAAATCGAGCTAATTCGCAAAACTCTCGATCGTACTCAGCTACAGTCTTCTTTCCCTGTCTCAGATTGGCAAATTTGTTCGCCTTCTTCTTACGATAACTCCTTGGCACGTACTTTTCGTACAACGCTTCCTTGAATTGCTCTCACGTCAAGTTTTCATGCTCTTCTGGACTGTACATTCTCTGTCTTGCTTCTCACCAATAGTCGGCAGTTGTCACAGCCCCAAATTCTGAGGGCGGTAAAGCTGAGGTGCGACTAGGGATGGGATTAAAGAAGTGGGGAAGAAGGGGCATAAATAAGAATGAACAGACATTAATAACAAAATAACTTCTATGAACAAGACTTTATTGAAGAAGAAAGAGTTGATCTCGAAGGATCACTCGACAAGGTTCTAAAAAAGAAACTAAGTTAAAAAGTAAAGAACTTAGACTAAAAGGTTTATACAACAACAAAACAAAGAGTTTGGAGTTTGGCAGCGGAAACATAGAACTTAAACACTACAGTTCTTCTCTTATTCACAATCCTACTCAACCTCCGCCGCTCCCGTCACTCAACCTGCACATTTAGAAAACACATGCAGGGCTAAGTATAAACATACTTAGTGGACACTTTGCCGAAAACATATATTACGAGTATAGATAAATCAGGCATCTCATTAAATAGCACATCGGGGTTTTTCAATAAAATACCCGTGTCTACTAAACATTTTCTTTCTCATTTTCACAACATAGCTTGATCAAGCATTTTTCTGATAGATGTTACGTTCAACTTGCCCAATATTTTTCACCGCGACTGGCTACCCCTCAACAAAATACCACACACACCGGCTACCGTGTACACTAACTTTGGAAAGCAGTCGGCTAACTCAGAGTCCGATCGATTTAGTTAGCAGTCGGCTAACTAATAATTCTGGATAGTAGTCGGCTAACTCAGAAAGGCAACAAGAGAACTCACATAAAACAAATATTTCATGCCCTGATTATCACTTTGAAAACACAATTATCAAAGCTGTAAATAAAGATTTTCGAGCATTGCTCATTTTATTTCGTATATAGAAAAGTCCACCTTAAATGATTACAGAACTATAATACGAGCTTCCGTCTTTGATCTTCCGTCCTATCCTTGGCGCTGACTTCCTCCTTTTATTGTAAATAAATAAACTTTAAATCTCGGTCGCAACGATAAAAGAAACAGGAAATTGAAATCGGTCTTATTCTTTTAGGCCTTTGCACGCTAAACTAGTTTTTTTTTATTAACACAGAAACGAGATTCGAACGCTTCTCGTTTAGAACTAACATGGTTCCTTACTCGACACTTAATTCAATAAATAATGGAAGTCGATAGCTTGTAACGACTTAAAAGTTCAAAAGGAATCAAGTCAATAGCTTTTCAACTACCAATTGCTAAACCATTTAAACTTGATTTTCATTTCATTCTTCAACTTCTAATTTATAATTTTGTAACTTATACCATCTCATCAACAACTATACTTAGGCATATTATTATCAACTTCATTTCATTCTTCTTATTATCCTCTTTCCCAATTCAATTATCAAATCAACCAATACTAATTAAAACATAATCTAACACATCTAATATCAAGAATTAAAGCTCCAATTTATCAAACCCTAACCCCTATTTTCGGTTTTCATCAATAAATTAGGCGAATGATTTCTCTTTGCATCCAACCATCTACCAATCCATTTCTATGCATAATTAATCAATTATCTTAGCTTAGAACATCATCCCTCAAAGCCTCACAATTCTCGGTCCTTAGCAATTATTTAGGGGATGGTTTCTACTTGGATTCTACCATAGGAATCAAATTCTATACATCAAATAACATGAATCAAAGCTTAGAACATCCTACTACATTCCTATAATTTTCGGTCACCACAACAAAATAAAGGAAAAGAAATTCTAAATGGATAGAATGATAGATTAGATGATTACCTTGATGGATATGTAATTAGAATTGATTTTGGTTGGATTATGAATGATCTAAGATGAAAATCCATGATGAACTTGAAGGAGCTTCAATGGAGTATGTGAGAGGGGGGAGGGGCAGTTTTGGGTGGAATGGGAGAGAAGAAGTGATGACTAATTGTATTTAGATGAAATAATATCTAACAAAGCAAGGTGTAAAGTAGTAGAACAAAATAAAAGATGAGTCATAAGTGAAAGGTGGCGGTTTGGTGTTAGATTTTTAGGAGAAATATCGTGTTTTACGGGTCCGATACGACATAATAAAATCGAGCAATTAAATTCTTAGACGGTTATGTTTTCGACGAAATCTAATTCGATGATTAGATTAGAAATAAATTACATACTGGGAAAGGACGGTTCGTTTTTCAAAAACCGATAAAAACTTGGGACATCACAGTCCAAATTTCGCCCGGAAAAATAATAAAATTGATTTTTACTAACTTACTTGTCTCGCAAAAATAGTGAATGTAAAGTTAGACGGTTTCTCGATCTGAGTTCTCGAACTAAAAAGTTTTCGTACGCGAAAACCCTAATACAGTAATCATTCGACTGATTTGTGGAATTTATTTTAAAAAACGGATTTCACCTTTAGTCTTAGAATAGAAATTCATTAACTTGCGTGCAAAGCCTTAATAAATTATTAACTTTTATTTTACCGACAGTAGAAAAATATCTGGGGTATTACATTGACCCCTCTAACAAAACATTTCATCCTGAAATTTGCATACCTTCTTCAAAAAGATAAGGATACTTCTCCTTCATCTTTTTCTCGAGCTCCCACGTGGCTTCTTCCTGCCCGTGGTGATTCCACAATACTTTTACTATTGGTATCGACTTGGTTCTTAACTCTTGTATTTTTCGATCCAAGATCGATAGTGGTTTTTCCTCATAACTCAAGTCAGATTCAAGAATGACGTCTTGCTGGCTAATTACGTGCTTAGGGTCAAAGACATACTTTCTTAACTGAGATACGTGAAACACATTATGGACACTTCCTAGACTTGGCGGTAAGGCCAATCTATAAGCAACAGGTCCTACTTTTTCAAGAATCTCGTAAGGTCCTATAAACCTTGGTCTGGGTTTACCCTTAACACCGAATCTAATGATTCCTTTGGATGGTGAAATCTTGAGGAAAACCTTATCCCCAATTTCGAAATTAAGATCGGTTCGACGTTCATCGGCGTAAGACTTTTGCCGACTCTGGGCTTCTTTCATTCTGACTCGGATCTGCCGAATGATCTCGATCATTTCACTGACCGTATCTGGTCCTAGGTTCTTCCTTTCACCCACTTCATCCCAATAAAGTGGTGATCTACATTTCTTTCCATACAATGCCCCATAAGGCGTCATTCCTATCGTCGCTTGATAACTGTTGTTGTACGCGAATTCAACTAAATGTAAGATATCTTCCCAATTCGCGCTTCGATCCAATACTACCGTTCTTAACATATCAACGAGTATCTGAATCGTTCTCTCAGATTGTCCATCTGTCTGGGGGTGAAAAGCGGTACTAAAGTTAAGTTCGGTACCCAATTCTTTCTGCATCGTGATCCAAAATCTCGAAGTGAATTTGGCATCTCTATCTGATGTTATCGACTTTGGTATTCCGTGCAGACGTACAATCTCACGGACATACAACTGTGCTAACTTCTCTGACCCGTAGGTAATCTTAATCGGTAGAAAGTGAGCTGATTTTGTGAGTCTATCAATAACTACCCAGATGGCAGTGTTTCCTTTTCTTGACTTAGTCAAACCTGTCACAAAATCCATAGCTATATCCTCCCATTTCCACTCTGGAATACTTAGTGGCTGCAACAATCCATACGGTCGTCTGTGTAAAGCTTTCACTTGTTGACAAGCCAAACATCTTTATACAAACGAGGCAACATCTCGTTTCAATCCATTCCACCAGAAATTCTTTCTTAAGTCCTGATACATCTTCGTACTCCCTAGGTGTGCTGTATAAGGCATATCGTGAGCCTCACTCATGATATCGTTCTTCAATTCGTCATCTTCAGAGATACAAAGTCTACCTTCAAACAAAATCGCATTATCCGGATCTTCGGAATAACCGTCCGGTTTATCCGTTCTTATCCTTAGTCGAAGCTTCTCGATCATCTCATCCTTTCTTTGAGCACTTGTGATTCTCTCTCGTAAATCCGGTGTAGCTACTAATGCTGCTATTTGATTTGTTATTGTTGCTGGTGTATCGAGCACTTCTATATCCATCATCTCAAATTCTCGCGCAAGTGCTTCTTCCTCGATAAGAAGACACCCTAACTTGGTTGGAGCCTTATGACTCAGCGCATCTGCTACTACATTCGCTTTTCCAGGATGATAATTGATACCACAATCATAATCCTTAACTAATTTGAGCCATCTTCTTTGCCTCATATTCAATTCCTTTTGCTCGAAAAAGTACTTCAGAATTTTGTGATCCGTAAAGATCTCAACCCTTACACCATAGAGATCGTGTCTCTAAATTTTCAACGCATGCACAACGGCTGCGAGTTCTAAGTCATGGGTTGGATACTCAAAGTCATGGGTTCTAAGCATAAGCTATCACCTTTCCATCTTGCATCAATACACACCCTAACCCGTTCTTTGAAGCATCAGTGTAAACCACATATTCCTTATTCGCTTCTGGGAGAGCTAACACTGGTGCTGTGGTTAACTTCTCCTTGAGTGTTTGAAAACTCTTCTCGTACTCGTCCGTCCATTTAAATTTATTTTCCTTCCGAAGTAGTTGCGTCATAGGTCTAGCAATCGTAGAAAATCCCTCAATGAATCTTCTGTAATAACCGGCTAAACCTAAGAAACTCCTATTTCGTTAGGACTTGTGGGTGATTTCCAGTTGCGTACTGCCTCTACCTTGGCAGGATCTACCTTGATACCTTCTGCTGACACAATGTGTCCAAGGAACATCACTTCTTTCAGCCAAAATTCGCATTTACTAAATTTGGCATAGAGTTTCTCGGCTCTAAGCATTTCCAACACTATCCTCAAGTGTTCCTTGTGTTCTTCCCCATTCTTGGAGTAAATGAGAATGTTATCAATGAATACTAAGACGAATTTGTCTAAGTATGGGTGAAAAACTCTATTAATGAGATCCATGAATACTGCGGGAGCGTTAGTCAAACCAAATGGCATAACTAGGAATTCGTAATGGCCATATGTGGTTCGGAATGCAGTCTTAGGTATATCCTCGAGTTTGATTTTTAATTGGTGATACCCAGATCTTAAATCTATTTTCGAAAAGACTCCTGCGCCCTTAAGCTGATCAAAAAGGCCTTCTATCCTTGGCAAGGTATACTTATTCTTAAGCGTGATCTTATTTAGCTCTCGATAGTCTATGCACATTCTCATAGAACCATCCTTCTTTCTGACGAACAAAACAGGTGCTCCCCACGGTGAAACACTCGGTCTAATGAATCCAAGGTCTAACAATTCTTGCAGTTGGATCTTAAGCTCTTCTAACTCCTTAGGTGCCATCCTATATGGGGCTTTTGATTTGGGAGCCGATCCTAGTTCTAAGTCAATTGAAAAATCTATGTGACGGTCGGGTGGTAAACCAGGTAAAATTTCTGGAAAGACGTCTTCGTATTCGTTAACAATCTTCACATCTTGTATGGCTTTTTCGGTTCCCGGTTCTCCAACTAGGTATATAAGATAAGCTGTGCAACCCTTCTTCTTCATCAACTTCTTGGCTTGTAGGGCGGATATTATCGGTATCCTCCTGCCCATCGCAATCCCATGAAATTCTGTCGGCTCCTTTCCCGGTGGCTGGAAAGAGATTTTCCTCTCGTTGCAGAGAATTGTGGCATAATTCTCAGACAACCAGTCCATTCTTAAGATTATATTTACATCCCACATTATCATAACATTCAAGTTGTTCACCTTAACCTTAAGAGTTCCAATTTCTAATTCTAGGTTAGAGCAAACATGCGTGGAAGTAGTGATCTCTCCTGAAGGTGTAGCTACTCTCATAGCGTGTTCAGCTCGTACAAGTCTGATATCTAAGTTATCCGCACACGAACCAGCAATAAAAGAATGCGATGCACCAGTATCAAACAGTATCTTAATAGGGGTATTATGAAGTTTACCCATACCTGCTAGGTTCCCTTGCCTTTATTCTACGCACTCTGTTTGATCGCACATGCCCTTGCATTCTGTTGCTGTTGAGCGTGCTGCTGGAACTGCTGCTGGGTCATCTGCTGCTGCGGCTGTGCTTGAATCGCCCTCAAAGGCTGGGGCTGTCCATACTAGTTCTGTCATGCCGCTTGCAATGGTTTCGGGCAATCCCTCTTCATATGCCCTTTTTGTCCGCAGTTAAAGCAAACACCCGTGCCTGCTTGACAAACACCGGGATGCGTCCTATTACACTTAGGACAGACAGGAACGGTAACCATTCCTGGGTTATTACCTCCTTGGTTGAAATTCCTTTGTTGTCCTTGTGGCTGACTCTGCTGGTTATTTCCTCTCCATGGCCCTGCTTGTTTATTTCCCTGTAAAAACAACCCTGACTTATTGTTTCCTTGCCACGGCCTCTTTCTATAGTTGTTATCTTGATTAGGCTGCTGGAAGCCTTGCTGATTTCCACTCCTCTGATTCCCCTGGTTATTGTAGTTCTAATTATAGCCACTGCTATTTCTCCCTTCCCATTTTCTTTTTCCTTGGTAGTTGCTATTGTTGTTGTTGTAATAGCCTCGGTTTTGATTCTGGGTTGGAGCTGGTGTGGGTGTTACAATTTTCTTCTCATCAGGCACTACGGCCTCCATCTCTAGAGCTCGTCGTAGAACTTCAGTATAGCCCAGTCCTCCATGACTGGCTAGCACAATTCCCAACTCATGTCTAAGTTCCCCACGGAACTTCCTAGCTATCTTTTCCTCGGTATCCACCTGAGCAGGCACATACCGCGACAACTTACAGAACTTCGCATCATATTCTGTGACTGTCATCTTCCCTTGTTTCAAGTTATAGAACTCGGCCTCCTTCTGAGCTCTATACGTCTTAGGCACGTACTTATCATACAGTGCCTCCTTAAATTCTTCCCATGTAAATCGTGCCAAGTGCTCTGCAGGTATAACCTTTTGCCGAGCTTCCCACCAGTAGTCAGCTGGTCCGGAAAGCTGGAATGCGACACACAGCAGTCGCTCCTCATCAGTACATCTGAGGAATTTGAAAATTCTTTCAATAGATCTCACCCAAAGCTCAGCATCGCTTGGGCTACCAGATCCGTTAAACACCAATGGGTTTCGTTTGAGGAATAAGTCCTCAATATCACGACGGGGTTGTGGTGGAGGTGGTGATGGTGATGGTGGTGGAGGGGTATCTTGTCTTTCTTGTTCCTCTTCTCTATCGTTTTGAGCTTGACATCTACCACATCCCCTGGGCCTACCAGGTCCTCTCCTGTTGTTAACTACTCTTGGCGGCATTCTTGAACTATAGGAAACAAGAATTCTCATTAACATTTTGATTTTAAGCTTTCGATTTCTTACTAAACCATTTTCCAACTTAAACAAGTTCATGGAAAAGAAATAGACCATAACTTTGATACTAGCTCTTTAAGCTTTTAACTTCTCAAATTAAACCGGAATATTCATCTAAACTTTTCTTCTAATCGCGTTTAGAAGAAGCTTTCATAAGATCAAAGCCCACTCTCGGGGTTATATATTATATACATGTCAAAAAGAATATTGATTCTGCCTCTAATGAGGACTTATACAAAAAGTTAGACTACTACTAGTCTAAACTAGGCTAACTGCCTATCTATGTACTGGGTGCACTAACAAGTTCCATCTCCGTATCTACCGGGAGTACTAGAACGGAAACGGTCCTAAAAACTTCGTATCTGCATAGAGTACTACAAAAAAAGTCTACTGATCCGACTATGTACAAAACAAAAGAAACTTCTACTACTACTACGCGTCTAAGACGCTCTGCTCAACAAGCTACGGTCGAGTCACTATTGCCCTATACGGCCTGAAACTCCTCGGGGTCCTCCTCCATCGGATCCTCCTCCAGATCCTCCTCAGAATCTATACCAAAGACCAACTGAAGTGCCTCGTCAACCCTCAATATGGTGCCGTCCAAAAGTACAAGTGGTGGTGGCGAAGGCACGTCTGAAACTGTCCTCTCTGAGTCGTCGAAACTAGGCTCTACTGTGCGCTTCTTCAGGGGAAGAAGGTGCTCACGAGGTGAACTAGACACGTACACCTCTGCAGAACGGGCCCTGGATGGCAACTCTAAGAACTCGTCTCCAAGAACTAACCCCTCACTAGGTGCAAGCACTGGCGGCAACTCTAACAGTGCGGCCATCTCCGGATCCATGGCAAATGACTCAGGCTCGAAATCTGGCGCAAACTCTGCCTTAATGTGGAGGTAGGGAAGGTGCTCCTGAACCGGAACAGTCCACATGAGTCACCTATGAATGGCTAGAGCGAATCCAGAAAAGTTGCCGATTGGATCGGGGTCGTCACCTATCAGTGCAATGTGGAACCAAGCTATGTCATGTGCCCAACCGTGCCACTCATCGGGAAGCCGTACAGTCAGATCGGCTATTGCCTGACGCTTAGAAATAAAGTGACCGGCTACGTAGAAACGTGCAGCGAAGTCACTGACCAACTGCCCTATATCATGGTTTGGGTCCACCTCATAGTCGTAGTACTCGTCTAAGATCTTGTCCACTACAGTACGCTATCTCAAAGGTTGGCTCTTTCGAGCCGTGACACGTGTAGCAGGCATCCTATAAGTTTTAAGAGAACACAGATTAGTAACTGGTAGGAATATAACATATCTTAAGGAATTCTTAAATTACATTAGAATATTCCATTATTCAAATTGCAACTCTTAACCACTTAATCACAACTTATCTTAATCATCTAGCAATTTCAAGAAATTGCACTTAAACAACACATATAAACAAAATTATTTCACACGATTTCTTTCCATTCTTTTAACTTATTTAACTTATTTATTCTTTTTGTTCTTCTTTATTTTATTTCCTTAAAAGGAAACTCTTACAGCTTTCATTTATAAAAACAAGTCGACTCCAACGAGTCTGTTGTTCATGTGTCACTTTACGCATGTGACATTCGTTTATTTACTTTGATTCCCTTTATTCTGTCCTCTTCGATCCGATCGTTTTTGAATATTTTGGAACCAATGCTTCTTAGAACGTCTATGTTCTCAAAGAATCGGGAAGGCCTTAGTATTAGTCTAGATTCTCGTGCCAACAAACATTTCAATTAAAGAAATTATAACTCACATAATTTCACATACTTTCACAAAGTATAGTACTCATACTTTCACATAATTCACATAATATCACAAAGTATAACTCTTATACTTTAATTAAATTCATACTTGGCACTTATTCACAACATACTCGCATACTTATTCATTAAAAAAAATTCTGTAAAAGAAACAACACTTCCGATACTTTTCTTTCTTTTTTTCTTCGGTTGAGTCGACGTAGCGGGAGGTTGAGTTGTCGTCTACACTCTTAAACGTAGTGTTATGACCTAACTTTACTTGAAAGAAGACTTAGGTGTAGAGTATATAAAAATACTCCACCTTACTACTGAAAGGGACTTGTATGCAGAGCAGAAATGATCACTCTAATACCACTCTGTCACAGCCCCAAATCCCGAGGGACGGCAAAGCCGAGGTGTGACTAGGGATTGGATTAAAGAAGCGGGGAAGAAGGGGAATAAATAAGAATGAACAGACATTAATAACAGAATAACTTCTATGAACAAGACTTTATTGAAGAAGAAAGAGTAGATCTCGAAGGATCACTCGACAAGGTTCTAAAAAAGAAACTAAGTTAAAAAGTAAAGAACTTAGACTAAAAGGTTTATACAACAACAAAACAAAGAGTTTGGAGTTTGGCAGCGGAAACATAGAACTTAAACACTACAGTTCTTCTCTTATTCACAATCCTACTCAACCTCCGCCGCTCCCGTCACTCAACCTGCACATTTAGAAAACAGATGCAGGGCTAAGTATAAACATACTTAGTGGGCACTTTGTCGAAAACATATATTACGAGTATAGACAAATTAAGCATCTCATTAAATAGCACATCAGGGTTTTTCAATAAAATACCCGTGTCTACTAAACATTTTCTTTCTCATTTTCACAACATAGCTTGATCAAGCATTTTTCTTATAGATGTTATGTTCAACTTGCCCAATATTTTTCACCGCGGCTGGCTACCCCTCAACAAAATACCACACACACCGGCTACCGTGTACACTAACTTTGGAAAGCAGTCGGCTAACTCAGAGTCCGATCGATTTAGTTAGCAGTCGGCTAACTAATAATTCTGGATAGTAGTCGGCTAACTCAGAAAGGCAACAAGAGAACTCACATAAAACAAATATTTCATGCCCTGATTATCACTTTGAAAACACAATTATCAAAGCTGTAAATAAAGATTTTCGAGCATTGCTCATTTTATTTCGTATATAGAAAAGCCCACCTTAAATGATTACAGAACTATAATACGAGCTTCCGTCTTTGATCTTCCGTCCTATCCTTGGCGCTGACTTCCTCCTTTTATTGTAAATAAATAAACTTTAAATCTCGGTCGCAACGATAAAAGAAACAGGAAATCGAAATCGGTCTTATTCTTTTAGGCCTTTGCACGCTAAACTAGTTTCTTTTGATTAACACAGAAACGAGATTCGAACACTTCTCATTTAGAACTAACTTGGTTCCTTACTCGACACTTAAGTCAGTAAATAATGGAAATCGATAGCTTATAACGACTTAAAAGTTCAAAAGGAATCAAGTTGAAAAGAACTCAACTTAAGAAAATAGGTTTTGGAAATTTCCTGCACAAGACAGAAGTTCTGGAGTTCCTACAGAACAGAGAATTTCGAAACAGGGGATGTCCTCTATACCAAAAGAAATCCACGGATGTCTAGTTTACTCTCCAATTTACGGATCTCGATTTCGTTAAGCGAGCTAAGAGTTATGACAGTTTCCGTGAAAGGTCGCAAAACAGTCCGCGTGGAACCCTAGTGCTCGTTAACTCGACGCACGACTTCCTAGGTTCGATTTATGTTAAACCACTTATATACTCACGAAATTTCTGTTTCAAGGCAGTAAATACGAACAATCATTCATCATGAACTCCTTCACATTTCACGATTACAAACACGACGTACATTTCCTCGTCTTTTCAACTACCAATTGCTAAACCATTTAAACTTGATTTCAATTTCATTCTTCAACTTCTAATTTATAATTTTGTAACTTATACCATCTCATCAACAACTATACTTATGCATATTATTATCAACTTCATTTCATTCTTCTTATTATCCTCTTTCCCAATTCAATCATCAAATCAACCAATACTAGTTAAAACATAATCTAACACATCTAATATCAAGAATTAAAGCTCCAATTTATCAAATCCTAACCCCTATTTTCGGTTTTCATCAATAAATTAGGGGAATGATTTCTCTTTGCATCCAACCATCGACCAATCCATTTCTATGCATAATTAATCAATTATCTTAGCTTAGAACATCATCCTTCAAAGCCTCACAATTTTCGGTCCTTAGCAATTATTTAGGGGATGGTTTCTACTTGAATTCTACCATAGGAATCAAATTCTATACATCAAATAACATGAATCAAAGCTTAGAACATACTACTACATTCCTATAATTTTCGGTCACCTCAACAAAATAAAGGAAAAGAAATTCTAAATGGATAGAATGATAGGTTAGATGATTACCTTGATGGATATGTGATTAGAATTGATTTTGGTTGGATGATGAATGATCTAAGATGAAAATCCTTGAACTTGAAGGAGCTTCAATGGAGTATGTGGGGGGGGGGGGGGGGGGGGGGGTTGGGTGGAATAGGAGAGAAGAAGTGATGACTAATTGTATTTAGATGATATAATATCTAACAAAGCAAGGTGTAAAGTAGTAGAACAAAATAAAAGATTAGTCATAAGTGAAAGGTGGCGGTTTGGTGTTAGATTTTTAGGAGAAATATCCCGTTTTACGGGTCCGATACGACATAATAAAATCGAGCAATTAAATTCTTAGACGGTTATGTTTTCGACGAAATCTAATTCGACCATTAGATTAGAAATAAATTACATACTGGGAAAGGACGGTTCGTTTTTCAAAAACCGATAAAAACTTGGGACATCACAGTCCAAATTTCGCCCGGAAAAATAATAAAATTGATTTTTACTAACTTATTTGTCTCGCAAAAATAGTGAATGTAAAGTTAGACGGTTTCTCGATCTGAGTTCTCGAACTAAAAAGTTTTCGTACGCGAAAACCCTAATACAGTAATCATTCGACTGATTTGTGGAATTTATTTTAAAAAACGGATTTCACCTTTAGTCTTAGAATTGAAATTCATTAACTTAGGCGTGCAAAGCCTTTATAAATTAACTTTTATTTTAACGACAGTAGAAAAATATCTGGGGTATTACAACAGTTCCTTTCAATTGATACGTCATGCACTCGAGACGTTCGCGATCGGTGCAACGAAGGAATCTAAAAATTCGCTCAAGATAACGAATCCAGTCTTCTGCTTCTGCCGGACTGCCTTTACGATCGAATGTTGGGGGATTTTGGCGAAGGAAGAGTTCTTCTACTCGACTTCATTTGGAGGGGGCGGAGTAGGATCTCGCTGCCCCTCTTCCTCGTCTCTAACATTTCTAACGTTTCTTCGTCTTGGCGGCATTCTAAAGAAAATACAAAAGAAAAAAATTTTAAGCCACTTGAAAAGAATAAATTATCTCACTCGAAACCTTTCTCGATTCTGAAAATGTTTCCCTTATTCAAGAGGAATATGATTCTCGATCGGTACTTATCAAACATAATCAATTTAATAATTGCTGCAAATAATTTAATCATCCCAAATTCACATATCTCAAACAATTCAATTCTCAGCTCTAAATAATCAATCATCATAAGGGAGAACAGGCATTCACAATTTGTATTCTCAAAACAAATATTATTCACAATCATAATCTCAAGCATCATCACATCAATATCCATATATTCTCAAATTAAATTTTAACAGGTAGATGATTGCATACCAAAACATTCAGAATATTTAGGCAAGTCAATCAATTTGAAAAGCACACGTAATACATAGATAGTACACGCATTCATCATTTGAGTTTCGATTTAGAAAGCCTACCTGACTTCCGAAGACTAGCTAGGCGACTTACTTTTGACTGTCCTTGCTACTTGTTCGTCCCGCTCGGTCCTTCACAATTGGATATTGATAAAAGAATAAGACTCGACGCGAAAGACGAAAAGTAGATTTTGGCTTTGACTGAAGGACTTCTACTTGACTCGACTCTCTCTATCTTTATCTTTTCTAAATCATTTTCCTTTCTCGATTTTCTCGTTCTCAACTCGTCGACTCTACTCGGTTACTAATTACTCGTCTCACATTCTTGTTTCTAAATCACTTCTATTTAGAAATTCTCACTAGTTAAGGGAATATTATTTATCTCGACTACATTACTTAAATCTTTCCCGTAAATTCTCGATTCAACTAATCGTTGTCACAGCCCCAAATCCCGAGGGATGGCAGAAGCCGGGGTGCGACTGGGGTTGGATTAAAGAAGCGGGGAAGAAGGGGGCTAACTGACTAAACATACATAAAAGACACCATACAATCAATGAACAAGACTTGAATATAATAAAGAAAGAGTTAATCACGAGTGATTACTCGACAAAAGTACACAAGGTATCTAAGTTCATGATTACAGACTTATACTACAGTGTTATGTTCAATATACATATCTCAAAAGATTCTAGAGTTTTGCAGCGGAAGAGTCATAACTAAAGCTTCCTAACTTCTAAACCCAACTTCAACCACTGCCGCTCACGTCGCTTCAACCTGCACATTTAGAAAACAATGCAGGGCTAAGTACAAAGGTACTTAGTGGGCACGATGCCGAAATCATAATCATAAGTATAGATAAAAATGGCATTTCATAATTTGTAGCACATCGGGGTTTTATTGAAAAGGGCCCGTGTCTACTAAACGTTTTCTGACTCTTTTTCTCAATTTAGCTTGCAAGCATTTTTCTGGTATGTTACGTTCAATCTTGACCAATTCTCATTCACCGTGGCTGGTACCCCTCAACAGGATATCACATACACCACAGGTTACAAAGTGCACTAACTCTGGAAAGCACTTAGTAGCTAGCTCAGAGCCGATCGTTAGTTAACCTAGTTAGATTAACTCTAAATCTGGAGAACACGAATGCTAACTCAGATAGGTACAAGATAACTCACATAAAACATAAAACAGTTCGTTCCATAATCATCACTTTGAAAACACAATTATCAAAGCGATAAAGAAAGATTTTCCGAGCATTGCTCGTTTTATTTTATATATAAAAGCCCACCTTGTGATACAGAACTAAAAGTACTAGCTTCCGATCTTCTGATCTTCCGTTCTTTCCTTACTTTTGGCTTCCTCTTTCATCGTAAAATAATAACACTTAAAATCAGGTCGTAAAAGATAATCGATCAAAGAAACTTGAAAAAGGTTTTAGTCATTGCATTCTTTAGGCATTTGCACGCTTACTAGATTCATTTTACTTAAACGGGAACGAGACTCGAACAAATCCCGATTAGAACTCAAAAGGTCTCATACTCGACTCTTAGGTCAGTAGAGAAGGTAGTCGATAGCTTAATACGACTTAAAAGATCAAAGGAACTAAGATGGAAAAGAAATCAACTTAGGAAAATAAGTTTTAATTCTTTATACGATTTATGCATCTTCACGCTTAACTAAACTTCTTTACTTGAACGGATAAGAGGTACCAACTCGTCTCGGTTAGCACTCAAGGCTCCTTTCTTGACACTGGGGTCAGGAAGATAGTCGCTAGTTATTACGGCTTAAAACGATCGAAAGAAACTAAGTTGCGAACGAAACAACTTAGAAGAATGAAAACTGAAATTTCACTGCGCATTACAGTAACTCTGGGGACTGCCCAGAACAGGGTATCTGGAAACAGGGGATAAGCCCTGTACCGTTTGAAAGTTTGGGATATCTAGTTTACGCTCCAATTTACGGATCGCAAATCCGATAAACGAGCTAAAAGTTATTACAGTTTCCGGCAAGGGTCGCAAAACTGCCGCGCTAACCCTAGTTGCTGGATAGAATCGACGTATAACTTCTTAGGTTCGTTCTAAGTTCTCGTATTCGATTTCTTATGAAACATGACCCTTAAGGCAGTCATCACCTACCCCCGTACGTGATGAACTCCTTCTCAAAACTCGTCCAATAGCACGACGTTCTAAACGTCGGCTTTCAACTAACATGCACTAAACCAACAAGTTATCAAATTCTCGTTCTAGTTCTCGACTATTACTATAACTCATATAATATTAGCTCGAAAGCTCATGACATCAACTACAAAGTTATTCCCAAGTCCATCATAAATAATATTATCAAGTTAGAATTCTCATTCGACTTCTCGGTTATTAATTACAACTAATTGTTCGTTTCTTACACAATTTTCAAAGTTGTCGGATTTCATTCAAATTTTACATCATTAAACAACATCTAACGAGAATCACTTTCATGCATATAATCACTTCACATCAACACTATATTTCAACTTACGACGAGTTCTTCGTCTCTTACATCCCACAAAATATTTTTAGAAAAATCTAAATAAATTCCTATTGACAATTAATACCAATTACAACCTTATTCCATCAACCAAACATCATCTAAATCAAACACATGAAAACCCCTAATTTCCTACTAATTTTTGGTATTCACTCATAGGTTAAGAGGGTGATTTTCTTCTTCAATTAACACCATTTAACTCTTAATCATACTATTATAACATCAATTGATCAAATGAAAACCAATTACACATTAACATGCAAAATCCCTAATTTCAAACCCTAAACCCTAAATCGATTTCAATCAAACAAAAGGACTTTCGATTTCTCTTGGTTCTAATCCCTAATCGAACACTTCCTAAGCATGAATTTAACATCAATTGAAGAATCCCAAAATTCCTACCAAAACCCCTAAAATTTCGGTATTGCCCAAGACTTAGGGTTCATGATTTTTCTTCAATTTCAATCCTAGAATTCATATCCAATCACAACTAATTTCACTAATCGAAGATCAAAACATCTAGTTCATCATCCCTATAATTTTGATCCAAGAAGAAAATAAAAAGAAGACGAATCCAATTGGATAGAAACATGGAGGAGATGAATACCTTGAGGATTAACAAAGGAAGTAATAGGTTTCGATGGTTGGATGATGACTTGTGTGATTTCTTGCTCAAGATCTTCAAGCTTCTTCAATGGAGGAGAAAAGATGAAGATGGGAGAGAGGAAGGGGGTGGCTGCCGATTTGATGAGGGAGGAGGAGATGAGGATGATTTAATTGTGTATTAGATAAGTTATAATGTAACATGTGTAAAGTATGAATAGTATAGTATTAGGTGTCATACATAATACATTATAAAACACAAATATCTAGCTAAAAGAGAGGAGGGAGGTCGGTCATTGAGGGGAAAAAGAAGGAATTACGCGCTTTTTCCGACGCGATACGACGTTACGGAAATCGAACGACGAAATACGTAGCTCGGCACAAAATCGTCACGATCCGATTCGACCAAAAATTCTAACATACTAAACTTCATCGGAAAAAAAATTTAAAATTTTAATTCCGACAAAACCTCGGGACGACACAGTCCGAGTTTTGTCCGGAAAATCATAAAAACGAACTTTCTCGGGCGAGTTCGTATCGCGATTTCGTGAATGTAAAAATCATACGGTTTTCCGTTCTAAGTTCACGAACTAAAAACTTTTCGTACGCGATAACCCTAAATACAGTAGTCGTCTAGCTGACTTCCATAATTTAATTTCAGAAACGGATTCGACCGTTAGTCTTAGAATTCAAAATCGTAAACTTAGGCGTGCAAAGCCATTTATTTTATTAACTTTAAATTTTTGAGATCGTAAGGAATTTCCTGGGCATTACATCCTACCCCCCTTACGAAAAATTTCGTCCCGAAATTTGCATGCCTTCTGCAAAAAGATGAGGATATCTCTCCTTCATCTTCTCCTCAAGTTCCCACGTGGCTTCTTCTTGCCCGTGGTGGTTCCATAGCACTTTAACGATTGGTATCGATTTGGTTCTTAATTCTTGGACTTTTCTATCCAAAATCGATATCGGCTTCTCTTCATAGCTTAGGTCAGATTCAAGAACTACGTCTTGCTGACTAATGACGTGCTTAGGATCATAAACATATTTTCTCAACTGAGAAATGTGAAAAACGTTGTGAACGCTTCCTAGACTTGGCGGTAAGGCCAATCTATAAGCGACGGGTCCTATTCTCTCGAGGATTTCATAAGGTCCTATAAACCTGGGTCCTAGTTTACCCTTAACTCTGAATCTAACGATTCCTCTGGTCGGTGATATCTTAAGGAAAACCTTATCTCCTATTTCAAACTCAAGATTGGTTCGACGATCGTCGGCATAAGACTTCTGTCGGCTCTGGGCTTCTTTCATTCTATCTCGTATCTGCCGAACTATCTCAATCATCTCATTAATCGCATCTGGGCCTAGGTTCTTTCTCTCACCTACTTCATCCCAATAAAGCGGTGATCTACATTTCCTTCCATACAAAGCCTCAAACGGCACCATTCCTATCGTGGCCTGATAGCTGTTGTTGTAAGCGAATTCGACTAAGTGTAGAATTTCTTCCCAATTCGCACCTCGGTCTAAAACCACTGTTCTTAACATGTCGACCAAAATCTGAATCATTCTCTCTGACTGTCCATCTGTCTATGGGTGAAACGCTGTACTGAAATTAAGCTATGTCCCCAATTCTTTCTGCATTGTAATCCAAAATCTCGAGGTAAATTTGGCGTCTCTATCTGATATTATGACTTTCGGTACTCCATGCAGACGTACAATCTCTCTAACGTACAATTGAGCTTGTTTCTCTGATCCATATGTAATTTTAATCGGTAAGAAGTGCGCTAACTTCGTAAGCCTATCTATTATCACCCAAATTGCTGTGTTTCCTCTTCTTGACTTAGGTAGGCCTGTGACAAAATCCATAGCTATGCCTTCCCATTTCCATTCTGGGACATCCAATGGTTGTAGCAATTCATACGGTCTTCGGTGTAAAGCCTTGACTTGCTGACATGCTAGGCATCTTTCTACAAACAAGGCAACGTCTTGTTTCATTCCATTCCACCAAAAGTTTCTTCTCAAATCTTGGTGCATTTTCGTACTTCCTGGATGTGCTGTGTAAGGCCGTAAGCCTCACTCAAGATCTCGTTCTTCAAATCGCTGTCGTCGTCAGGAATACAAATTCTGCCTTCAAAAAGTATCGCATTGTCTGGTGCTTCGGAATATCCATCTGGTTTCTCTGTTCTTATCCTTAATCGCAACTTTTCCATTAACTCGTCTTTTCTCTGAGCACGGATGATTCTTTCTCTCAAATCTGGTGTAGCTTCTAATGCTGCGATCTGACTTGTTATCGTAGCAGGCGTGTCAAGCACTCTGATATCCATCTTCTCGAATTCTCGTACTAAAGTTCCTTCTTCTACAAAAAGGCATCCTAACTTCGTTGGAGCCTTGCGACTCAATGCGTCTGCTACCACATTAGCCTTTCCTGGATGATAGTTGATTTCGCAGTCGTAATCCTTGACTAGTTTCAACCATCTTCTTTGTCTCATGTTCAGTTCTTTTTGCTCGAAAAAGTACTTCAGGCTCTTGTGATCGGTGAATATCTCAACTCTTACACCATAGAGATGGTGTCTCCAAATCTTTAACGCATGCACTACGGCTGCGAGTTCTAAATCGTTGGTTGGGTACTCAACTTCGTGAGGTCAAAGTTGTCGTGAAGCATAAGCTATCACTCGTCCATCTTGCATTAAGACACAACCTAATCCATTTTTTGATGCGTCGGTGTAAACCACATACTCTTTTTTTTGTGTCTGGAAGTGCTAGTACTGGCGCTGTGGTTAATTTCTCCTTAAGCGTTTGGAAACTCTTCTCGCACTCGTCCGTCCACTTAAATTTGGTATCTTTCCTGAGTAACTGTGTCATCGGGCGGGCGATCGTGGAGAATCCCTCAATAAATCTTCTGTAGTAACCATCTAATCCCAAGAAACTTCTGATCTTATTCTGACTCGTTGGTGACTTCCAGTTGTGTACTGCTTCTACTTTTGCTGGGTCCACCTTGATTTCATCCGCCGATACTATGTGCCCAAGGAACATAACTTCCTTCAGCCAAAATTCGCATTTACTGAATTTGGCGTAGAGTTTCTCAGTTCTTAGTGTTTCCAACACTATCCGTAGATGTTCCTCGTGCTCCTTTTCATTCCTAGAGTAAACGAGGATGTCGTCGATGAATACTAAAACGAATTTGTCCAAGTAAGGGTGGAAGACTGTATTCATAAGATCCATGAATACAGCTGGAGCGTTGGTTAAACCAAATGGCATTACTAGAAATTCGTAATGGCCATATCGGGTTCTAAAGCAGTCTTTGGTACGTCTTCAGGCTTGATCTTGAGCTGATGGTACCCTGACCTCAAATCTATCTTGGAAAAGACTTCTGCACCCTTGAGCTGATCGAACAGATCCTCGATCCTTGGCAAAGGATATTTGTTCTTGAGCATGATCTTGTTCAGTTCTCAGTAATCTATACACATTCTCATTGATCCGTCATTTTTCTTAACAAATAGCACTGGTGCTCCCCAAGGTGAGACGCTTGGCCTGATAAAACCAAGGTCTAGCAATTCTTGTAACTGGATTTTGAGCTCTTCCAGTTCCTTCGGTGCCATCCTATATGGGGCTTTAGATTTAGGTGCGGCTCCTGGTTCTAAGTCGATTGTAAAGTCCACATGACGATCTGGTGGCAATCCTGGTAGCATTTCTGGAAAAACATCTTCGTATTCATTCACAAACTTTACGTCTTGGATGGTCTTCTCGGCCTGGCTCTCTGACTAGGTACACAAGATAGGCTGTGGTACCCTTCTTCTTCATGAGTTTCGTGGCTTGAAGGGCTGATATAATTGGTACGCCTCTACCCATTAATTCCGTGGAATTTGGTTGGTTCTTTTCCCGGCAGTTGAAAAGAGATTTTTCTCTCGTTGCAGAGAATTGTGGCGTAATTCTCTAACAACCAATCCATTCCTAGGATTATATCTACGTCCCACATTATCATAACATTTAAGTTTTTCGCTATAACCTTATGAGTTCCAATTTCTAGTTCTAGGTTAGAGCAAACATGAGTAGAAGTAGTGATCTCTCCTAAAGGTGTAGCTACTCTCATAGGATGTTCAGCTCTCACAGGCCTGATGTCTAAGTTATCGGCACATGAGCCAGCAATGAAAGAATGCGATGCGCCAGTATCAAACAATATCTTAATGGGGATGTTGTGGAGTTTTCCCATACCTGCGAGATTGCCTTTTTCTTTGAGCTGACCACCCTGTTTGATAGCGCATGCCCTCGCATTCTTTTCCTGCTGTGCATGCTGCTGGAACTGCTGTTGGTTCATTGGCGGCTGCTGCGGCTGTGCTTGAATGGCTCGGAGAG
Source organism: Schizonepeta tenuifolia (assembly GCA_029490685.1). NCBI lineage: Eukaryota > Viridiplantae > Streptophyta > Magnoliopsida > Lamiales > Lamiaceae > Schizonepeta > Schizonepeta tenuifolia. The sequence continues at coordinate 85,619,187 of CM055955.1, read as the reverse complement.
GTACGGCTTGGAGCGGCTTCGGGCAATCCTTTTCCATGTGCCCCTTCTGTCCACAGTTGAACTAGTTAGGGGTGCCTATCTGACAGACTCCAGGATGGGCTCGGTTGCACTTCGAGCAGACAGGAATGGTAACCCTCCCTGGGTTAATTGCTCCCTGATTGAAATTTCGCTGCTGCCCTTGCGACTGGTTCTGTTGTCCGTTGCCCTTCCACAGCGAGTTCTGCTTATTCCCCTGAATAAACAACCCCGATTAGTTGTTTCCCTGCCACGGCCTCTTGTTGCTGTTGTTGTTGTTGTTGTTGTTGTTATTCTGGCCAGGCTGTTGATATCCCTGCTGGTTACCCCTATTCTGATTTCCCTGGTTGTTATAACCCTGATTGTAGCCTCCGCTACCTCCTCCGTTCCATTTTCTTTTACCCTGATAGTTGCTACTATTGCTGTTATAGTAGCCTCGGTTCTGATTCTGTGCTGGTGCTGATGCAGTTGGTACAATCTTCTTCTCATCAGGCACGACGGCCTCCATTTCCAAAGCTCTTCCCAAAATATCTGTGTAGCCTAGTCCCCCATGACTAGCTAAAACAATTCCTAGCTCATGTCGTAAACCCCCTTGAAATTTCTTGGACAACTTCTCCTCAGTATCAACTAATGTCGGCGCATACCTTGACAGTTCACAAAACTTGGCATCATACTCAGTCACAGTTAGCTTTCCTTGCTTCAGGTTATAAAATTCGGCTTCCTTCTGTGCCCTATACGTCTTGGGTACGTACTTATCAAACAGTATTTCCTTAAACTCATCCCACGTGAAACGAGCCAGATGCTCTGCGGGTATCACCTTTTGTCTTGCTTCCCACCAGTAATCTGCCGATCCCGTCAGCTGGAATGCGACACAAAGCATTCTCTCCTCATCAGTGCATCTGAGGAGCTTGAAAATCCTCTCCGTAGATCTCACCCATAGCTCAGCATCGCTAGGGCTGCCCGTTCCATTGAACATCGGGGGGTTCCTCTTGAGAAAGTGATCCTCAATATCTCTACGAGGCGGTGGTGGAGGTGGTGGTGATGGGGGTGGTGATGGGGATGGTGATAGTGGCGGGGTAGCATTCTGTTCATACTCCTGTTCTCTGTTGTTTCCCGGCTGACGTCTCCCACGTCCTCTAGGTCTTCCAGGTCCTCGACCTCTCCTATTGTTCATGTTTCTCAGCGGCATTTTCTTTGGTCTAAGAAAAAGTTGAAATTCTCATTAGTCATTTCTGTTAATTACTCTTAGCACTTACTAGCTCGTTCTCAACTTAATCAAGTTCACGGAACGACATATCGAACACAATTTCGATATTAACTTCATAATCTTTTAACTTTCAAGTTAAACTCAATTCCTCGTTACGCGAGTTCATTTGGCAATCTAATTTTAATTACTCGATTCATAGGATTTTTTTTTCTTGATTAAAAACCCTCTTATGGGTCATGTATGTATATATACATCAAAAAGAATATTAATTCTGCCTCCAACGAGGACTTATACAAAAAGGTTAGACTACTACTAGTCTAAACTAGGCTGACTGCCTACTATTTACCGGGTGCACTAACAGCTGCAACTCCATATCTACTAAAGTACTAGAACGGAAATGATTCATAAAATTTCGTATCCGCTAGAGTACTACAAAAACTAACTAGTTACTGATCCGACTCTATACAGGACAAAAGAGCTACTACTACTACTGATATTTACCCGCGTCTACGACGCTCTGCTCAACTAAACTGCAGTCGAGTCCAAAAACTACCCCCTATGGTCTGCAAAAACCCTAACAGTCCTCCTCTGGGTCCTTCTCCGGATCCTCCTCCGGATCCTCCTTCGGATCCTCCTCCGGATCCTCCTCCGGATCCTTCTCCGAGTCCTCCTCCAGGTCCTCCTCCTCGGACTCTGAACCAAAAACAAGCTGAAGTGCCTTGTCCACCCTCAGAGTAGAACCGTCGGCAAGTGTAAGCAGGGTGGGTGAGGGTGCCTCTGAAACCGTCTCCTCCAGGTCGGAAACCAAGTAGTCCTCGCTGACCTCTACCGCACGCTTCTTCAGGGGAAGAAGGTGCTCGGGAACTGAACCTAAACCCGAACCTGACTCGAAGTCCTCCCTAGAACGGACCCTGGACGGTCCTGCCTCTATCTGTTCTCTGACTACTCCCCACTTCGCACAGATCTCCTCGAGCGGCGTAAGTGGAGAAGGTAACTCTAACAAGGCGGCAAGCTCCGCGTCGATCTCTCGGTAGTCTGGCCCCTCCCTATACAATCTCGTCTCTAACGGTCCCCTAACTCTAACACAAATGTCTGGCAAAAAAGGTGAAGACAACCCTAACAGCGCGGCTGTCTCAGTGTCAACCTCCACGAATCCCGGCCCTGGGATCAACTCCTCGATCTGCTGACCAACTGGTGGTGACTCTGGTGTAACTACGGTCTCCTCGTCCTCCTCTAACTGCTCGGACTCTATGTCCTCCTCCTCACTCGGTACACTGTCTAGTGGCAACTCCAACAGGGCAGAAAACTCTGGGTCTAAGTCAAGGTGCTCTGGCTCTGTCTCTGCTGGAAACTGACTGTAGGGAAGGTGCGGCTCTAATGGGATGGGAAGCATGAATCTGCTCTCAAAGAAGCGCCTGTGCACAAACAAGACGAATCCGGTGTAGTTGCCCGTCGGCTCAGTGTCGTCGCCGAAAATCCCTAAGAAGTACCACGCCGCACGGTGCGCCCAACCGCGCCACTCGTCTGGTAGGTGTACAATCAGGTCTAGAATCGCCTGACTCTTCGGGATCAAGTGTCGCACTGGGAAGAGAAATTGCTAACAATCTGCTCCACGTCTTCCTCGCCGTAGTCTGCCTCAAACTCGTAATACTCGTCCTGAATCATGTCCAGTATGGTGCGCTCGCACTCTACCAAAGGCTGGCTCTTCTGAGCCGTAACACGAGTCCTAGCCATCCTACAAAAGTTTTAAGGAAATACGGATCAGTAACAGGTAGGGAAAATAACTTATCTCAATGAAAAACTTAAATTACAAAATGAATATTCCTTATTCAATTATAACATCATCACTTAAGTCAACCACTTATCAAGACTTCTAGCAATTCAAGAAATTGCACTCAACAACATATATATATATATAAAATTAAAGATTTTATTTTCATTCTTTATTTCACCAAATTTTTACTCATTTTAATTCTTTATTTCTTTCTCAACACATTTCTTAATGACTCTCATTTATTAGAACAAAGTACGTCTACTTCGTTCATGTTACTTATTCAAAAGTAACATCCATTCTCAAAAAAATTTGTCGTTTACGACTCTTAATATTCATACTAGTTGTAGTCGTCGCTCAAAGGCGAAATATTGAATAAATTCCAAAAGAATATGGAATATAACTTAAAGAATAACTTTATGGAAAACTAAGTTGCAGTTGTCGTCGCTAGAATCGGGCGATCGATGGAAAATTTAATCAAGCTTCGTGCTCGACTTCTAATAATTTATACGATTTTTCTTCGTAGAGTTTGATCAAGACGAAGCCCTACTCAAACACGAAACAAATAGAAAATGGAATGACGTGATACGAATGACGTTATTTACGTTACTTACACAGAAGCAACGTGCACTTATTTTATTTAACTTTGATTCCCTTTATTCTGCCTTCGTCGTTTCGTTCATATCTTTCTTAACTCAAAGCCGAAAGCTTCTCAAACGTCTAATCGTTCCTTTCGTTTACTAACACAATTTATCGAATCATTTTTATTTTTTTCATTTTCACTTTCCTTGCAGGAAATTCTTATTTGGATTTTTAAACAAAGTTCGACTTTGCCGAATCTTCATTCATGTCACTTAACGCACGTGACATTCGTCAGTAGAAGTTCTCCTCGTGTTGGGGATTTCCTTTCGAAATCATTACAAAAATAACGTTTCTTAAAAATGTCTAAATTCTCGAAGAACCGGAAAGATCTTAGGTTTCGAGTCTACGTTCTCATTGAACCGGGAAAAATCCCTAAAATCCGACTATATTCTTGTATCTGCATAATTTTTCATAACAAGGAAATCATTGCGCAAATAATTTCACATAAGATAGTACTTGTACTATCACACAATCACATAAAGTATTAAATTTTACTTCCATAAAATTCTTAAACTCGAAACACAACTCATTCTCATTCTCAAATTCATTGCATACTTATTCATAAAATTTCTTATTTAAAAGAAATCGCATAATTGAAATTCTTTCCTTTTCCTCGTTGAGTCGACGGAGCGGGAGGTTGAGTTAACATCTACATTCTCAATCTTAGTGTTATAGTCTAACTCTTATCTTCTACTTGACGGAAGATTCTGATCTACAGTATATACCATTATTCCATCTTATGACTCGAAAGAAGACTCGATATAGAGTACGAATGAATACTCTATACTATTACTCGAATGAAGTCTTGTATATAAATACCACTCTGTGATATTACTAGAAGGAATGACTCGTATTAGAAAAAGATGACTCATAACCAGAGCAGGAAACAACTTACTGCTCCGTTACCACTTAGTGGTATTACTGAAAGAATGACTCAGTCTAGAAGACTGACTCGCGACCAGAGCAGAAAACGAACTTCTGCTCAGATACCACTTTGTGGTATTACTAAAAGAATAACTCATACTAGGGAAGTGACTCGAACTAGAAGATTGACTCATAGCCAGAGCAAGAGACGAACCTCTGCTCTGATACCACTCTGTCACAGCCCCAAATCCCGAGGGACGGCAGAAGCCGGGGTGCGACTGGGGTTGGATTAAAGAAGCGGGGAAGAAGGGGGCTAACTGACTAAACATACATAAAAGACACCATACAATCAATGAACAAGACTTGAATATAATAAAGAAAGAGTTAATCACGAGTGATTACTCGACAAAAGTACACAAGGTATCTAAGTTCATAATTACAGACTTATACTACAGTGTTTTGTTCAATATACATATCTCAAAAGATTCTAGAGTTTTGCAGCAGAAGAGTCATAACTAAAGCTTCCTAACTTCTCAACCCAACTTCAACCACTGCCGCTCACGTCGCTTCAACCTGCACATTTAGAAAACAATGCAGGGCTAAGTACAAAGGTACTTAGTGGGCACGATGCCGAAATCATAATCATAAGTATAGATAAAAATGGCATTTCATAATTTGTAGCACATCGGGGTTTTATTGAAAAGGGCCCGTGTCTACTAAACGTTTTCTGACTCTTTTTCTCAATTTAGCTTGCAAGCATTTTTCTGGTATGTTACGTTCAATCTTGACCAATTCTCATTCACCGTGGCTGGTACCCCTCAACAGGATATCACATACACCACAGGTTACAAAGTGCACTAACTCTGGAAAGCACTTAGCAGCTAACTCAGAGCCGATCGTTAGTTAACCTAGTTAGATTAACTCTAAATCTGGAGAACACGAACGCTAACTCAGATAGGTACAAGAGAACTCACATAAAACATAAAATAGTTCATGCCATAATCATCACTTTGAAAACACAATTATCAAAGCGATAAAGAAAGATTTTCCGAGCATTGCTCGTTTTATTTTATATATAAAAGCCCACCTTGTGATACAGAACTAAATGTACTAGCTTCCGATCTTCTGATCTTCCGTCCTTTCCTTACTGCTGGCTTCCTCCTTCATCGTAAAATAATAACACTTAAAATCGGGTCGTAAAAGATAATCGATCAAAGAAACTCGAAAAAGGTTTTAGTCGTTTCATTCTTTAGGCATTTGCACGCTTACTAGATTCATTTTACTTAAACGGGAACGAGACTCGAACAAATCCCGATTAGAACTCGAAAGGTCTCATACTCAACTCTTAGGTCAGTAGAGAGGGTAGTCGATAGCTTAATACGACTTAGAAGATCAAAGGAACTAAGTTGGAAAAGAAATCAACTTAGGAAAATAAGTTTTAATTCTTTATACGATTTATGCATCTTCACGCTTAACTAAACTTCTTTACTTGAACGGATAAGAGGTACCAACTCGTCTCGGTTAGCACTCAAGGCTCCTTTCTTGTCACTGGGGTCAGTAGTAAGATATTCGTTAGTTATTACGGCTTAAAATGATCGAAAGAAACTAAGTTGCGAACGAAACAACTTAGAAGAATGAAAACTGAAATTTCACTGCACATTACAGTAACTCTGGGGACTGCCCAGAACAGGGGATCTGGAAACAGGGGATGAACCCTGTACCGTTTGAAAGTTTGGGATGTCTAGTTTATGCTCCAATTTACGGATTGCAAATCCGATAAACGAGCTAAAAGTTATTACAGTTTCCGGCAAGGGTCGCAAAACTGCCGCGCTAACCCTAGTTGCTCGATAGAATCGACGTATAACTTCTTAGGTTCGTTCTAATTTCTCGTATTCGATTTCTTATGAAACTTGACCCTTAAGGCAGTCATCACGTACCCCCGTACATGATGAACTTCTTCTCAAAACTCGTCCAATAGCACGACGTTCAAAACGTCGGCTTTCAACTAACATGCACTAAACCAACAAGTTATCAAATTCTCGTTCTAGTTCTCGACTATTACTATAACTCATATAATATTAGCTCGAAAGCTCATGACATCAACTACAAAGTTATTCCCAAGTCCATCATAAACAATATTATCAAGTTAGAATTCTCATTCGACTTCTCGGTTATTAATTACAACTAATTGTTCGTTTCTTACACAATTTTCAAAGTTGTCGGATTTCATTCAAATTTTACATCATTAAACAACATCTAACGAGAATCACTTTCATGCATATAATCACTTCACATCAACACTATATTTCAACTTACGACGAGTTCTTCGTCTCTTACATCCCACAAAATATTTTTAGAAAAATCTAAATAAATTCCTATTGACAATTAATACCAATTACAACCTTATTCCATCAACCAAACATCATCTAAATCAAACACATGAAAACCCCTAATTTCCTACTCATTTTCGGTATTCACTCATAGGTTAAGAGGGTGATTTTCTTCTTCAATTAACACCAATTAACTCTTAATCATACTATTATAACATCAATTGATCAAATGAAAACCAATTACACATTAACATGCAAAATCCCTAATTTCAAACCCTAAACCCTAAATCGATTTCAATCAAACAAAAGGACTTTCGATTTCTCTTGGTTCTAATCCCTAATCGAACACTTCCTAAGCATGAATTTAACATCAATTGAAGAATCCCAAAATTCCTACCAAAACCCCTAAAATTTCGGTATTGCCCAAGACTTAGGGTTCATGATTTTTCTTCAATTTCAATCCTAGAATTCATATCCAATCACAACTAATTTCACTAATCGAAGATCAAAACATCTAGTTCATCATCCCTATAATTTTGATCCAAGAAGAAAATAAAAAGAAGAGGAATCCAATTGGATAGAAACATGGAGGAGATGAATACCTTGAGGATTAACAAAGGAAGTAATAGGTTTCGATGGTTGGATGATGACTTGTGTGATTTCTTGCTCAAGATCTTCAAGCTTCTTCAATGGAGGAGAAAAGATGAAGATGGGAGAGAGGAAGGGGTGGCTGCCGATTTGATGAGGGAGGGAGGAGATGAGGATGATTTAATTGTGTATTAGATAAGTTATAATGTAACATGTGTAAAGTATGAATAGTATAGTATTAGGTGTCATACATAATACATTATAAAACACAAATATCTAGCTAAAAGAGAGGAGGGAGGTCGGTCATTGAGGGGAAAAAGAAGGAATTACGCGCTTTTTCCGATGCGATACGACGTTACAGAAATCGAACGACGAAATACGTAGCTCGGCACAAAATCGTCACGATCCGATTCGACCAAAAATTCTAACATACTAAACTTCATCGGAAAAAAAAATTTAAAATTTTAATTCCGACAAAACCTCGGGACGACACAGTCCGAGTTTTGTCCGGAAAATCATAAAAACGAACTTTCTCGGGCGAGTTCGTATCGCGATTTCGTGAATGTAAAAATCAGACGGTTTTCCGTTCTGAGTTCACGAACTAAAAACTTTTCATACGCGCTAACCCTAAATACAGTAGTCGTCTGACTTCCGTAATTTAATTTCAGAAACGGATTCGACCGTTAGTCTTAGAATTTAAAATCGTAAACTTAGGCGTGCAAAGCCATTTATTTTATTAACTTTAAATTTTTGAGATTGTAAGGAATTTCCGGGGCATTACAATCGTTATGTCAATCAATCATGCTGCATATATAATCATTCTCAACAATTTGAACAATCATTTTATCACAAACGAAATACAAATATTTCACATAAACATCTAGATTCAATCAAGCATAAAAATTTAAATGTGATTCATATTCCAAACTCAAATATGAATTGACTCGACTTTGCTCGATTTTAGTTTTTAGAAAATATTCACTTTAGTCTCATAAAATAATCTCATATCTTTCAAACTTATATTCAAATAATAAGAAATTTGAATTTTAAAAACTCACATAATCACTTAATATTCCTCGACTCAAACTACGACATTATTTCCTAAATACGTCGTCTTACTCAACTACGCTCACATACTCGTATAAGCATTCTTATTTTATTTTATTTAGTATATCCTTTTCCTTATTCTCAATTAAACTCTTATTTTATATAATCTCGACTCTTAACTAATTTTCAAAATTCGATAACTTTAACGTCTTATTAAAAGACTTGAAAATCAGACACGATTTATACTACTCAAGCATCGTCAATTTTTCAGCATTCGACTTTATTAATAAACACTTATCAATTTATAACTCGATTCTCAAATCAAAACAACTCTTACTAAATTTTCTTTTGATTCTCCAATTTAATTGATTCTAACCTACTATTTTTATCTCAAAACTCTTTTATTAATCTTGTTATTAAACAAATAAATGATCTCAAACTCGACTTAACGTCTCACTAATTTCTTATGCTCAACTCTTCAATTAATTTCCCTTTAAAAGAAAATTTATTTAACTTAAGATGAACTCTTTATTATTTCTCGTTATTTCTTGTTCAATCGAACGTCTTAACCTCGACTACTCGTTTCAATTTTTATACTTAACTTTTAACTCGATTTTCTTATCTCGAACTCCTCTTTTATTTTCTTCAATCAATATTATCTCTTTTTAATCTCTTATTATTAAAACTAATTTTTCTCCTCTTATCTCTAATTATTTAATAAAGAATTATTTTTCTTTATTTTCTCAATTCTAAAAAACTCATTATTATTTTAATTATTTTTCTTTTTATTTTCTCATTATTTTTATTCTCAAAATTCCTAATTTAATTTATTTTATTATTAATTTTATTGTTCTTTAAATCTTCATAAAACACCAAGAACACCTAGAACACCAAGAACACTCATTCAAAAACTCATACCAAGAACACCTAAAACACACACTAGGCATTCAAGTTCATATTTTTCGATTTTTTTCATATTTTGCACTCATATTTTCATTTTCTTCATCTCAAAATTCCCATTAACATCTATGACTTCAAATTTCACACAACATGTTCAAATCTTCATAACATCAAATTTATCAAAATCACTAAAAATCATCAATAATATTTTTCTTCCATAAACATGCATATATATTGATTTTTCTCATAATATCAACACAAGGAATTTAAATCATCTACAACTCATAATCATATCATGCTTATAACATCATCAAATCATCAAGAAATAAATCAAATAAAATTTCTCCTCCTTGCCCCAAAACTCACGGCAATTATTTTCTCAAATTTTCATGCATAAATAATCATGTAAATCATACTAAAAAACACCTATATATCATTAAATCAACAAGAAATCACAAAAATCGATTTTTCCTCCTCTTTCTCCTATATCTCAGCTTTCATAGAATTTTTAGGGGTTTTATTTCTTTTCTTTCTTTTACTTCATAGTTTAATTCCTAAGCTCGATTTCTCTAACGATTTCTTCACTCGATTCTCACATCGAAATCCCTAGTTTGACTATGCATAAATTTAAATCATGCATCTTTCTTTCTTTTAGGGATTACAGATTACATATATACCAGTAATCAAATGAAAAACCTACTTTAAAAATTAAATTGAAACTTCTTCTCTTGATGATGTTATGGCCGAAAATGAAGGGCTTGGGAGCTCAAACTCTAGCTTGAATTTTCATGGTGGATTGCATCTTGAATCCTCAAGAAAAATAAGACAAAAAAAATCAATCACCTCTTCTAGGGCATATATGCTGAAAATTAGAGGAAATATAGGGATGATTTTGTATGGAAATTAACTCAAGATTTGAAGGATTATTACCTCTTCAATTAAAGTTGGAAAGATTTGAGAGGATGATGATGAACTCTTGAAACTTGGAAGCTTGAAGGTTGGAGCTTCAATGGAGGTTCTCCAACTTGTGTGTGTGTGTGTGAATCACACGGCAATGAGAGGTAGAGGGAGAGAAAATTTTCTTTCTCTTCCTTCTTTGGTTGAGCACGAGAGAGAGAGTGAGTTTGAGAGAGAGATGGATGAAATGATGAATGATGAAATGAATGAGATTATTTTATCTACATGAAAGAAATAAATTTGATTAAGAAAGGAATATCATATTCCATAATAGGTGTTGACAATAGGGGTCTAGGGAGAGATATTAGGAAGAGAGAGAGAGAGAGAGAGAGGTCAGTTATGAGAGGGAGAGAGATGAGAGAGTGTCACGCCCCGACTCTCGAGGTGCGACTTACTAACAACAACAAACCTAAACAACTAACAACTAACTCAAATAAAGAGAACATGCTCGGGGAAAACAAAGATGGAAGATAAGGCAATCGAATTAAGTTTTCAAAAGCATAATGAAATAAACATCCGAGCATTTCAAAATCACTTATAACAGGAATCTAAATAAGTAATTCATGCTAATGGGAATAGAATTCCAATAAAAAGAGAAAGCATACAATTATATATACCATGTTAAGGAGATCATGTTCAACAACGATTCAAGTTAACGAGCCCATTGCTCGGAATTACAATTTAAAGAGTTACGAATTCAACAGGTATTCAAAGTCTTCGAGCACAACGCTCGGAATTAAAAACATGAGTATTAAAGTATTAGCATTAACAGTCATCAAATCAAAAGGATTGCAGCGGAAACTTGCATCAATACCCAACACTTGCACGTATGAAGACGTACAAATGCTAGTCTGAAATTCAACTAAACTCAACCAACAAAACCAAACCACACCACCAAGTATCCATGCCATCGCCATCCAGTCAACCTGCATGTTTAGAAACACACGCAGGGCTGAGTACTTCGTACTCAGTGAACACAAGCCAAAACATTTGAATAAAGATGCTTCATAAAGCTATATTAATTGAACTTGCCTTGCCGAACATCACAAGTCTATATAAGCAGTTTTAAAATTAGTTTACTTGTGCATGTTAAAACATTTACTTTTAAACAGACTGCGCAGTCAAATATCATATAATATAACAGTATGCATCATCTGTCACAAACTATCTTACTGTGCTGAGAAGTAGGCCTCCTTCTCAAACACTATGACCGGCCTAACCGAAGCAAGGCTCACAGTCACTTCAACATATACCACACGTGGGTTTCCTGCCTTTCATAGGATAATAACATCTTCACATAAACAGATGATAACACATACCAAACTTCAATAAAAACAGCAAGTTAATCACATTTGAAATCATATCATAATACTCAATAGCATAACTAATTCTCGTCAATAGTTTTGGTTCAGAAAAGCCCACCTGACTTCCGAAGAACTAGCTAGGTGGTTTAGGGCTATTTGTCCTCGCTCAAAGATCCGTCCGGCTCGATCCTTCACAGTTCGACATCGATAGGAAAAAAAAATAAGATATATGAAAGACGGACACAAAGGTGTTGGACAACTGAAGGACTTCTACTTGAGTCGTCTCTCTCTTCGCTTTAACTTTTCTAACGAATCCCGCGTTCTTATCTTTAAATTATTACTTCTACTCGAATTGGTTAACTTTACTACTCAACATCTTACACCTTTCTCGTTTTAGATAATAACGTCATTATCTACAATCTATTACTTGAGCTTTCTTTTAAAGACTTTAATTGATTCTCGGTTTAACAATCAATAATTCAATCATTTTGCATATAATAGTTCATTTATCTTTCATGTCGTAACTATTATCATGCATTTAAACACTTATACAAACATATAATGAATTCACATAAATCAAGCATACTTCAAGACACATTAACATTCATTCAATTTAGATCTTAAAACCTAACTTGATTATGCATTTCTTTTTATGAAGGCTCAAACTATTTATTCTATCTTTCTTGTTTATAGACTACGCTTTGTTCTACATCCGTTATCTTATAAGGTATTTTATAACCTTTATTCAGTTAATAAAATTCTCTTTAATTATTATTAATTCTTATGAAATTAGGATTTCTTATTCATCTTTAATTCGATTCTCAATCCTTATCTCGACTATTGCTTTTCTAACATTTAATTCGGTAATTTTTCTCGGTTTATTTTTAATTTGTTTGGTTGAAACAACGTACTCAATTAATTATTTAATTAATCTTCTTTCAACTTATTACTCGACATCTTATTTTATCCTTATTGTCTTGATTAACTTATACGAGTATCTATCTTAACTCGTCTAGCCTCTTTCCTTTACTCGATTAAAACTTCCTTTTTACTTCTTATCGATTAATTCTTTTTAAACTCGGTTTTCTCTATTCTTGCTTATTTCTTTTAATATTTTCTTCTTCTCTTGTCTTTAACTTTTAAGTCATTTCCTACTTAATAGGTTTTCTTTATCTTTTAATAAACATTTTTATTAACTAATCCATTTTATTAGTTATATTACAAAAGATCTTTTTGTTGTAGTTTAGTAGAAATTCAAGTCCTTAATTTTTAATACAAGAAAATTTATTAATATATCTTTTATGCATTTTTCATCTTTTAATCAATTAAAAGCTTTTAAACTTCAATCTTTTTGTCAAAAACTTCTATCTTTATTCAATATTTAAACCAACATTCATACATACATTGCAACACTAAACATTCAATCTTTTCTATATTTCCACAATTAATTTCTTTAAAAACTTAACATGCAATTTCATTTTCTTAACTTAAACACATGTATGATTATACTAACATAACATACAATCATCTCATTGATCAAAACATTATTCAATTCATCAACAACATCATCAAAATAAATTCTCCATTTTTGATCAAATCACACGGCACACACATGCACATTTTTGTGCATTTTATTTCTCAATTTTTCATGTATAAAATCTCATTCTCAACATGATAAAAATAACAAATCAAGCATTAAAATAACAATAACTCAAAGAATTCATATTTCTCCTATTCTTCCTAATTTTTTCGGCATTTATCAAGCTTTTAGGGTTTTAATTTCTTTTTCTTTCCTTAATTCATTGATTAAAATCTAATGTTCGATTCTCCTAATGAATTCTTCTCACTCGATTATCACATGCACATCCTAAGTTTGCCTAAACATAATTTAAATAGCATACATGCATAGTTCTTTCTTTTAGGACTTAGAGATATACATATTTACAACTAATCAAATGAATTTTTCATACTTTAATTTAAATGGGAATCGTTCTCTTGGCTCTTGGAATCGAATTGGATGGAAATTGTAGCTTCAAAGCTTGGACTTGAAGAGAAGAAGGAAGTCTTCTTGAATCCTCAAAGAAAAAGAATAACATGGAATTAATCATCCATTCCCTTTAGGGTTTAAGAATCAAAATGAATAAAGTGTTGGATGATTCTTGAATTTAACTTCAAGAGCTTGAAAGATTCTTACCTTTTCTTGAGAATATGGATGGAATGAATGGAGAATGATACTTTCTACTTCATTTCCATGGATGGGGAGCTTGAATACATGGTTGCATGTAAGAAAAATTGAATGTATGTGTGAGAGAGGGAGAGTGCCGAGAGTTTGAGAGAGATTGGAGAGTTTGAGAGTTTTTTTCTTCGTTGTCTTGAGAGAGAGAGGTTTCGATAGAGAGAGAGATGGAATGTGGTGAATGAATGAGTTTTTCTTCTTTACCTTAGGTGTAAGAGTTTGTAATCCAACAAAAGGAATAAAGTGCTATGTTGGAAGTTGTATTAAGACATGAATAGATAAGTTGATGTGATGTTAATTGCATGCATACTTTAGTTTCACAATTTACTAAGTATGTTGGTCATTTCTAGAGAATAGCCATGATGACATCTAGGTATAGCTTATAGGTAGGTGTGAGGTGGCGTGAGGGAGTGAGAGGTGGGTGACACGTGTCTTCGTCGAGTCGTTACGGGTGTTAATTACCCGGTCATAAAGGTTTTCCAGATAAAACGATTCGTATTAATTCCTTTTTATGCTATTAACGGGTCTAACCTCTTCTCGTCTCACTTCCAATACTAAGCATCTCAACCCTATTTCACGTCTCAATTTAAAAGATTAAAGGTTTCGATCATTTTAGTCCTTTAAATTTCAAAGGATTTTAGTCGGCTTCTCAATCCATTTATTAATCCTTTAAAGATTAACTCCTCATTATTTTTCTCAATTCTCGGATAAGTTCCTTCCCTATCTCAGTGATCTTAAAAGAAATTCTAAGTTCGAAGGTTCTAATTCAATTCTATTCTAGTTTCTTCGGCGTAAATATATTTCTCGGCGATTAACGTTATGTTATCTCAATCAAACAAACTCTTAAGATTTTTATAGAAATTATTCACGTACTCATTTTCATATAATAATTCAACAAGCATATCACATCGTCATCATCTCAGATAAATAGAACAGATAAATTCACACAAGATTCACGAAGCAATTTAAAAACGTTTTATTCAATTTTTTTCGTTTAGAAAAGAAAAATTTTACTCTTAAATTCTTATCTTTTAACTCACTCGGTCAATTAGACGCTCTCTAAAGGCATAAAAGCTTGGGGTATCACATCCTCACCCTCTTAAAAAAAAAATTGTCCTGAAATTTACTGACCTTAAGAAAAACTCGGGATACTTTGCTTTCATCTTTTCTTCCAGTTCCCAAGTGGCTTCTTCAAGATCATGATGACACCACTTGACTTTCACTAAGGGAATTGATTTCGTTCTAAGCTGTTGGACTTTATAATCTAGAATCTCTTCGGGTTTCTCTTCGTAGCTTAGATCGGGTTTCATCTCAACATCTTCTCGGCGTATTATGTGCTTCGGGTCAAAGACGTACTTTCTCTGCTGCGATACGTGAAACACGTTATGCGAACTTCCAAAACTAGGCGGTTACGCTAAACGGTACGATACGGATCCAATCCTCTCGAGGATCTCGTACGGTCCTATAAAACGAGGTCTAAGCTTTCCTTTAACTCCAAAACGATAAACTCCTCTCGAGGGGGATACTTTCAAAAACACTTTATCTCCTTCCTTAAACTCTAACTTGGATCTTCGATTATCGGCATACGACTTCTGTCGACTCTGAGCTTCTTTGATCTTCTCACGGATCTGACGTACAGATTCTATCATTTCCTCAACCGCTTCTGGCCCTAACACTTTCCTTTCACCGACTTCATTCCAATACAACGGCGATCTACATTTCTTTCCATAAAGAGCTTCATACGGGGCCATTCCTATCGTATTCTGATAGCTATTGTTGTATGCGAACTCAACAAGAGGTAAAACTTTTTCCCACTCAACTCCTTTATCTAACAAGACAGCTCTCAACATATCTTCGAGAATTTAAATCGTTCGCTCGGATTGACCATCGGTTTGAGGATGGTAAGCAGTGCTGAGCTGCAATTGGGTTTCCAATTCTTTGTGGAAACTCTCCCAAAAACGGGCTGTAAATTTCGAGTCTCTATCAGAGGTAATCGTCTTCGTGACTCCGTGCAACTTTACGATTTTTTTGATGTAGATCTCGGCTAACTTGGCTGATCCATAGGTATGTGGAATAGGTATGAAATGAGCAGACTTTGTCAACCTATCCACGATTACCCAAACTACTGTATTTCCTTTCCTTGATCTTGGCAATCCTGTTACAAAATCCATTGTGATGCCATCCCATTTCCATTCTGGGACTGGTAACGGTTACAGAGGTCCATATGGTCTTTGATGTAAGGACTTTACTTGCTGGCAAGCTAAACATCTTTCAACGAACAATGCCACATCCATCTTCATTCCATTCCACCAAAACTGTTTCTTTATGTCTTGGTACATCTTCGTGCTGCCGGGATGAGCAGTATACGGGGTTTCATGAGCTTCACTCATTATTTCATTCTTCAACTTGTATCGCTAGGCATACAAATTCTTCCTTGATACAACAACACATTATCGCTTGATTCTGCAAAAATTTTAACTTCACTTCTCACCTTCCTTCGTAGCTTTTCCAATTCTTCGTCTCTTCTTTGGCCTTCTACGATGCGGGTTCTTAAGTCAGGCATCACTACTAAGGTAGCAATTACTTGATCTACTGTCGGTGGCGGTACGATTACTTCAATCCTCATCTTTGCAAATTCTTCAATCAGCTCGACTTCATCGGTTAAAAGAAATCCTAACTCGATTATGTCCGAATTTTCCTTCCTTCTCTTTCTACTTAACGCGTCAGCTACTACGTTCGCTTTACCGGGATGGTAAGATATCTTGCAATTGTAGTCTTTCACTAGCTCAAGCCATCTTCTCTGTCTCATGTTTAACTCCTTCTGCTCGAAGAAATACTTCAGGCTCTTGTGATCCGAGAATATCTCACACTTCGCTCCATAAAGTTAGTGTCGCCATATCTTCAAAGCATGAACGACGGCTGCTAATTCCAGGTCAGGGGTTGGATACTTCTCTTCATGAGGTTTGAGTTGCCTGGAAGCATATGCAATCACTTTCCCATTTTGCATTAACACACATCCTAGTCCTTGAGCAGATGCATCGGTATAAACAATATAGTCCTTATCTGGCTCGGGTATGGCTAAAACTGGGGCTGTCGTCAACTTCGTTTTAAGTTCTTGGAAACTCCTTTCACATTCTTCTGTCCATGCGAACTTCGTCTCTTTCTTCAGCAGGCTCGTCATCGGCTTCGCGATCTTAGAGAATCCTTCTATGAATCTCCGGTAGTATCCTGCCAAACCAAGAAAACTACGGATTTCATGGACTGACGTCGGGGACTTCCATTCTTGCACAGCTTTTACTTTCTCCATATCCACTTGGATTCCTTCGGACGAAACGACATGTCCTAAGAAATTTACTGCCTTCAACCAAAACTCGCACTTACTGAACTTGGCATACAGCTTTTCCGTTCTAAGCGTTTCTAACACAATCCTTAAATGTTCTTCATGCTCAGCTTCACTTCTTGAATACACCAAAATGTCGTCTATAAAGACAATCACGAACTTATCCAAATATTCGTGAAAAACTCTATTCATCATATCCATAAACACTGCCGGAGCATTTGTTAATCCAAATGGCATTACTATGAATTCGTAATGTCCATACCTCGTTCTAAAAGCAGTTTTTGGAATATCTTCTTGCTTGATCTTTAGTTGGTGGTATCCAGACCTTAAGTCCATCTTAGAAAACACACTGGCTCCTTTTAGCTGGTCAAACAAATCATCTATCCTTGGCAAAGGATATTTGTTCTTCAGCATAATCTTGTTTAACTCTCGGTAGTCTATGCACATCCTCAAACTACCGTCCTTCTTCTTTACGAACAAAATTGGAGCACCCCAAGGTGATACACTTGGTCGAATATAGCCTAAGTCCAACAATTCTTGCAGTTAGATCTTCAACTCTTGAAGTTCCTTTGGGGCCATTCTATACGGTGCCTTGGATATCGGGGCTGATCCGGGTTCTAAATCGATTGAAAACTCCAATTGACGATCAGGGGGTAAGCCTGGTAACACCTCTGGAAACACATTCTTGAATTCATTCACGATTGGAACATCATCGATACTCAACTCATGATTCTCGTCCTTATTCAGATAGACTAGGTACGCTTGTGTACCTTTCTTCCGCATCAACCTCTGTGCTTTTAAGGATGAAATTATCGGCACGCTCTTCTTCACTCTCTTTTCCATTCCGAAATCTATGGTTGACTCTTCCAGGGGTTTTAAACGATATCTGCCTCAAATCGCATCAAATCATCGCAAAATTCTCGGTTAGCCAATCCATTCCTAGGATTATATCAACGTCACACATTTGGATCACATTCAGGGATTTCATGACTAACTTACGGTTTCCGACTTCAAATTCTAGATTCGAGCAAACACGCGAAACTAACGCAGATTTTCCTAAAGGGGTTGCGACACTAAGCATCTGATTCGATTCTGCTACTTCTAGCTCTAGGTTCTCTACGCAGATACTAGATATAAACGAATGCGAAGCTCCGGTATCGAACAAAACAATAACAGGTATGTTGTTAAGCTTTCCCATACCTGCCGGATTTCCTTTCTCCTTTTCCTGCGGTTTCTGCTCAATCGCGTACGTTCTTTGGAAAAGCGGTTGTTCTTGCCGAGGAGGTTGCTGCCTTGGCTGCTGCGGCTTACGTTGACGTGGAACAAACTTCTGCAGAGGGGCTGCCTCAATAGCTTTCATCTGTGATGGCTGGAATTGGTTTGGTCTTCCGCTTCTAAACCCTTGTTGCTTGCTCGGGCACTGGTTTGAGAAATGACCGGGTTGACCACAAGTGTAGCAAACATTGCTCCCGCTCTTACAAACGCCTTGATGTATCTTTCCGCATTTCGCACAGGGAGGGAATCCTAAAGGTCCGATGGGTAGGTTGCCTCGGTTCATCTGCGGTGCCTTTCCCTTCTGGGGTTGCGGTTGGCTCTTTCCTTGCCACTGCTTCTTGGTTGGTTGATTTCCACCATTCCACTTTCCCTTTCGTTTCCCGTACTGGCCGAATTGAGATTGCTGAGCAGACGTGGTCGTGATCATCTGGCTTTGTGGTTGAGGATTCGCTGGGGGTTGCGATCCTTTCTGCGGTTGCATTGCTAACTCCATATCCAGAGCTCGGTTTAAGGCTTCAGCGTACGTCAAACCACTTTGGCTGGCGAGAACTACTCGAATATCTTGCCTAAGTCCTGCTCTGAATAACTCGCACATCTTCCCATCGGTATCGACCATATCGGGCGCAAACCGGGCTAACTCGCAAAATTCTCGGTCGTACTCCGCTACACATCTTTTTCGCTGCCTCAGACTAGTAAACTCGTTGGATTTTTGCTTACGATAACTTCTGGGCACAAACCTTTCGTACAAGGTTTCCTTAAACTGATCCCATGATAACTCTTCACGTTCTTCGGGAGAAGACATCCTCTGTTTTGCTTCACACCAGTAGTTGGCTGTCCCTTTTAGCTGGTACGCCATACATTCCAAACGCTCGCGATCGGAACAACGGAGGAAACGGAAAATTCGCTCTAATGAACAAATCCAGTCTTGGGCATCAGCCGGACTGCCTTTACCGTCGAACGTCGGGGGATTTTGTCGGAGAAAGAGTTCTTCGACTCGTCTTTCGTTCTGAGGGGGCGGAGTAGGGTCACGCTGCCCTTCTGGATTGTCTCCTGGAATTCTGACGTTTCTGCGTCTTGGTGGCATTCTAAAAATTATAACAAGGGAAAAAACTTTAACCGCTCTAGATCTTTAGTTCACAAGGAATCTTTCTCGATTCTGAACACATTTTTCTTTTAGGAGGAACACGATTCTCGATCGGTACTTAGAATAATTAATAACAATTTAAAACTTTCTCAAATAATCCATTTCTTCAATTTCTCATAAATACATGCATCTCATTTAGTTTCTAATAATCATCAAACATTCATGTCATCATCATAGATTCTTGAAACAATCAATCATAATCACAGAGCAAATATCATCACTTCATACTCATATACTCAATTTGATTTGATAACTCAGAAAATTCAATTTCAATTCAAAGAACTTAATGTTTCAACTTCCAATCGCTCAACGGCGGCCTTCTCGAGGACTTATAACAATTAGGGAATTTACTTGAAAATTTTTCCCTTTTTCCTAGTCAAAGTATGATAGTCTTCATCACAGGTTACATCACAACTGAAATAAAAATAAAAGAGTTCATCTCTCAACATACTCGAATTAAAGCACTTGAATTCAACAACTTTCTTGAAACACTCCTACACACAGGAGTCATCTTCACTTGGTCCGTTATCATCGTACTGCTCCGTTTCGGGATCCACTCCGCAGTGCTCTATAGTCTCCTCATCTTCTTTAGGGTCCTCTTCTTCCTCATCTTCTTCTTCACGCATTTGACCTTCAAACCGTTCATCATCCTCCTCGACATTATCATCCTCGATGGCGAAACACTCGCGCTCAGCTTCTCTCAAGGCTTCTTCGCAATCTTCCAAGGTATAATTTATCGCAGCTAGCTCGGATTCGATCCATGGCTGGGTATTAGGATTCTCTTCTTGGTGACGGTGGAGAGCTACATCGGTGGAAACACCAATTTGGGAGTTATGTCCGTCTTTTGGCCTTGATGGAGAGATGGATGTATGAGCAAAAGAGGTAGGAAAAACATTGTTAGGTAGAGTCTGGAGATATCCGGTTCCTACAGTCGCTGCATCAATTGGCTCACTTCCATTCTCTTTGTCGTCGCTTGAGCGGGCTTGACTCGAGGATTCTGCTCTAGGATGACTTAGAAAGGTTGCTTGCGGATGACTCAAATAAGCAGCTATTTGGTCCTCATTTGAAGAAGAATTTCCATTACATCCACTCGGCTGCAATGTTGATAAGTCAGAAAAACAAAGGAATCAAGAAAATTAAATTAAGAGCACACCACTTACGAATGGATAATCTGCGAGGGGATTCTGAGGTTCAAGAATAGTTCGTGGCGGCGAATTGATGTGGAGAGAAATAGTTCCACTTGGAGGAATTGGTGAAGGAGCATGAACAAAGTCATTTAATAAGCTTGGAGTATCATCTTCATAAGGTTCGGGCGGAGGAGCGCCATAAGACATAAAACGAGCTGAAATTGCGGAGATAAAAGCATTCACGTCGCCGTACAGGGTTCGGTCGAAATAACGGTAGTCTAGAAATTGAGGGACAAGAGATGCTACCCAGTCCTTCCATTCTTGTGGTAGAGCTTGAATCAGGTGCGTCATGCTTTCTAACGGTCCTACGTCCATATACTGGACTTTTCCCCAAATCGTATGGTATCGTGCTAAGAATTCTGCTAACGACTCGTTATTTTCCATTCTCGCATATAAGTACTCCTGCATCCAATCAACGTTGTCCATCCTATACGAATTTTAAACGCATAAGCACACTTAACAATTAATCGAACATATTATAAATTCTACTACATACGCATTTCTGCGTTCCAAAGAGGGATTTTTGGGCAATTCCAAATCACGTAACCAATCGCACACACGCCTTATTCTTTCCGATCTTTTCACACGCACTCGCAAAGGGGATGACATTCTAAAGCAATCTAGTTATTAATCAACTTAGCAAATTTCATCTTAAAACATTACAACTCAATAAATAACTTAAAAGAGATTCTCAACACTTTAATAACTCAAACACCACTTTAACTTAAAAAAAAAACTTTTAGAAAATAAGACATACCTGGTTGCCGGATGAGATGGAGGATAACTTGGTGTGGTTTACTGACTCAAATAAGTCTAGGAATTAAATCTAGACTCAACTCATCAAAGAATAACAGACTTCAGAGCAATTCAAAAGCCATGCTCTGATACCAACCTGTCACGCCCCGACTCTCGAGGTGCGACTTACGAACAACAACAAACCTAAACAACTAACACCTAACTCAAATAAAGGGAACATGCTCGGGGAAAACAAAGATGGAAGATAAGGCAATCGAATTAAGTTTTCAAAAGCATAATGAAATAAACATCCGAGCATTTCAAAATCACTTATAACAGGAATCTAAATAAGTAATTCATGCTGATGGGAATAGAATTCCAATAAAAAGAGAAAGCATACAATTAAATATACCATGTTAAGGAGATCATGTTCAACAACGATTCAAGTTAACGAGCCCATTGCTCGGAATTACAATTTAAAGAGTTACGAATTCAACAGGTATTCAAAGTCTTCGAGCACAACGCTCGGAATTTAAAACATGAATATTAAAGTATTAGCATTAACAGTCATCAAATCAAAAGGATTGCAGCGGAAACTTGCATCAATACCCAACACTTGCACGTATGAAGACGTACAAATGCTAGTCTGAAATTCAACTAAACTCAACCAACAAAACCAAACCACACCACCAAGTATCCATGCCATCGCCATCCAGTCAACCTGCATGTTTAGAAACACACGCAGGGCTGTGTACTTCGTACTCAGTGAACAAAAGCCAAAACATTTGAATAAAGATGCTTCATAAAGCTATATTAATTGAACTTGCCTTGCCGAACATCACAAGTCTATATAAGCAGTTTTAAAATTAGTTTACTTGTGCATGTTAAAACATTTACTTTTAAACAGACTGCGCAGTCAAATATCATATAATATAACAGTATGCATCATCTGTCACAAACTATCTTACTGTGCTGAGAAGTAGGCCTCCTTCTCAAACACTATGACCGGCCTAACCGAAGCAAGGCTCACAGTCACTTCAACATATACCACACGTGGGTTTCCTGCCTTTCATAGGATAATAACATCTTCACATAAACAGATGATAACACATACCAAACTTCAATAAAAACAGCAAGTTAATCACATTTGAAATCATATCATAATACTCAATAGCATAACTAATTCTCGTCAATAGTTTTGGTTCAGAAAAGCCCACCTGACTTCCGAAGAACTAGCTAGGTGGTTTAGGACTATTTGTCCTCGCTCAAAGATCCGTCCGGCTCGATCCTTCACAGTTCGACATCGATAGGAAAAAAAATAAGATATATGAAAGACGGACACAAAGGCGTTGGACAACTGAAGGACTTCTACTTGAGTCGTCTCTCTCTTCGCTTTAACTTTTCTAACGAATCCCGCGTTCTTATCTTTAAATTATTACTTCTACTCGAATTGGTTAACTTTACTACTCAACATCTTACACCTTTCTCGTTTTAGATAATAATGTCATTATCTACAATCTATTACTTGAGCTTTCTTTTAAAGACTTTAATTGATTCTCAGTTTAACAATCAATAATTCAATCATTTTGCATATAATAGTTCATTTATCTTTCATGTCGTAACTATTATCATGCATTTAAGCACTTATACAAACATATAATGAATTCACATAAATCAAGCATACTTCAAGACACATTAACATTCATTCAATTTAGATCTTAAAACCTAACTTGATTATGCATTTCTTTTTATGAAGGCTCAAACTATTTATTCTATCTTTCTTATTTATAGACTACGCTTTGTTCTACATCCGTTATCTTATAAGGTATTTTATAACCTTTATTCAATTAATAAAATTCTCTTTAATTATTATTAATTCTTACGATATTAGGATTTCTTATTCATCTTTAATTCGATTCTCATTCCTTATCTCGACTATTGCTTTTCCAACATTTAATTCGTGTAATTTTTCTTGATTTATTTTTAATTTGTTTGGTTGAAACAACGTACTCAATTAATTATTTAATTAATCTTCTTTCAACTTATTACTCGACATCTTATTTTATCCTTATTGTCTTGATTAACTTATACGAGTATCTATCTTAACTCGTCTAGCCTCTTTCCTTTACTCGATTAAAACTTCATTTTTACTTCTTATCGATTAATTCTTTTTAAACTCGGTTTTCTCTATTCTTGCTTATTTCTTTTAATAATTTCTTCTTCTCTTGTCTTTAACTTTTAAGTCATTTCCTACTTAATAGGTTTTCTTTATCTTTTAATAAACATTTTTATTAACTAATCCATTTTATTAGTTATATTACAAAAGATCTTTTTGTTGTAGTTTAGTAGAAATTCAAGTCCTTAATTTTTAATACAAGAAAATTTATTAATATATCTTTTATGCATTTTTCATCTTTTAATCAATTAAAAGCTTTTAAACTTCAATCTTTTTGTCAAAAACTTCTATCTTTATTCAATATTTAAACCAACATTCATACATACATTGCAACACTAAACATTCAATCTTTTCTATATTTCCACAATTAATTTCTTTAAAAACTTAACATGCAATTTCATTTTCTTAACTTAAACACATGTATGATTATACTAACATAACATACAATCATCTCATTGATCAAAACATTATTCAATTCATCAACAACATCATCAAAATAAATTCTCCATTTTTGATCAAATCACACGGCACACACATGCACATTTTTGTGCATTTTATTTCTCAATTTTTCATGTATAAAATCTCATTCTCAACATGATAAAAATAACAAATCAAGCATTAAAATAACAATAACTCAAAGAATTCATATTTCTCCTATTCTTCCTAATTTTTTCGGCATTTATCAAGCTTTTAGGCTTTTAATTTCTTTTTCTTTCCTTAATTCATCGATTAAAATCTAATGTTCGATTCTCCTAATGAATTCTTCTCACTCGATTATCACATGCACATCCTATGTCACAGCCCCAAATCCCGAGGGACGGTAGAAGCCGGGGTGCGACTGGGGTTGGATTAAAGAAGCGGGGAAGAAGGGGGCTAACTGACTAAACATACATGAAAAGACATCATTTAACCATGAATAAGACTTGAATATAAATAAGAAAGAGTTAATCACGATTGATTACTCGACAAAAAAAACATAGAAGAGACTAAGTTCAAAATTTCAGACTTAACTACAGTGTATTGTTCAGAAGGTGTGTTTGAAAAGATTTAGAGTTCTGCAGCGGAAGAGTTCTAACTAAAGCATCCTATCTTTCAACTCAACATCAACCGTCGCCGCTCACCGTCGCTTCAACCTGCACATTTAGAAAACAATGCAGGGCTAAGTACAAACGTACTTAGTGGGCACGTTGCCGAAATCATAGTCATAATTATAGATAATCTGGCATTTTATAACCGTAGCGCATCGGGGTTTTGTTGAAAAGGCCCGTGCCTACTAAACATTTTCTAACTGATTTGTAATAAAGCAGCTTGCGCAAGCATTTTAGAGTATGTTATGTTCAATCTTGACCCAAACTAATTCACCGTGGCTGGCTACCTCTCAACAGGATACCACATACACCACAGGTTACAAAGTGCACTAACTCTGGAAAACACTTAGCAGCTAACTCAGAGCCGATCGTTAGTTAATCTAAAGTAGACTAACTCTAAAAATCTGGAAAACCCGAAGGTTAACTCAGAAATCTGGAAAATACGAATGTTAACTCAGATAGGTACAAGAGAACTCACATAAAATAGTTGAAACAGTTTATGCCAAGATTATCATTTTGAAAACACAATTATCAAAGCGATAAAAAATACTTTCGAGTTGTGGAAAAACCCAAATTTTATTTGATATAGATAAAAGCCCACCTTAATTTACAGAACTTAAAGCAAAACTTCCAACTTCGGATCTTCCGTCCTTTCTCTACAGTTGGCTTCCTCCTTCATCGTAAAATGAACATACTTTAAAACGGGTCGTAATGATAATCGATTAAAGATTTAGTTATTTTATTCTTTTGGGCATTTGCACGCTTACTAGATTCGTTTTACTTAAACGGGAAACGAGACTCGTATCAATCTCTTTAGAACATGGAAGATCTCATACTCGACTCTCGGGTCAGTAGAGATGGTAGTCGATATCCTAATACGACTTTAAAGACTAAGAGAAGCTAAGTTGGAAAGAATCAACTTGTACAGTCCAGTAACTCTGGAGGCTGTCCAGAACAGAGGACTTGGAAACAGGGGGTGAGTCCTATACCTTTAGAAAGCTTAGGAAGTCTAGTTCGCGCTCCAATTTACGGATCACAAATCCGATAAACGAGCTGGAAGTTATAACAGTTTCCGGCGAGGGTCGCAAAACTGCCGTGGAAACCCTAATTGATTGATAAGTTCGCCGTATAACGTTTTAGGTTCGTTTTAAAATCTCGTATTCAACTTTTTTAGAAACTGGATTCTTAAAGCAGTCATCACGTACCTCCGTACGTGACAAACTCCTTTTCAACTTGCTCAAAGGCACGACGTTCTAACGTCGGATTTCGACTATCAAGTACTATACCAACAAAGAAATTCCAAACGTTTTCTAGTTCCCGATTATCACTATAACCCATATTATATCGACTCGGATGCTTATGATGTCAACTAGAAAGATGTTCTAAATTTCATTATAAATAATAATATCAAGTTAGAAATTTCATCCGACTTCTCGATTATTAGTTACAACTAAATATTCGTCTCTTACGCGATTATTAAAAGTCGTCGGTTTTCGTTCAAATTTTACGACGTTAAACTACGTCTAATGGGAACCGTTTTCATGCATGCAAACACATCTTAGTATCTTTATAACTCATTTTATAAGGTGATTTTAGTCTCTTACATTTCATTAAACATTTTTAGAAAATTTCCAATTAACTTCTATTATCAACTAATATGATTTGCAACATAATCCACTAACAAATCATCTCTTAATATCAAACATGTATAAACTCCTATTTATTCTATAAATTTCTGGTTTTATATATACTTTAAGGGAATGATTTTCTTTTCAAATTAACATCATTTATTCACTAATCAAACTATTATAACAACTATTAATCATTTGCAATTCCAAAAGCAACTAACATGCAAAAACCCCTAATTTATAATTCAAACCCTAATTGAATTTCATAATAACATGGGGCTTTCAATCCCTTTTCATTCCAAATACTAATTAAGCATCTACTAGACATGAATCCATGATCAAAAGAAGAAAATTAGAAATTCTATCATTTTCCCAAAAAAAAATTCTGCATTGACAAAAGTTTTAGGATTCTTGGTTTTGATCATTTTTAATCCATAATTAATCTATCTAACACATCTAATTACATTATTCTAAGATCAAAACATCCATACCAAACCTCCAAAATTTCGAACAAAAAGAAGAAGAAAAGAAATGGAAACTAAATGGATAGGATTGTAGAGGATGAAAATACCTAGAGAATTAACAAAGGATGTATGATGTTTTGTTGGATGAATTAAGGACTTGTGTTCTTTCTTCAAGCTTTGAAGGTGTCTTCAATGGAGAATAGAGGTGGAGAAGATGAAGTTGAGGGAGAGAGGGAGAGAGTTGCCGAGAGAGAGAGTGGAGAGAGAGAGATGGAAAAGGTTTTGTCTTAGGTGATGAAATGATGAAAAAAAAATTGAATGGTGTAAAGTGTAGCTTAGGTGTCACTTAGTTAATTAAGTCAACATGCATGGTTACACCTAAGCATGTGAGGTGGCGGCTGCATGCATGGGGTTAGGAGGGTACGGGTTTTTCCGGCGCGATCCGACGTTACGGGAAAACGAACGACGAAAAACGTTGTTCGGTACATAAAATCGTCGTGATTCGATTTGACTTAAAAATTCTAACGTATGAACTTAATTAGAAAATAAATTTATAAAATTTATTTTGACAAAAACTCGGGACGACAAGTCCGAGTTTTGTCCGGGAAAAAACGTAAAAACAAACTTTCTCGTCGTGTTCGTATTGCGATTTTTTGTAAACGTAAAATTAAACGGTTTTCCGTTCTTAGTTTACAAACTAAAAACTTTTCGTACGCGCTAACCCCTAATACAGAAGTCATCTAGCTGACTCCTGTAATTTATTTTTATTAACGGATTCGACCGTTAGCCTTAGAATTCAAAAATTATAAACTTAGGCGTGCAAAGCCATTTATTTAATTAACTTTAACTTTTTAGAACGTAAGGAATTTACGAGGCATTACATCCTAAGTTTGCCTAAACATAATTTAAATAGCATGCATGCATAGTTCTTTCTTTTAGGACTTAGAGATATACATATTTACAACTAATCAAATGAATTTTTCATACTTTAATTTAAATGGGAATCCTTCTCTTGGCTCTTGGAATCGAATTGGATGGAAATTGTAGCTTCAAAGCTTGGACTTGAAGAGAAGAAGGAAGTCTTCTTGAATCCTCAAAGAAAAAGAATAACATGGAATTAATCATCCATTCCCTTTAGGGTTTAAGAATCAAAATGAATAAAGTATTGGATGATTCTTGAATTTAACTTCAAGAGCTTGAAAGATTCTTACCTTTTCTTGAGAATATGGATGGAATGAATGGAGAATGATACTTTCTACTTCATTTCCATGGATGGGGAGCTTGAATACATGGTTGCATGTAAGAAAAATTGAATGTATGTATAAGAGAGGGAGAGTGCCGAGAGTTTGAGAGAGATTGGAGAGTTTGAGAGTTTTTTTCTTTGTTGTCTTGAGAGAGAGAGGTTTCGATAGAGAGAGAGATGGAATGTGGTGAATGAATGAGTTTTTCTTCTTTACCTTAGGTGTAAGAGTTTGAAATCCAACAAAAGGAATAAAGTGCTATGTTGGAAGTTGTATTAAGACATGAATAGATAGGTTGATGTGATGTTAATTGCATGCATACTTTAGTTTCACAATTACTAAGTATGTTGGTCATTTCTAGAGAATAGCCATGATGACATCTAGGTATAGCTTATAGGTAGGTGTGAGGTGGCGT
This sequence comes from Schizonepeta tenuifolia, assembly GCA_029490685.1. NCBI lineage: Eukaryota > Viridiplantae > Streptophyta > Magnoliopsida > Lamiales > Lamiaceae > Schizonepeta > Schizonepeta tenuifolia. Next base: position 85,590,633 of record CM055955.1, on the reverse strand, counting down.
GAGGGAGTGAGAGGTGGGTGACACGTGTCTTCGTCGAGTCGTTACGGGTGTTAATTACCCGGTCATAAAGGTTTTCCGGATAAAACGATTCGTATTAATTCCTTTTTATGCTATTAACGGGTCTAACCTCTTCTCGTCTCACTTCCAATACTAAGCATCTCAACCCTATTTCACGTCTCAATTTAAAAGATTAAAGGTTTCGATCATTTTAGTCCTTTAAATTTCAAAGGATTTTAGTCGGCTTCTCAATCCATTTATTAATCCTTTAAAGATTAACTCCTCATTATTCTTCTCAATTCTCGGATAAGTTCCTTCCCTATCTCAGTGATCTTAAAAGAAATTCTAAGTTCGAAGGTTCTAATTCAATTCTATTCTAGTTTCTTCGGCGTAAATATATTTCTCGGCGATTAACGTTATGTTATCTCAATCAAACAAACTCTTAAGATTTTTATAGAAATTATTCACGTACTCATTTTCATATAATAATTCAACAAGCATATCACATCGTCATCATCTCAGATAAATAGAACAGATAAATTCACACAAGATTCACGAAGCAATTTAAACGTTTTATTCAATTTTCTTCGTTTAGAAAAGAAAAATTTTACTCATAAATTCTCATCTTTTAACTCACTCGGTCAATTAGACGCTCTCTAAAGGTATAAAAGCTCGGGGTATCACAGAGAGATATTCTCATTTTACAGATAAAATTTTACCCAGATGAAAAAGTTTTCCAGTAGAATATGTCCGTGTTATTTCATTTATACTGAAAACGGCTCTAAACTCTCCTCGTCTCGTTTCCGACATCGAAAACACCTCAACTCTATCTCATATCTCACGAAATAAATCAAGGATTCCGAATATCTAATTTTTAGGTTAAAATTCCAAGTAACGAAGAAAACCTAAAAATGAATCGGCTAACTAATCCATTAAGAACTAAACTCTTAGAATTCTCTCATATGATCTCGGATATGCTTCTAACATATCTCAGGGGTCTTAGAATAAAATCTAGATTCAAAAGACACTAATTAGGTCAAATTCTATGTTCGTCGGTGAATAGTATTTTCTCGGTTCTCGTTACTATTCACTGAAAAGTAAAAACTCCCAAAATTCTCTGGAATTCATATTCATGCTCAAACTCATATAAATAAACTCAATCAATACATTACAGACTCGATTCGAATAATCGAAACGAGAAAATTCACGTCAAAGCACATAAGGGCAATTTGGTCATTTTAGGCAAATTCTTTTTCTTGGAAAAATCTTATTACTCAAGGATTATTATTTAAGCATATTATGAATTTTAGAACGCACTTAAAGACTTATAAAAATTCGGGGTATTACATATGTGCTTGATAAGAGTAAAAAGTTTCGAAAAAGGCTTGAATGACTTGAATGCATTAGAGTTTATTCTCTAAAGTTATTATTAAGTACTGAAGTTTGAATGATGAAATGATCGTACGAATGATTATGTGATGATTAGAATATCAATGAGTTAAAATTTGTTTCATTGATTGATAAATAGAGTGATGATGTAAGAATGCTTGCATATAAAAAAATTTATGAGACCTTAGCAAGGTCTGAGAAGTGATAGAATATCTCGACAAAAGTGTTTCTGTCAAATCGCTATATATGAATTATACTCCCTCCGAATAGTGGCACGTGTGGGCAGTATCACTAGTGCCGACTACATTGAATATTATTATTTCGACTTCTACCTTTATGCAAATGTATCGAGATTATTATATGGATATCGAGAAAGCTCATCAGAAAGGGTGTTCCACCTTGGATTATTTAAACCCCATTCTGATTAGAGCCAAATGAATTTGGTTTCGAGCATTGGTGTCCAGACGATTTAATTCCGCCTCGCCGTGACAAGAACCGCCTTCCGTTTCATCGAGTCTTGAAGAAACGTTCTTCCAATCAATCTATTTCATTCATATTTCCTTGACTTGTTCAACTACGTAGCTACGCAACCCAAGTGTTCATATAATCCTTTCTTTTTATTGTTGTTTCCTTCGTATGTCTAGTACACGCAACGTATACTCCCCCATAAGAGCCACAATCGAGCATTTCCAGTTAATGCATACCAGCGACAACAACGATGAAGAACTCATTGGATAATTCCATCGAAGAACTGACGATGGGCATAGACTGGCCCTAACTCATCTCGAGCAACTGTTTCCAATTTCTTGATTCGAAACATCTATTTTAGTTAAAGCTCGACCATAAATATCGACGTAGTAGTGTACCTCAAATGCAATGGTAGCAGCAATGAAACCCCTTCTTGGAATGCTAGTTAATAAATAACCAAGCGAAAACGACACTTTGGGTGCAAATTTGAGAAGTTATGAGAAATCGAGTAATCTTAATTTTATGTTTAATATTTGAGATATTGTTGGGAAATTTATTAGTAAGAGTTTTGATGAATTCCAAAACCAACTGACCCCAACCAAGTAGATGTTGTCAGTTCCTAATGTTAGCTGTTAGGCTCGCTGTTTGAGCAATGTTAAGATTTTATCTTTACAGATCTCCAGCTGAAGACGACAACAGAGCAACACTCGGATACAACCCCGGATGAAAGATCGGATGAGGAACATTAGTTACAAGACTGCCTGATGAGAGAGCTATGCTTTTTGACAGCTGAGAGTTCAAGCCAACTGTTCAGTTGGAACATCAGCTATAGAATGCCATCCGATAAAGAGAATGTTTTAAGAAGGGGGAAGTTATAAAGAAGTCTCAACATGAAGTTTAAAGTCAGCTGAGAGTTCAACGGTTCAGACAGAACATCAGCTGAAGACCACTCAGATAAAGATTAAGACTTTCAACCAACTAACCAAGGTTGACTGTGAGAAAGGTTTGAATTTGAATTTCAGAAGAAAGTCACATGAGGATTTGACCGTTCAGTCATTACCCCATTTGGCCCAACACAAGGCTGTCTCATATGGAAAGCAGAAGAACTCAAGTGCCATATCGGGAAAGTCTGTAGAGATGAGAGACAAACCATCGCTTTCAACGATCAGAGATCAACAGCTCCTCCAACGGCTAGTTGATTCTCTCCGCCTATAAATAGAGGCTTCCATTCATTGAAGATACACTAGAGAAGACACACGAGACGAGACAGAGCGAAAGAAAGAACTATATTCCTTACTCGAGCTGAATTAGATTTAGCCTCTAAGAACATCACTTGTTGAGAGTTCTAGAGCATTAGATTGTGTCTGAGTGTCTTTAGATCGAACCTTGAGAACATCACTTTGTGAGAGTTCGTAGAGTGTTAGATCCCAGCTCACTTCTTGTTCGAGCTGTTAGTTGGAACCTTATCTTTTATACCTGAAAAGGTTTTAGGACCCTACTCTTCCCGTAACTGAGTAGACAGGTTGATTAGTACCCGTAAACTAATCTGTAAGGTTGATAAGTACCCACAAACTTATCCTTAACAGTTGCACAGCCCGCGTAAGCTGTGTGGTTTGTCTAGAAGAACTTGGACAGAGTCGTGTGGACTCACAACTCCCCGTGGACGTAGGAGGGTTATCTCCGAACCACGTTAAATCTCTGTGTGCTCGTATTTTTCATTACTCAGTTATTTCTAGCATTCTCATCTGTCTGACTAACCAGCATACAAACTGCATCTGCACATATTCAACTGTTTTTGTTATTGACCAACCGTGCATAAAAGCATGAGTTAGTTTTAAACGAGTTATTTTCCACCACATTCCGCACAACACTTCACTTCCAACTGAGTGTTTCTTCCTCAGTTGTGAGTCCAGCTGAGTCTTTCTACTCAGTTGTGATTCCAGCCGAGTCTTCTTACTCGGTTGTGATATTTTTAGGGGGTTGATTTTTAAAAGCTTTATCTGGTGTATTCCCCCCCCCCCCCTCCATACACCAGAACTCGTTTCGGGACCATCAAGTGGTATCAGAGCAGTGGTTCAAAAGACTGCTGACTCTGTTTCACAAGGTGTGAATTCGAGGAATTTTATTCAGTGGTCAACTGAACAGATCTCTTTATCACGCTAGTGCATATCTGCTTGCACCCTTATTTTGTTGTTGTGTGCAGATGGATGTCAAAGATGATGAGGTACAATCTAATCCTGCTAATTTGAATTCTTCAAATATTTCTAACATGCAGGAAACCCTAGATGAAGAGTTGGAACTCTCGTGGGACAACTTCTTAGCACTCAATGAGGAAGTACAACAGCAGTCGGTTGAGTTTAAGAGTCTTCATGTACAATTCGCCAAGCTTGAAGAATCCTTAACCGATAAGGACGATCTGATCAAGAGCCAAACGAAAGAGATTGACAATGTCAATAATCAACTGAATGCTGCCAGCCAACCTAAGGCTTCAACTGATGAGGAGTTAAAGAAACAGATCAAGAAGCAGGAAGATCAGTTGAACAAGCAAGAGGCGCAGATCGGGCAGCTGGTGAAAAAGTCAGACGAACAGTCCGAGTATATAGCTGTTCTTCTCAAAGAGTTGCAAACTGAAAAGGACAACCTGTTCAAGCTATATCAGTCATCCAAGATATTAGAGAATCTAATCAGTTACAGCCGACAGATGGATGACTTGTCAGGACTCGGTTACGATGTGATTAAAGATAGTGGAATTCCTCCAGCAACCTTCATCAAAGCTGTTGAGGTCAAGGTTGTCGAACCTAACACAGTTGAATCTGAATCTCCCCAAAGTAATGCAACTTCCACTTCTCAGCAAGCTCAACCGACCAAGGGAACTCCAACTGAGAAGGGAAAAGAAGCAGTGGATGAACATGACGTTCCATCGGTTGGGACATCAACCGAGGGGGAATGTTCCAAAAGTCAGAAGAGGAATCAGAGACGTCGAAGACATAATCGCAACCGAACTCAGAATCAGAACCGACCTCTGCATCAACCTCAGAGTCAACATCAGAAAGAATGGAACCGACTGTAGAACCGACAAGGGTTCAATCATCTGAATCAACAGCGGTTCCATCATCAGTTCAACCAAAGGTTTCAACCGAGTCAACCAATGAGGAACAGTTCGAACAGCTGGAGATATTCATGCCACAACTTGAATCAACATCCGAGCATGACCAGCTGTCGTCATCAGTCAGGAAGATGGAATCAGTATCAGCTACGAAGATTCCAACATGGCGTCCGATCATCCAGACAAATCAAACAGGATAAAAATCGCCATCAAAACAGGGGGAAAGCCTCACCTCCGAGAGTTCAACAAGGGACAAATCCAACTGCTTCCAAGAAACAGAACATCACTATTAACAACAAGCCTAAGGATAACCGAGGTGTTGTTATAGTTGATGATGAAGGAAAAGTGATCTGGAATGATAAATCCATCCGAGTATACAGGGAAAAGCGACGCACAGTTCCAGGGGGAACTGGTTCTAACCCTCCAGGACCCAACTAAAATTGGGGACCTAAGCGAGTTTCTCTTTACAGGTACAGGAGAAACAGCTGAGGAAGAATAAAGATTCTGCTACAATGTGGGTGATGGACAATGGATGCTCGAAACACATGACGAATCCGAAGGATTTGCTTGGAAGTTTCGTGGAGAAAGAAGGTCCATCAGTTACTTTTGGTGATAACTCAAAAGGGTACACCAGAGGTTACGGTACCCTTGAAACCAATCATGTTTCGATTTCTAATGTTTCTTATGTTGATGGATTGAAGCATAACTTGCTCTCCATCAGCCAATTCTGTGATAATGGTTTCTCTGTCAAGTTTAATGCACAGGGTTGCAGAGTTAAAGATGTCGGATCAAAGCAGGTCATATTGTTGGGAAATCGATCGCCAACCGGGAACGTCTACTATGCTGACTGGAACAGTAGACTTCCTGACACCTGTCTGCTATCAAAGAGCAGTTCAGATGTCAGCTGGCTGTGGCACAAAAGGCTCAACCATCTGAACTTCAAGACAATGAACCGACTCGCCAGACAAGAACATGCAAGAGGCATACCCAACCGAGTGTTTTCAACAACATATATCTGCAGTGCATGCCAGTTGGGAAAGCTCGCTAGATCCTCCTTCCGGTTGAAATCAACTCCCTCAACCGACCGAGTGTTACAGCTGATCCATATGGATCTCTTCGAGCCAGTTACACCCAAGAGCATGAACGGGAACGAGTACACCCTGGTTGTAACTGATGATTTCTCAAGATACACGTGGACCATTTTCATGCGCCACAAGAATGAAACCCGAGATGAGCTACCCAAGTTGATGGATCGGATATCGAACCAACAAGAGATAAAAATTATTTCCATCCGATTAGATCATGGAACTGAGTTTCGAGATCATATGGAGAAGAAGGATGTGTCCATGGAGAAGATCCCAACTGAGATTCAGAGGGCTGATATCTTCACTAAACCTCTAGCCGAAGCGCGGTTCAAAATGCTTTGTGATTTACTTGGATTGTTAGATCCACCTGATAAGGAACCAGCTGAGGTAAAGAGACAGACATCTATCTGAGGAGGAAGCTCAGATAAAGGGGGAATGTCAGATATGGATTGCAAACTGAAGACATCAGACATGAGCTGAACATACGAACTCAAGTCAGCTGATGGTATGCGGCAACTGAGGAACTCAACTGATGAACACAGCTGATTCAGACATCAGTTGGCACGTATCATTTATGACTGAAGGTGTTATGATATTAAATGAGAATGTTTGAAATAATTTCAAACATTCTTGAACATGTCAGCTAAACTAAACAAGCCATCATATCGCATTTAATGTAAAGTCTGGCTGAACTCCTATAGCCTTACTTTATAGTGCAACTGGGCTGACACCTTAAACTATTCACCTTCTCACTCGCACGTGGAGCGTCAGTCAAAATTACCCAACAGTCGCGTAATCTCAGCCGTTGATAGATTCGCGCCATTTAACCCCAGTCGTTGATCTCATCCGAGTCAAATATCTTTATAAGGCGGCAAATCAGGAAGTGATCAAATACCTTCTCTTTTCGTGCATATCTTTACTAACTATTCATCATCTTCTCCGAAATTGTCTTACCATTTCCAGTAACACATTTCTTCCTTCTTTGCATATATATTCCTCTGAGATGGCACCTAAATCAAAAGCCTTGAAGAAGATGGTCTCCGCAGAACCAGCTACATTCTAGGAATCCTTCGACATGATGATGTCGAAGATTCATTTTGAACAAATTCTTTCCAGGGATGCCCTGACCTCGCCGGAACTCGCTCCAGTTGCCGCCATTCTTTCCGACCACAGTCTGCTAAACTGGGCAACCCTCTCTCCATCCAAGCTGCTCAGGAAGCAGGTCGCACACTTCTACAGGAATCTGCAGCGCGATGCAGAAATCGGACTTGTCACGACCATCCCGTGCAAGCAACGAAATAGCACTTCCCGTTCGATGGAAGACACCGCCATTGAAATCAAAGTAACCAAAGAACTGTAGAAAATCATCCCCAGAAACAGGGAGGCCATAGACGTGATGGGGAAATTCACAGACAAGGAAGCTGATGCATTCCTGCAAACAATCCTTCTTGTCCCTGAACAATTGAAGGGGAGTATGCAGAGGACCAAATTGAAGCCGGAACACCGACTTCTGTTTGACGTCATTTCTAAGTGCGCCTTCGCATACGGAGGAGCTTTCGGAGATATTAGCAGACCGAAGCTCAAGCAGCAGAAGGCCCTGGAGGAACAGCACAAGATTGACTGGCTGGGCTACATTGAAAGCCAGATGTGGGCGAAGAAGCTGAAAATCTCTGAGACGGTTGCTGAGTCCAGAGAGCAGCTGTTAAGTGTCAAGGGGACACTCAACTTCGGCACAAAAATTTCTGCCCTAATCCTCCAAGCCACAAAGGGACAGAAGCTGACCTGGGAAGGAAGTGAGGACCCTCCGTTCAGCAAGCTGATGTTGTTCCCTACAGCCAAAAAGGCTAGGGATGTTGTGGAAGCAGTCTACACTCCCAAGGGAGCCTCCAAGCCAGCTGTGGAGTCGGCCCCAGCAGCTCGCCGCCCATCAAGGTCCAAGCCTGCGAAGCGCCAGTTGGAGGAGGTGGCTGAGGAAGCTGAAGAAGAAGAAGAAGAAGAAGAAGAAGAAGAAGAAGAAGAAGAAGAAGAAGAGGTGAAACCCCTCAAGAAAAAGCCCAGGATCAAGATCATACAGCCAGCAGCTCAACCAGCTGCATCTGGCCCCGTGGTGGAGACACCAGCTGAGAAATCAACCGAATCTAGCCAGTCGGTTGATACAGCTGCGTTCGTGATTCAGCCACGCCAACGAGAAGAGACGACTGAAGGGGTGGAGATCAATGTGGAGGAATCCAGCTCCTCCTCAGATGACTCTTCTTCATTTGAGGAGTCTCACGACAGTCCACCAACTGGAGCTGATGCTAGCCAGGAAATCCCACCTGTGTCTGAAGAAACAATTGAGCCTGCCCAATCACCACCCAAAGAGGATCCAGTTCTCTCAACTGGTCGTCAGTCAGATATCCCGAGCCTCTCGCTCGATGCCGACGTTGAGACCGTTCCTTTGGCCAACGTCGATGACACCCTCGAACCCATTGCCTTCGATATAGATCCCCCACATATTGATGAAGAAGCCAACCGCCAGGCGATCTTGGCTGAATACGAAGGCAGGCTAGACTACTGCTTTCGCAAGCTGATAGGCATATTCCCCGAGGCCAGCTCTATGCCCATCTTCGCCATGTTCGGGACGGAACTGCTCTATCAGTTCAGCGTCATATTCAGCTACTGGTACGTCAAGGAGGAAACCCTCAGAATCCATGGTTGGGACAGGTTGAAGGTTGAAGAATCCAACTTGAGGGTGTACTTCGACTACTAGAACCTGGAGGTAGCCTACAACCAGAAGGTGGCTGTGCTCCGTCGTCGTCTGGATAAGAGCCAACAAGAAGGGACAGACACCAGGGAGCTGTGCGACAATCCTGGAGCTGTTCAATTTCTTGACCATATGTTGGCCAAAAATGCCAACCACATGGAGGATGTCGACGCAGCTGAAGAGGTGGCCAAGAGGGAAGAAGACAAGCTGAAACAATACCTGGCCAGCCGAACAGCCCTCGTTGTCGTGGACCCAACTGCCCAGCTACAACAACAACAACTGTCTGGACCCTCAGATCAGCCAGCACACTCAACTGATGCTATCTGTGAGCTGATCTATGAGAGGGTCAACCAGCTGAGGCAGGAGCTGTTGTCCAAGATCAAGCTCAACAAGGAGGAGGACGCTGACAGGATGAATTAGCTGATGGAAGAGAATGCGAGATTGAAGAATCAGCTGGAACAACTCTCCTCCTCCTTACAGCAAAAGCTCGAAGACCTCTCCACTTCTACCAGCTCGGAGGTCAAGGATCTAAGGAAGGCGGTTCAGGGAGTCAGCTCAGACTTCAATGTCTTCAAGTCCGTTGCTGAATCTGATCTGGCAAAGTCCCAGCAGACGCAAGACCATTGAGCTGAGTTCGTCACTCTTCACAAAGATGTCTCTGCGATCTTTGCAGCCCTGAAGAAAGCCGAGCAGGAATGCCAGGATGAGCTGGCCAAGAAGGTGGAAGCGAAGGATGCTGTGGACAAACTCTTCTCCCGAGTTGAACAAGCTAAGGCCAAGCTGACCTCCCTGGATGGCACTGTTGCCACCCTTTTGGATGATGCCAAAAAGGGGGAAGAAAAGGAGCCAGCAGCTGTTGCTGGACAGGGGAAAGGTGTTCTTCAGCAGGGGGAAGAAGGAGTTCAGCAGGGGGAAGAAGGAGTGCCAGCTGAACCTCAAAGGGAAGAAGCTGAAGGATCTCAGCCGAAGGAGTCGGAAGAGCAGGAACTAGAAGTCTCCCACGACCTCGTAGCCGAGCTTACAGCCGAGCTCGATGCCGATCTTGACGGGATCTCTATTGAAGATTGCATCGAAGCTGCAAAAGCTATGGGGGAGTCCAAGGAGAAGTACTTGAATCCCTCTTGGATCAAGAAGTTCGCTGCGGATCAAGCCAAGAAGGTGGCCAAGTTCGAGAGGGAACTGGCCAAAGTAGAGAAAAATGTCGACAGAAATAAAGCCAGCCGGAGCGTGCGGAGAATAAATAAGCACCAGTTGAAGGCTGAGGCTAGGAAGAAGACGCAACAGCTGCAGAAGAATGCCCCGCTCCCGTCACGGTTCCCACACATTGACAAGTGGATGAACGCTGAGTGGAATGATGACTGGGAGCAGTTCAAGCACGAGTTTATAAATGACTTTTATTACAGGAAGGTCTACTCAACTGAAGACCCAAGGCAAGCCTTCAAGGAAGCCTTGTGGGAGCTCAAATCTGGAGATCCTGGAATGTTTAGTCAGTTTAAAAGGGCCATGCTGAAAGCTCAACTCGATCCCAACACCATTCCAGTTCCACAGAAGCTCAAATATCGCCCTCAGATGATCAAAGGCACAAGTACTCCGAACAGAAATGCGATCATGGCTGAGGCGAGACAAGTCTGCAACGAACATGGTGCCAACACTGGGATTGAGTCAGCTGCGAAGAAAGAGATATTTGACCGCATCTTCAGCAAGTACGGTCAATAGTATTTTTGAGATGATGAAGTTTTTGAGCTGATATAGTTTTTGAGATGTTGTAGTTTTTGGAGCAACTGATGTATCTTTATCTGGTTTGTACTTTTTCCTGTATTCATCAGTTGTAAGGAAAACTTCAAAGTATATATAAGATTCACCTTGATGAACAATCACTCATTGTCCAAGCTCTGAATCACAAAGTTTTTTTTAAATACCATGTTATAACTGTGCTAACCCTTTTGATGTTTTATCTTATAGACTGTCTAGAATTTCAGCTGAGATTTTAGATAAGTTAGTGAGGTTTAGATCAATAGTGGTTTAAAGTTGTAAGTGGTTTTGGCATCATCAAAAAGGGGGAAATTGTTGGGAAATTTATTAGTAAGAGTTTTGATGAATTCCAAAACCAACTGACCCCAACCGAGTAGATGTTGCCAGTTCCTAATGTTAGCTGTTAGGCTCGCTGTTTGAGCAATGTTAAGATTTTATCTTTACAGATCTCCAGCTGAAGACGGCAACAAAGCAACACTCAGATACAACCCCGGATGAAAGATCGGATGAGGAACATCAGTTACAAGACTGCCTGATGAGAGAGCTATGCTTTTTGACAACTGAGAGTTCAAGCCAACTGTTCAGTTGGAACATCAGCTATAGAATGCCATCCGATAAAGAGAATGTTTTAAGAAGGGGGAAGTTATAAAGAAGTCTCAACATGAATTTCAAAGTCAGCTGAGAGTTCAACGGTTCAGACAAAACATCAGCTGAAGACCACTCAGATAAAGATCAAGACTTTCAACCAACTAACCGAGGTTGACTGTGAGAAAGGTTTGAATTTGAATTTCAAAAGAAAGTCACATGAGGGTTTGACCGTTCAGTCACTACCCCATTTGGCCCAGCACAAGGCTGTCTCATATGGAAAGCAGAAGAACTCAGGTGCCATATCGGGAAAGTCTGCAGAGATGAGAGACAAGCCATCGCTTTCAACAATCAGAGATCAACAGCTCCTCCAACGGCTAGTTGATTCTCTCCGCCTATAAATAGAGGCTTCCATTCATTGAAGATACACAAGAGAAGACACACGAGACGAGACAGAGCGAAAGAAAGAACTATATTCCTTACTCGAGCTGAATTAGATTTAGCCTCTAAGAACATCACTTGTTCAGAGTTCTAGAACATTAGATTGTGTCTGAGTGTCTTTAGATCGAACCTTGAGAACATCACTTTGTAAGAGTTCGTAGAGTGTTAGATCCCAACTCACTTCTTGTTCGAGCTGTTAGTTGGAACCTTATCTTTTATACCTAAAAAGGTTTTAGGACCCTACTCTTCCCGTAACTGAGTAGACAGGTTGATTAGTACCCGTAAACTAATCTGTAAGGTTGATAAGTACCCGCAAACTTATCCTTAACGGTTGCACAGCCCGCGTAAGCTGTGTGGTTTGTCCAGAAGAACTTGGACAGAGTTGTGTGGACTCACAACTCCCCGTGGACGTAGGAGGGTTATCTCCGAACCACGTTAAATCTCTGTGTGCTCGTGTTTTTCATTACTCAGTTATTTCTAGCATTCTCATCTGTCTGACTAACCAGCATACAAACTGCATCCGCACATATTCAACTGTTTTGGTTATTGACCAACCGTGCATAAAAGCATGAGTTAGTTTTAAACGAGTTATTTTCCACCACATTCCGCATAGCACTTCACTTCCAACTGAGTGTTTCTTCCTCAGTTGTGAGTCCAGCTGAGTCTTTCTACTCAGTTGTGATTCCAGCCGAGTCTTCTTACTCGGTTGTGAGTCCAGGTTGATTAGTACCCGTAAACTAATCTGTAAGGTTGATAAGTACCCGCAAACTTATCCTTAACGGTTGCACAGCCCGCGTAAGCTGTGTGGTTTGTCCAGAAGAACTTGGACAGAGTTGTGTGGACTCACAACTCCCCGTGGATGTAGGAGGGTTATCTCCGAACCACGTTAAATCTCTGTGTGCTCGTATTTTTCATTACTCAGTTATTTCTAGTATTCTCATCTGTCTGACTAACCAGCATACAAACTGCATCCCCACATATTGAACTGTTTTGGTTATTGACCAACCGTGCATAAAAGCGTGAGTTGTTTTACGAGTTGTTAATTTCCACCACATTCCGCACAGCACCACTCTACCAGCTGAGGTTGCTTACTCAGCTGTGATATCCCAACTGAGTCTTTTTACTCGGTTGAAGTATTTTTCAGGGTTAAGTTTTAAAATCCTAACTTGTGTATTCCCCCCCCCAATACACCAGTAACTCGTATCGAGACCATCAGATATATATATATATATAAATCTATGTGTGTGTGTGTGATTCGAGACATGAAGCAGTAGCTCGTGCCTTATGTGTCTTGAGGAAGAAAGAACATCGTGTTGATGTTATTAATGTAAATATTTATACCTGCTTTGGGAAAAGTCCTCAAAAGAGGCTATCGTTTGATGAAGTGAGACCGTTAGGCAAAATTTGTGAATTTTAAGTTATCAATTGAGTTCTTGAGTATGGGATATGAAAGTAAAGTCGAGATAAAGTCTCAGCTAAAGAACTGAGTTGATTAACTGTGATAATGTTTGAGTTTCAGATTGTTATATCTGAAAATTTGTCATCCGTGACGATGATTGAGATTGAATGTCTGAAATTGAATATTGTGTTTGAGAAATTGTCATATTTGAGTTGTTAAATGTGAGTAAATGTTTGAGTAATGATTATAAGTGATGCTTGAGTGAGAACTTTCAGTGCAATTACTTGAATATATTTATTTTGATTGAAGAAGTAAATGTTTTTTATGAGTTTATCTCTAAGAATTGATTGAACAAGTAATTGGCTTTGGTGAGTTCGTTTATTTTAATGTTTCTGAGAATTTCTCAAGAATTGTGATCATTTAGAAAAGAGAAGAAATCTAAAAGTTGAGAAAAGCTTATATTTGAATTTGCTTCGCTTCGGCAAAATAAGCGAAAGCGAAAGTTTTTTTTAAGTTCCCTAGTTTTCAGGCATTCCTTTTAGGATGCCTTTAAGAAAAAGAAAATGGGTTAGACCGTAAATTTCGGTATTTATGTCTTAAGTAAATTTTAAGTATTTTAAGTTAATGTCTTGAGTTAAACTAAAACCCGAGAACCGAGAAAAGAGAAAAGGTAAGTTAATATTTGAAGTTAAGAAACATTAAGCTATTGAAGGATATTATTAAGAATTCAAATGAATGCTTGAGAATAAATATTTTATTGCAAATAATGTTGATAATTGTGACAAGTATGAGAAATAATAATTAAGAATAAGCATATGAGATAATGCTTAAAGAAATGACAAGTATTGAGGTAGCGACTAAGAAGTATTGTCTGGGGAATTTTATCTCGAAAGTAAGATTAAAATGCTCGGATAAAATGAACATTAAAATTTAAAGTTAAAATAAATTTTGAGAAAAGGAAAGTATTATTATTGAAGAATAAATGAGAAAAGAAAGTATTATCGTTATGAAGAAAAGTTGATGTCATAAGTGAGAAGAAAGTAAGAAAATGTGTGTTCGAGTTAAGATTGTTCAATACTTTCGATTAATCAAATGCTCAAGTTATATGAGCATTAAGTTTTAAAACAATTAATGAGAATTAAGAAGAGTATAAAGTAATAAGTAAGAAGGTAATTGTTATTAAGGTTGAAATAAGAAAATAAGATGAGGGAAAAGTTTTCCCGAAACTATTTTCGTAAAACTAGTAAATTTCAGGACGAAATATTTTTTAAGGGGGAGGGAATGTAATACCCCGACTTTTCTAAGCCTTAATTAACCATATCAAATATGCCTAATTGTGTTTAAATGCTTCATGAATATTATTGTATGTGATTATGTGTGATTATGTGTTATAAAAATTTCTAAGAATAAATGTTCTCGCGAAATTACAAAAATACCCCTAAGGGTAAAATCTTAATGTTTCTCGTTTTGGCAACTCGTAACGAAGATGTGATGAGTTATATGAATTTAGAAATGTGAGTTTTAGCATGAGTTCAAATTTCGGAAATTTCCGAGATAGTTGACTTTTACGATGAATAGTAACTTTGACCAAAAGTCGACCCCGAGTCAACGAGCTTTGATTTTAGTCTAATCAGTGTCATTGGACTCTAAAATTTATTTTAAGACTAATGAAGCAAGTTGGAGAATTTTCTGAGATCACTTGAGTCGAGTTTGATTTTTATTTGAAAGAATGCTTAAGTAAAATAGTAACTTTTTACGGCATTCTTCGTTATTCTGAATTCATATATAAGTAGGGCTCTTTTGAATCTAAAAATTATTTTATGACTAATGGTGAACATTAGAGTGAAATTCGATGTCTACAATTTGAGTTATAAGCCTTATAAGTCGAGTAGACGAATATAAATAGTGAATTTTTCCGATTTCTTCGTTTCTTAGAATTTTGATTCTAAACTTAGGTTTTCCGAATCTATAAATTAATTCGTGAGTATTGATGCGAAGAAGAGTCAAATTGGATGTCGGAAAAGTGCCGAAGTTGAATTTTTAAGTCGAGAGAGTTAGATATTTTTATGACGGATGTTTTATACCGTAAAATCTTTTCTTTCGGGGATTTTTATCCGATAAAATCTACAACAAAAATCAGAACTCTCTCTAATCTCTCTCAGCCCTATGTCGGCACTCTCACATCTCTCACACCTCACCATTTCATTTTTATCCTACTCTCAATTTTATACTCTCAATGTCTACTCTCATCCTAGGAAGTGTAACTCACTCTCCCTTATCCTCACCTCAAAATCACACGGCTGTCTCTCACTTTACACCCTATAAATACACCCCCTAATGATCCGCACTCTCACCAACACAAGCACACACAATTTCTCTCTCATTTCCATCAGCAATCACCATTTCTCCTTCTCTAAAAAATCTGCCGAGTACAACAGCCCCTATAGTCTTCATTTTCTCTTCATTCCAAGCTTAAGGAAGGAGCTAGAGTTGCGTTGAATAGAGTCTAGTATCATCGAGCACGAAAGGAGCAAGGTTTTTCACCTCTATCACTCGATTTTCATGTCTTTTTCCACCTTATAAGCTTCGAATTTTCTGCACAACATCTATGAAGTTCTAAGCTTAGATTTTCAAGGTTTATATCTATGATCTTACATGCTATCCATGCACTCGAAAGAATGAAGAAAATCCAAACTATGCATGCAAGTATGTATATGCCGTATGATTAGAGTTATGGAGAAATTTCATGCTTTAAAATTATGATCTTGATATTATGAGTATATCCATAAGTTAAAGATGATAGCATGATGAGATGATGAAGAAGAATCCATGAATTAAAAACCCTAGTAGAACCGAAAATCATGAAGAAATTAGGGTATGCATGTTTTGTTGAATTTATGATCTTGTTGATAAAGATGATGATATCTAAGCATGATTTGATGATATTGATTGAAGAAATAAGCATGATTAGGAAAAAGGTCACTTGAGGAAGATGATGAATAGTAGAATTGAGAAATTTATATATAACTTGTATGTTTAATTTGAGGATGGAAATCTATGATTCAAGCATGCTAGAGTATGAATATAGGAATAAATTGAAGCTATGAATTTGTATATGAAAAGCATGCTAATACCAAAAATAATGATAAAAAATATAAGTTATAGTTCTTATGATAATTGTTATATTTGATGGATTACAAATGAAGTTAAGAGTATATTATGAGTAGAATTGCTATTAATCAAAAGAAATAAATTCATAATTTTGATGAATTATAGAAATTCAAAGAGTATGAAGAAATAAGTTAGGAATTTTATTCATATAGATATATGCCTTAATTAAATATTAAAAGAGAAAATAAAAGTAAAATAAGTCTAAGATATGAGAAAATTGAATGTAATACCCCAGACTTTTTCTACAGTCTTTAAAAATAATAGTTAATAATCATTATGGCTTTGCACACCTAAGATCATGAAATTAAATTCTAAGATTTACAGTGAAATCCGTTTCCGAAAATAATTTCCAGAAATCGGATGAACGACTACTATATTAGGGTTTTCGCGTCCGTTAAGTTTTTCGCCCGGAAACTCGGAATCAAATTCCGTCAGAATTTACATTCACTTTTTCTTCGAGACGAGTTCACCGGAGAAAGTTAGTTTTTATGATTTTCCGGACGAATTTTGGACTGTGATGTCCCGACTTTTTCTCGGATTTTGAAAAACGAATTAGTTTTTCCGAGTACGTAAATTATTTCCAATCTAACGGACGAATTAGATTTCGTCAATTCCGTAACTAACTAGGAAAGTATTTCTCGACTTTTAAAACGACGTTTAAGAGTCGGAAACGAGTTATTTCGTTAATTTTTCCCTCGCCAAACATGTCCCTAACGAGTCATTTCACTTTGTGGGATATTTCCATCTACTTTATGACTCACCATAGGTGAGTCATCACCTTCTCTTCATCACCTCCATTTTCGCCAACCTTCACCTCTCTCTCTCTCTCATTTTCTTCTTCATTTCTCCTCCATTGAAGCACATTCCAAGCTCTCTCCAAGAACAATACTCTTCCATCTACCGATCAAATCCACATCCGAGTTTATAAGACGAAAGGTAAGAGCTTCATCTTCCATTTGAACCGAACAAACTTTGTTTCCCCCAATTTCTTTTTTTTTCGAAAATAAGGAGAATGAAATAGCATGTTGTCTTTGATCGAATCTTGTTATAGGATGTTTAGAATCGAGTTCTACGGACCAAATCATGAAGAAAAATCAAGAACCCTAACCCCTAATTATTACCGAAAATTTTCAGATTTTGGGGCTTTGTTTCGTGCTCGATTTCTTTGTCGATTGAATGTTAGATTAGTGTTCCGTATGATGTTAATTGATCGTATGAATTGTTTTAGATTTTTCTAAAAATAAAATCCAAAACCTAAGAGACGAAGAAGGCTCGATTTAGGTTAGTAAATGTTATGAAATGCTCGATTGTTTGATGGAAATGAGATATACGATGCATGAGGATGAATATATATTAATTTGAGAATTTTCTAAAAGTAAAACGAGAAATGTAAGAGACGAAGATGTGTTGATAAGTCGAGGCTCGATAATGTTTTGATAATATGATTTGCATGTTAGTAATGCTCGTTAGATGATAATCTTTGTCGTAAAATTTGAATGAAAACGGAGAATGTAAAATTTTACGTAAGAGACTAACGACGGTCGATAAGTCTAGAATAGATGATGATATAAGAATGTGAATTGCATATTTATGATTCTTGATAGATGATGAATAATTTTGTAAATTTTGAACGAATTCTAAAGATGTTAGATTTTTCGTAAGAGACGATCTATTGATGATAAGTAATGATAGAAAAGTCGATTTATGATTCGTTTTGGATATTGATGATTATTAATGATTAAGGAACGAGTTTGTAGTTGACGACATGTTCGTCCGAGTATTGAAAAGATGAGTTGTAGTTATAATCGAGAAGTAGAAAGAAGAAGTTAGGAATTTGAACGAGATCTTGAATTGGTTTAGTAATTGTATAGTTTGAACGACGAGTTTTGATCGTCTTGTTTATAATCGAGAAATGGAAAGGGGTTTATCACGTATAATGATACGAGGTGACTGCCTTGGGTCAGTTTTTGTGCGAAAATAAAAGTGTTTAAGCTTTAATCGAACCTAGAAAACCGTGCGTCGATTTTATCGAGCATTAGGGTTTCACTCGGCAGTTTTGGCGACCCTTCACGGAAACTGCGATATCTCCTAGCTCGTTTATCGGAAACGAGATCCGCGAATTGGAGAGTAAACTAGACACCCGTACCTTTCTTTTGGTATAAGATTCGACGCCTATTTCGCAATCCCCTGTTCTGGACGAACTTACTGACCTCGTGCAGTGTATGTTCAAAATGTAGTTTCTTAAGTTGAATTCTTCTCAACTTGAACTCTTTAGATCTTTTTAGTCGTTTCAAGTTATCGACTACCTTCTTTCTACCAACCTAAAGTGTCGAGTACAGAACCGCGTGAGTGTCCAACGAGATGCGTTCGTATCTCGTTTCTTTTTAACTAAAAGAGTTTGGTTAACGTGCAAATGCCTAAATGTCTAAAGAACAAAAACTTAACTCGACTTTTCGTATTCGTTTATCGTTTCTGACCGAGCTTTAAAGAATGATTTTTACGATGAAGGAGGAAGTCGAAACCAAGGTTAGGACGCGGATCAGAAGACGGAAGCACATGTCTTTGTTCTGTATTTAATTAAGGTGGACTTTCCTATATACAAATAAAACAAGAAATGCTCGAAAACCTTTTCTTTATCGCTTTGATAATAGTGTTTCAAAGTGATAATCATGGCATGAACTGTTTTGTGTTTTATGTAAGTTCTCTTGTACCTTATGAGTTAATCAAAAGGGGTTAACTAACGATCGGCTTTGAGTTAGTCAAAAGGGGCTTTCCAGAGTTAGTGCACTTGTAGCCTGTGGTGTATGTGGTATCATGTTGAGGGGTAGCCAGCCACGGTGAATTATGACTGGTCAAGATTTGAACGTAACATATATGAAAAATGCTGATCAACTATCTTTTGAAAATAAGGAAAGAAAATGTTTAGTAGACACGAGCCTTTTAAAAGAAAACCCCGATGTGCTACTGTAATGAAAATGCCTGATTATCTATACTTATGTTTATGTTTTCGGCAATGTGCCCACTAAGTACGATTTGTACTTAGCCCTGCATATGTTTTCTAAATGTGCAGGTTGAAGCGACGGAAGCGGCGACGGTTGAGTTAGAGTTGAATAAGAGTTTAGGAAGACTTTTGTATATAGTTCACAATTCCGCTGCTAGACTCTAAATTCTTTTGATGTTATGTATAATAATCATTGTAGTCTAAGTTCTGTAATATAACTTAGAAGCTTTTGAAGTACTTTGTCGAGTAATCTCCCGAGATTAACTCTTTCTTTTCGTCAATAAAGTCTTGTTCATAGAAGATAAGTTGTTATGTACGTATGTCTATTCTTTCTTTCCCGCTTCCTTAATCCAAGCCCAGTCGCACCCCGACTTCTACCGTCCCTCGGGATTTGGGGCTGTGACATTGAAGAACTAATCTCCTTAGCATAAAGAGATGAAAATTTTGAATAAAACTAAAGCATAAGAAATTGTGCTTTTTATTCTCTTAAGTCTAAATGGAAAAGTTAAGCTAAGAAAAATGAAATTAAAATAAATTAAAATAAGATAAGAGAATAAAACCAAGAATTTATTTAATAAGGAGAATTAATCCTAAAATAATGAAATTAGGATTTGTTGGAAAATAAATATGTATTCAAATGAAAGAAATAAAAGTCTATTAAGAAAACCCTAAGAAAATTGATGAAAACTAAGAGTTAATAGTAATTTTTCATTTCTATAGCTAAAAGATGAAATTGATAAAAGAGTTATATAATTAGAATTTTTATAAGTATAATAAGACTTTAAATTTATAAAATTTAGCAAGAAAATAATAATTATATAAAAATTCAAAGGATTGAATATTAAAATTAGAAACTTGTGTTTTAAGAGGAATTGGATAAATTGATGTTATAAGAGTTCAATTAGAATAATTCTAAGTATATTAGCAATTGAAATTATTGATAAATACTAAGTATAGCAAAGATGACTTAGGTCAGAAAAATAAGATGAGAAATTGATTAATTTTGGCTAATTAAAAGATGTAAATGATGTTATTAACGTAAAGATGAGATAAAAACAAGTACGACAGCCACTTGAATCACTTAATTTGTAATTTGTACGACTAAGTTATGAAAAAAGTCAACAAAACGTAATACAAGTTGACTAATGAGAAATTAATTAAATTAAAGAGTTAAAAGAGTTTAGATAATTAATTAAAGTATGTTAGAAGTTGCATCGAGCAAAAACGAGTCCTTAATAATAAAATAGGTAAATGACGAGAAGTAATAAGAATAAATAGTATTTTCTCGATTCTCGAGTCAAAAAATATAATTAAGTGAGAAATCGTTCAAATAAAACTATTTCTAGTAAGGTATAAAATTAGAGAATATTCTGAGTAAGTTTAGATATATATCTCGAGATACGTGCCGAGCATCGACTCGTTAAAATTAGTAAAAAGTCTCGAATTCTAAAATAAAATTTAGAATTAGATTCCTTGAATTTTTCTAAGAGGAATGAAGTTAATTATATAAAAAAACGAGAATCTAAAGCCCGAATTAAAAAGTCGAGCAAAATAATAGAATATAAATATTGAATATTTATTTGTGCATACATGTGTTGTATGATTAATCATGTGTAGTGTGACAGCCCCAAATCTCGAGGGACGGCAAAGCCGGGGTGCGACTAGAGATTGGATTAAAGAAGCGGGGAAGAAGGGGGAATAAATAAATAAACAGACATTTAAACAGAAATAATTACTATGAACCAGACTTCATTATATAAAAAGGAGTCGACCTTGAAAGATCGTTCGACAAGTTGTTCTCAAAATAAACTAAGTTCAAAGTATGAATCTTAGACTGATAGGTTTATACATCAACACAAAAATCGTTTAGCAGCGGAAAACGTAGAACTCGACACACTGTTCTTCTTCCTATTTACGACTCTACTCAACCTCCGCCGCTCCCGTCACTCAACCTGCACATTTTATAAAACATATGCAGGGCTAAGTATAAACATACTTAGTGGGCACAATGCCGAAAACATATCATAAGTATAGATTAATCAGGCATCTTATTAAGTAGCGCATCGGGGAAGAGTTAACTTCTTCCGCGCACGTTCTATTCACCGTGGCTAGCTACCCCTCAACAGAGTACCACACACAACGGCTACCGTGTATACTAAATCCTGGAAAATCCTTTCGTATAACTCAGCGGTCCGATCGATTAGTTAGACCCCTTTTGGCTAACTCAGAAAGGCACAAGAGAACTCACATAAAAACAAAGTATTTCATGCCATGATAATAACTTTAAAACACAGTTATAAAGCGATAAGTAAACATTTTCGAGCATTGCTCATTTGATTTGATATATAGAAAAGCCCACCTTAGGCGATTACAGAACTAAACACGAGCTTCCGTCTTTGATCTTCCGTCCTATCTTTAACCTCGACCTCCTCCTTTTATCGCAAATAATCACACTTTAGTAAACGGTTGCAACGATAAAAGAAAAGAAATTGAATTCGGTTAAGACTTTTGGGCCTTTGCACTTTAACTAAACTCTTTTGATCAACAAAGAAACGAGACTCGAACAAATCTCGTTTAGAACTAACTCGGTTCCTTTACTTGATACTTAGGTGAGTTAATAACGGAAGTTGATAACTCATAACGACTTAGACGTTCTCAAAGAACGAAGTTAAAAAGAATTCAACTTGAGAAAACGAGTTTCCAAAAGTTTCTGCACAAGGCAGTAAATCCGGAGCATCTACAGAACCGAATTATGCGAAACAGGGGATATTCTTGGTACCAAAAGAAATCTATGGATGTCTAGTTTACTGTCCAATTTACGGATCTCGATTTCATTAAGCGAGTAGAGAGTTATGACAGTTTCCGTAAAGGGTCGCAAAACAGTCTGCGATTAACCCTAATGCTCGATAAAACTCGACGCACAATTTCCTAGGTTCGATCAATGCTATACAACCTTTATGCTCACGTAATTACTATCATATTACAGTTAAGACACATGATCATTTATCGTGAATACTTCCTTCTTCCTCGATTAATAATACGACGAGCACTTTCTCGTCTTTTCACTAACCATTTACTAAACCAATTTCATTTCAAATCCAACTTTAATCTTCTAACTTCTATATTCATAATCTATATGAAATTATCATCAACTACATTCTTGTTCATTAATCGACAACAAACACTAATATCTGATTAGTTTCCTCGTTCGACTTTCTTATCGACGATTAAGCTCGACTACTCGTCTCTTACCAAAAATTCAACTTTCTTAGAATTCGTTCAAACTTTCCAATTATGAACAACAACTACTAAGATTAATTAATATGAAAACCATATACTTATATCATTATCAAAACCTAACTTATCGTCGATTCTTTGCCTCTTATGATCTCATTTTTTATTTTTAGAAAAATCCAATTTAAATCTATGTTGAACAACAAGCTTACTACATCTCAATTATATCATCACATCATCCAAATCACAAGATTTACTTAATCATAACCCTACTTCTTTGTCTCTTACCATTTTGTTTTTATTTTTAGAAAATTTCTAATTAATTCACACATCAATCTATTAATACATAGAGTACTAATCTACACACCAATCATCTAAAAACAAACTTAAACTTCACCTACAGAAATTCCATCATTTTCGGTCATCATACAATAATTAAGGAGGATGATTTCCACTTAATTTCAATCCATAGAAATCCATTCCTAAGCATTTAAAAACCATGAAAATAAACTTAAACATCAATCCTACATCTCTTGAATATTTCGAAAATTACAAGAATTGAAGGAAATGAATTTTGTTTTAATGGAAATGAAGAGGAAGGTCTCACCTTAACAAATATGTAATCGGAATTAAGATTGATCGGAAGATGATTGAGTTATGGAACTTGAATGCTTGATAAACTTGAGGAAGAACACATCAATGGTGAAGAAAAAGAGAGAGAAGAGAGAGAGGGAGAGAGGGGCGGCAATGAGGGAGAGATAAGAGAGAAAATGGTGAGGTTGTTGGGAAATTTAAGTAAAAGTTTTGATTGATTCCAAAACTAACTGACCCCAACCGAGTAGATGTTGCCAGATCCTAAAGTTAGTAGTTAGGCTCGCTGTTTGAGCATTGTTAAGATTTTATCTTTACAGGACTCCAGCTGAAGACGGCAACAGGGCTTCACTCGGATAGAGCATCAGTTGTGAGGAAGACAACTGAGCGTTCATCATATGAAGCATTGATAAAAGGGGAAGTTACACTCAAGAGATAAAACATCAGTTGTGAGGAAAACAACTGAGCGTTCATTCCATGAGAATTCAAAAAGGGAGAAGATACAAGGAAGACAACTGAGCGTTCAGTTTCAGAACATCAGTTGTAGAACTCAACCTAGAAGATCAACAGCATGAAGTTGAAGTCAGCTGAGAGTTCAACTGTTAGCAGTCAGATAGAACATCAGCTGAAGAACAAGTTAGTTGAAGATCGAAAGTCTTAATCGACCACTCCTTGCTGGAAGTCTGATGTTAAGATTTGAATTTCAAATAAGGAAGTCACGTGAAGGTTTGACTCTCTGTCATTACCTCATTTGGCCCAACACAAGGCTGTCTCAGATGGAAAGCAGAAGCACGCAGTTGCCAAATCCGGAAAGTCTGCAGAAATGAGAGACAAGCCATCGCTTTCAAAGAACAGAGATCAACAGCTCTTCCAACGCCTAGTTGATTCTCTCCGCCTATAAATAGAGGCCTTCATTCACAGAGAAGCATACAAGACACACATGAGACGAACTAGTGCGAGAAGAAATATTCAAGCAAAGAACAACTTCATTCTGCATTCAAGCTTAACTAGTTATCCTCTTAGAACATCACTTGTTGAGAGTTCTAGAGTTAGTTTCTGTGTCTTTAGATCGAACCTTGAGAACATCACTTAGTGAGAGTTCGTAGAGTGTTAGATCATAGCTCACTTTGTGTTCGAGCTTTTAGTTGGAACCTATCTTTTTCACACTTCCTCTCAAAAGGAGTGTTAGGACCCTACTCTTCCCGGAATTGAGTAGATAGGTTGTTTAGTACCCGAAAACTAAACTGTAAGGTTGATAAGTACCCGCAAACTTATCCTTAACAGTTGCACAGCCCACGTAAGCTGTGTGGTTTGTCCAGAAGAACTTGGACAGAGTTGTGTGGACTCACAACTCCCCGTGGACGTAGGAGGTTTCTCCGAACCACGTAAATTTCTGTGTGCTTGAGTTTATTTTTCAGTTATTTCTTGCATATTCAAGTGACAAACTAACCAGCATACAAACTGCATCTTAGCATTCTCAACTGTTTTGGTTCTTGACCAACCGTGCATAAAAGCGTGAGTTATTTTTACGAGTTAATTTCCACCACATTCCGCACAACACATCACTTCTAACTGAGTGTTTCTTACTCGGTTGTGATTCCAACTGAGCTTCTTTACTCGGTTGAGTTATTTTTAGGGGGTTGTTTTAAAAAGTTTATTCTGGTGTATTCCTCCCCTCCCCCCATACACCAGAACTCGTATCGGGACCATCAAGTGGTATCAGAGCAGTGGTTCAAAAGACTACTGACTCTGTTTCATAAGGTGTGAATTCGAGAAAGTTTCTTCAGTGGTCAACTGAACAGATCTATTTTTCACGCTAGTGCATTTTTGCTCGCATATTTGTTCTGTTGTTGTGTGCAGATGGACGTCAAGGACAAGATCGTGGTCATGTTCTCGGTAGTAAATTATACATCCTGGAGGACACGGATGAAGAAGATCTTACTGTCGAAGCATCATAGGATGCAACAAGTACTCTCGTCCGGACCGATCATCATCAAAGAGAGAATCACTAACACTCCTACAAATTCCAACGATGGGGATACAGTTGTGGAGTTTGTGGAGAAGCAGCCGGAAGACTACACTCCAGAGGAAGCCAAGGTGAGCCAGTTAGACATCTGGGCTCAGAGCACGATCATGTCAACTGTTGGACAAGATTACCTCCCTTGGATAGAAGAGTGCGAGACTGCCAAAGAGATGTGGAATATCTTGGCATCGCTGAGTGAAGGAAGCGACGAGACGAAGGAGAATAAGTTCTCACATGCATGCCAAGACTTCGACAACTTTTGTCTGAGAACTGATGAAACAATTGATCAGCTAGAGCTCCGGTTCATGGACATCATCAGAAGAATCCAGTCCATCCGAAGAGGAAAATACACCTTGAGAGAAATCAATCTCAAAGTGTTACAAGCTCTACCGGCCGAGTGGGATACCTTTACTAATATCCACGAGAGCCAAGCTGACCTTGGTGAGATGGGAACTGAAAGACTGTTCTCAATACTAAAGGGAAATGAGTACAAGGTGAACCGACGAAAATCTCAGTCCTCAGTTCACACGAGTAGACATGAGGATGTTGGTTCAGCCACCAAGTCAGTAGCTCTACGAGCTGGCTACTCCAAATCGAGAACATCGAGGCGAACAAGATCTATGGACACAGCTGCAAAGGAGCCAAGCAGAGAGGAACTGCAACAGAACATAGCCGCCCTGTCAAAGAAGCTAGCTGACATGGACACTCGGTTCGGCAAATATAAGAGGTTCTACAAATCTAACCGAACTCGAGACAATTCAAAGCCGGTGAACAACGGTTGCTTTGAATGCGGCAAGGAAGGACATTTCAAAGCAGATTGTCCAGACCTCTCAAAGAAAGAGACAGAAGCGTTGAGGGCCAAGCAAGCTAGAAAGAACAAGGCCATGGTTGCAGAAGAAGCAGCTGACGACATGGACATCTTCACTGATACTGAAGATGAGGATGAGCTGACTTCTACCAACAATGCCATCAGTCAGGATCAATGCCTCATGGCACTTGGAACCAATCAAGATGACACTGAGGTACACTCTAATCCTGCTAAGTTAAATTCTTCCAATATTTCTAACATGCAGGAATCACTGGATGAAGAGTTGGAATCCTCCTGAAGTGACTTTCAAGAACTCAGTGAGAAACTTCATCGGCAATCGGTTGAGTTTAAGAGTCTTCAAGAACAGTTCTCAAAACTTGAAGAATCCTTAACCGTGAAGGACGATCTGATCAAGAGACAAACAGAGAAGATTGAGAATCTCAAGAGTCAACTGAATGCAGTCAACCGAACTAATGCTCCAACTGATGAGGAGTTGACAAAGCAGATCAAGGAGCAGCAAGATCAGTTGAAAAATCAAGAGACTCAGATCGACCAGCTGATAAAGAAGTCAGATGGACAAACCGAGCAGATAACTATCCTCCTCAAGGAGTTGCAAACTGAGAAGGACAATCTAATCAAGCTGTATCAGTCATCCAAGATCATCGAGAATCTTATCATTTACAGTAGACAGATGGATGACGTGTCAGGACTCGGTTATGATGTAATCAAAGATACTGGAATTCCTCCAGCAACATTCATCAAAGCTGTGGAGATCAAGGTTGTCGAACCTAACCCAGCTGAGTCTGAATCTCCCCAAAGTAATCCTACCTCCACTTCTCAGCAAGCTCAACCGACCAAGGCAACCACAACTGAGAAGGGAAAATGAGCAGTAGATGGAGGACAGAACGTTCCATCGGTTGGGACATCAACCGAGGGGGAATGTTCCAAAAGACAGAACAGGAATCGGAGGCGTCGAAGACATAATCACAACCGAACTCAGAATCAAAACCGACCTCTGCATCAACCTCATAGTCAACATCAGAAAGAATGGAACCGACCGCAGAACCGACAAGGGTTCAATCATCTGAATCAACAACGGTTCCATCATCAGTTCAACCAAAGGTTCCAATCGAGTCAACCAATAAGGAACAGGTCGAACAACTGAAGATATTCATGCCACAATATGAACCACCAACAGGGCATGAACAGCTATAGACAACACTCAGGGAGTTGGAATCAGAATCAGCCACAAAAATTCCAACACGGCGTCCGACCTCACAAACAAATTCAACAGGATAAGAATCGCCATCAAAACAGGGGGAAAGCCTCTCCTCCGAAAGCTCAGAATGGGAGAAATCCAACTCCTCCCAAGAAACAGAACATCACTACTAACAACAAGCCTAAGGATAACCGAGGTGTTGTTATAGTGGATGATGAAGGAAAAGTGATCTGGAATGATAAATCCATCCGAGTATAAAGGGAAAAGCGACTAACAGTTCCAGGGGGAACTGGTTCTAACCCTCCAGGACCCAACTAAAATTGGGGACCTAAGCGAGTTTCTCTTTGCAGGTACAGGAGAAACAGCTGAGGAAGAATAAAGCGTCGACAACAATGTGGGTGATGGATAGTGGATGCTCGAAACACATGACATATCTGAAGGATTTGCTTGGAAGTTTCGTGGAGAAAGAAGGTCCAATAGTTACTTTTGGTGACAACTCTAAAGGTTACACCAGAGGTTACGGTACCCTTGAAACCAATCACGTTTCTATTTTTAATGTTTCATATGTTAATGGGTTGAAGCATAACTTGCTCTCCATCAGCCAATTCTGTGATAATGGTTTCTCTGTCAAGTTTGATGCACTGGGTTGCAGGGTTAAAAATGTGGGATCAAAGCAGATCATATTGTTGGGAAATCTATCGCCAACCGGAAATGTCTACTATGCTGACTGGAACAGTAGTCTTCCTGACACCTGTTTATTATCAAAGAGCAGTTCAAATGTGAGCTGGCTGTGGCACAAAAGACTCAACTATCTGAATTTCAAGACTATAAACCGACTTGCCAGACAAGAACATGCAAGAGGCATACCAAACCGAGTGTTTTCAACAACACATATCTGCAGTGCATGCCAATTGGGAAAGCTCGCTAGATCCTCCTTCCGGTTGAAGACAACTCCCTCAACCGACCGAGTGCTACAGCTGATCCACATGGATCTCTTCGGACCAGTTACACCAAAGAGCATGAATGGCAACGAGTATACCCTTGTGGTAACTGATGATTATTCCAGATATACGTGGACCATTTTCATGCGACACAAGAGTGAGACCCGAGATGAGCTACCCAAGCTGATGGATCGGATATCGAACCCACAAGAAATGAAAATCATCTCCATTCGATCAGATTGTGGAACCGAGTTTCTAAATGAAACCATCATCGAGTACTGCAAGAAGCATGGAATTACTCATCAGACATCAGCTGCGCGTACTCCGCAGCAGAATGGAGTAGCTGAGCGAAGAAACCGAACACTGAAAGATGCAGCTACATCCATGTTGACAAGCTCAGCTCTGCCAAAGAGATTTTGGGCTGAGGCCATCAACATAGCATGCTACACCCAGAACCGGTCTCTTCTAACCAAGCGGTTGGGAATAACACCATACGAGCTATGGAGACGCAGGAAGCCAGATATTTCATATTTTCGCGTTTTTGGTTCAAAGTGTTATATTCACAACAATGGGAAGACTCAGTTGAAAACTTTTGATGCCAAGGCTTCGAAAGGCATATTCCTTGGATATGCTGCTCGAATCAAGGCTTATAGAGTTTTCAACAACAGCTCTCATGTTGTGGAGATAACACCTCATGTTAGTTTTGATGAATCTACCTTTGAGTGCAGGGAACAGGCTAAAGGACAACAGGCTGATCCACAAGTTCCACCTGCTCTCACCAGATCGCAGGCACTAAGGGAAAAGAATCTAGCTGAACCATTGGTTTGGGTAATCGAGGATGATGATCCATACTCCTCTGAAGATGAATGCGAGGACCCTAGCTCATCTCAAGGGGGAACTCCAGCTGATGCCTCTCCAACTACATCAGCATCCGAAGCCCAACCAAGCCCGGTTCGAAATGCTATCAATGTTGAGGATCCAGACTCAACAAATGATAAATCACCAGCTCAGAAGAGTCCATCATCTCCCACAGCTCAGATCACGGATCAGCCACAGTTGGAAGAAGAAGGAAGACGCAACAGAAGATGGTATGAAGACCATTCCTCAGACAACATCATCAGAGATCCAACCGAAGGTGTGCGTACAAGGAGCAGAGTTGCGGCTCAAGATTCAACCGAGGAAGATTCCAACATTTATGCCCAATATGCTGAGGAGTTGGCAGTTCTTGAGGAATTCGAGCAAGCTGGAGATGTTGCCATGATATCTTGCTTTGTAGCTGATGTGTCAGAAGCGAAGAATGTTGGGGAAGCTCTCAACTGTGTTCACTGGACAACAGCCATGCAAGAGGAACTGAATGAATTTCTACTCAACTGTGTGTGGGAGTTGGTAGAAAGACCAAATGGTGTCAAAGTCATTGGATTAAAATGGATTTTCAAGAACAAGAGAGGCTCCATTGGATTCATCATGAGGAATAACCGAGGTTGGTAGCTCAAGGATATTGCCAACAAGAAGGAATCAATTTCGAGGACTCTTTTGCGCCGGTTGCAAGGCTGGAAGCCATCCGAATCTTTCTAGCCTATGCTGTATTTCACAAGTTCAAGGTCTATCAGATGGATGTGAAGTGTGCATTCCTCAACAGAGATATCAAGGAAGATGTATATGTTGAACAGCCTCCCGGTTTTGAAACTAGAGATGGAAGAGTGTACAAGTTGAAGAAAGCAATCTATGGTTTGAAACAAGCACCCAGAGCTTGGTATGACACTCTTTGTGGTTTTCTTCTGAACTCGGGGTTCAAACGAGGATCAGTTGACAAAACCCTGTTCACCATCAAAGTTGGAGAAGATATACTTGTTGTGCAAATCTACGTCGACGACATCATATTCGGTTCTAAGTCGGAGGAACTGTGTGAAAAATTTTCAAATCTCATGAAGGAGAAGTTCGAGATGTCGATGATGGGCGAGATGAACTACTTTCTTGGACTTGAAGTGAAGCAGTCACCAGAAGAGATATTTATCAATCAGTTCAAGTATACTAAGGAGCTTATCACCAAGTTCGGATTGCAGACAAGTAAGACAACAAAGATCCCGATGAATACTAACTGGAAAATTGAACCTGGAACTGAGGGAAAGCTTGTAGATGCCAGTAAGTATAGAGGGATCATCGGTTCTTTGCTCTATCTAACCGCCAGTCAACCGGATATATCTTACGCGGTTGGAGTGTGTGCTCGGTTCCAAGTTCAACCGAGGGAAGCTCACATGTTGGTAGAAAAGAACATCATCAAGTATCTGAAGGGAACTGTAAATGTTGGGTTGTGGTATCCAACCGACGACAACATCCAACTGACTGGATACTCAGATGCAGATCTAGCCGGAGATTGGTTGGACAGGAAGTCCACATCTGGACATTGTCAGTTCATGGGAAGCAAGCTAGTTTCGTGGTTCTCCAAGAAACAAGCATGTGTTGCCACTTCTACAACCGAGTCAGAATATATGGCTGCCGGTAGCTGCTGCATGCAAGTGTTGTGGCTCAAGAAACAGTTGAGAGACTATGAAGTTGCAACTGGACAGGTTCCCATTCATTGCGATAGCTCCAGTGCCATTGCTATCTCTTTGAATCCTGTTCATCACTCTCGGACGAAGCACATCGACATCCGATATCATTTCATCCAAGACCATATTGAGAAGAAGGACGTTTCCATGGAGAAAATTTCAACCTAGATTCAGAGAGCTGATATCTTCACCAAACCTCTAGCCGAAGAGCGGTTCAAGATGCTATGTGATCTACTTGGATTGTTGGATCCATCTGATGAGGAACCAGCTGAGGTGAAGAGACAGATATCCATCTGAGGGGGAATCTCAGATAAAGGAGGAATCTCGGATGCGGATCGCCAACCGAAGACATCAGACGTCAGCTGAACAGATGAACTCGAGTCAGCTGATGGTATGCTGCAACATTGGATCAGACGTCAGCTGAACAGACGAACTCGAGTCAACTGATGGTATGCCGCAACATGGGAACACAGCTGATTCCGACATCAGCTGGCATGTAACATTTATGGCTGAAGGTGTTATGTTCTTAAATGAGAATGTTTAAAATAAATTCAAACATTCCTGAGCTAGTCAGTTACATTAAAAATAGTCATCATGTCGGATTAAATGTAAAGTACGGCTGAACATCCATAGCCTACTTTATAGTGCGACTGGGCTGACACGAAAACTGTACACCTTCTCACGCGCGGGTTGGAACTCGGTGCATGACGTCAAGTCAAAGATAGTCAACAGTCACGTGATCTCAGCCGTTGATGGATTCGCTCCATTTAACCCCAGCCGTCGATCTCTACCGAGTCAAAAACCTATATATAGCGGAAAATCAGGAAGTAATTTCTTACCTTCCTCATTCGTGTCTATCTTCTATAACTGTTCATCGTCTTCTCAGAGTTTGTCTAACTATTTTCTGCAAAAGTTTTTCCCTTCCTTTCCTATATATATTCCTTTTGCAGTGATCATAAATGGCACCCTAAAGCAAGAAAATGGCTTCATCTGGATCTTCCCTTGTCCCTACCTCATATGAAGAATCTTTCGACATGTTGGTGTCGAAGATCCACTTCGAGCAAATACTTTCCGATGAAGATCTGGAGTCACCGGTGTTGGCTCCCCCTCGCCAATATACTCAGAGAGAATGGTCTCCTCGAATGGGCCAAGCTTTGCCGCTCTCACTTGCTCAGGCGACAAGTCGGGGAGTTCTACGTCAACCTGAATGCCCCCCTTGACAACACAGAAGGAGTGTCTACGGAAGTCTTCTGTCGGCAACGAGACGTTCCGGCTAGGACCATTCGCCGTGTCACCTTCCCCATCAACGTTTCCGATGCCCTTCGATACATCATCCCCGTCAACCACACAGCCACAGAGCTTCTGGAAAGCATAACCGACGAGCAGGCGGATGAGGTTCTGCAGAATACTCTGATCGACCCGGAGAAGTTGAGGAGCAACATGCAGAGGACGAAACTGAAGCCAGAACATCGCCTCCTGTTCGATGTTATTTCCAAAGTAGTGTTCAGCTACAGTGGTGCATTCGGCGACATCAGCCGACCCAAGTTGAAGCAGTTGGTGGCTTTGGAGCACCAACACCAGATCAACTGGTTTCAATACTTCCTGAACCAGTTGATGGTGGAGAAGTCGAAGATCTCCGAGACAACAACCGAGTCTGGAGAGAAGTTGTTGAGTGTGAAAGGAACGCTCAACTTCGGCTGCAAGATCTCAGCCCTGATCTTGCTCGCGACCAAGGATCGCAGCATGGTCTGGAATGACTGTGAGGAGACGCCGGTCAAGAAGTTGCTACTGTTCCCAACAGCGAAGAAGGCACAGGAGGTGCTTAAGAGTGTGTACACTCCAAATGAGAAGAAAGAGGTTGGAAAGTCTGCTGAGTCCACAGCTGAGGGGGAACCAGCTATCGCCCACCCCACCAAATCCAAAGCTGCATGCCGACGAGCTGAGTCGGAAAAGGAAACAGCTGAGGGTACGGTTCAAGAAGTCAGTTAAGAAGCCAGCTGATATGCCAACTGATGAGCCAACTGAGGTGCCAGGTGATGAGTTAGCTAAGGAGCCAGTTGACGTACCAGCTGAGGAGCCAGCTGAGGAGCAAGCTCCAGCTGAGGAGGAGGCACCGGTTGAGTCGGCACCTGCTGAGGAGCCATCCGAATCCAGCCGCTCAGCTGAGGCCGCCACGTTCGAGATCGTACCTCGCGCCACCGGAGCTGAGGAGGCTGAGGGGATGGAGACGGATCTAACGTCAGACGCTTCTTTCTCATCTGAGGACGTTGAAGACGTACCCACCTCCCCCACGGCAGGAGTTGATGTCGTACCGCCCCCAGAGCCTCTTGCTCTTTCTACCCAACCACAGCCAAATGTTCTGAGCACCTTGCTCGATGCCAACATTGTGACCGCTCCTTCGGCCAATGTTGAGGAAACAATTGAAACCCCCCTTCGATCCGAATCCAATATTCCGAGCTCCCAGCTCGATGCCGATGTTGCGACCGACTCTTGGCCAACATCGATGAACCGTTTGAACCTATGCCATATAATCTTTCCCCATCCCCAATAAATGAAGAAGATGATCTTCAGGCAGTTGCGATGGAGCATGAGGGCAGGGTGGCCTACTGCTTCCAGAAGCTGTTGGGCATGTTCCCTGAAGCTCGCAACATGCCAGTCTTCGCCACTCTGAGAACTGAGCTTTTGTACCAGTTCCACCTGATCTTCAGCCATTGGTACGTGAAAGAAGATACGATCAGGGTGCAGAGCTGAGACAGGCTAAAGTCAGATGAGTCCCGCATCCGAGCCTACTTCAACTACTCCAACCTGGAGGTGGCTTACAACAACAGGATTGCGCTGCTCACTCGTCGGCTGGACCAGAGCAGAACTGAAGGGACAGACACCAGGGAGGCAGCTGGACAGGAGTGCATCGACTTTCTCGACAGCATGCTGATCAAGTCAGCTGACTTCATCGGGGATCTGGACGCAGCCTCCGCCGCATCTAAGGAAGAAGAACAAGTGCTGCAACTGTACCTGGCCAATCGACAAGCCATGGTGACAGTTGAGCAACCAGCTCTAATTGACCAAGCCCCTCCAGCGGATCAGCCAACTCCCTCCTCTGACGAAATCTGTGAGCTGATTGCTGAGAGGGTGAACCAGTTGAGAACCGAGTTGCTTGCCAACCTCCAAAAACATAAAGAAGATCAGCTGAAGGTGTTGGCAGCACAAGAAGTGAAGAACCAGCAACTGGTGGAGGAGAATGTTGCAATGAAGACCAAGCTGGAAGAATTTTCCTCCTCCACCAGTCAAGAAATGTCGGAGCTGAAGTCCACTCTGTTGGGATTGAAGTCTGAGCTGAACGTCTTCAAATCCTTGGCCGACTCCAATCTCGCCAAGTCCCAGCAAACCCAAGATGCTGAATGGGAGTCTCGCTTCGAGTCGCGATGGGCTGAGTTCGTGGCTTTTCAAACTGAGGTCATCGATAACCTCTCTGCCTTGAAGAAAGCCGAACAAGAGTGCCAGGACTCTGCATCGGCAAAGAAGGTGGAGCTCGAGTGCGCGGTCGATGAACTCTTCAACCGCCTTCAACTTGCCGAAAATCAACTCACCTCTCTGGATGGTTCAGTAGCAAGCCTTGTTGCTGATGCCAAAAAGGGGGAAGAGAAGGAGGCGGATGTTGTGGTGCAGGAAGAAGAAGAGACCCAAACCGAAGGAGAGACGCCAGCTCAGGCAAAATCTCAACTGAAGAGGAAGTCTGCTCAGAGGAAGTCTGCTGCTTCCAAGTCAACCGAAGTCGGTGGAGCTCAAATGTCAAAAGACTTGGAGCAGGCAGAAAAGTTCGGAGTTTCTTACAGCTCCATAGCCGAGATCGCAGCCGAGTTGGATTCAGAACTCGACGGTATCACAACCGAAGAGTGCATTGCAGCTGCTAAGGCTATGGACGTTGAAGAAAAAGACTATATGAACCCAAGCTGGATAAGGAAGGTCGCCGCCAGCCAGGCGAGGAGGGTGAACCAGTTCGAAGAAGAGCTAAAGAATGTGACCCAGAACTTGGACCGCAACATTGCTTCCCGCAGCCGACGCCGCATCAACAAACATCAATCAAAGGCGGAAGCTCTGTTGAAGCAACAAAGGTTGCCAGCGAAGTCCAAGGTCGAGGGTCGGTTCAGGCATGTTGATAAGTGGATGCCGACCGAATGGAATGAAGAATGGGAGCTGTTCAAGCAGGAGTTCGTGAACGACTTCTACTATAGGAAGGTTTACGCAACTGATGACCCGAGGAAAGCGTTCAAGGAAGCGCTGACCGAGCATGTTCAGCCAGTTCAGGCGGCCTATGATTGAAGCCAAGCTGGACTTGAACATAGTTCCAGTTCCCCAGAAGGTTACTTATCGGCCTCCCTTCCTCCCAGATTCTCGCAACCCGAACCGCACGAAGATTGTAGCCGAAGCAAGGCAGGTTTGCAAGGAGCATGGAGTGGACATTTCCAAGGAGTCAGCTGTGAAGAGGGAAATTTTTGTTAGGATTTTTAGTAAGTATGAGGTACAATTTTAGCTCAGTTAGTTTTTGAACAACTATTGTAATTTTGGCCTTTGTGCTTATCTCTGTAATCTTCAGTTGTAATGAAAACTACTCAGTTATACGATTCAACTTGACGTACAATCCCTCATTGTCCAAGCTCTGAATCGCAAAGTTATTTCAATACCATGTTATAACTGTGCTAACCCTTTGATGTTTCAATCTTATAGACTGTCTAGAATTTCAGCTGAGATTTTGGATATGTAAGAATTGTATAAGGGTTTTAAAGTTTTAGAGTCTTGATCTGTAAGAGAGTAAGGGTTTTGGCATCATCAAAAAGGGGGAAATTGTTGGGAAATTTAAGTAAAAGTTTTGATTGATTCCAAAACCAACTAACCCCAACCGAGTAGATGTTGCCAGATCCTAATGTTAGTAGCTAGGCTCGCTGTTTGAGCATTGTTAAGATTTTATCTTTACAGGACTCCAGCTGAAGACGGCAACAAGGCCTCACTCGGATAGAACATCAGTTGTGAGGAAGATAACTGAGCGTTCATCATATGAAGCGTTGATAAAAGGGGAAGTTACACTCAAGAGATATAACATCAGTTGTGAGGAAAACAACTGAGCGTTCATTCCATGAGAATTCAAAAAGGGAGAAGATAAAAGGAAGACAACTGGGCGTTCAGTTTCAGAACATCAGTTGTAGAACTCAACCCAGAAGATCAACAGCATGAAGTTGAAGTCAGCTGAGAGTTCAACTGTTAGCAGTCAGATAGAACATCAGCTGAAGAACAAGTTAGTTGAAGATCGAAAGTCTTAACCGACCACTCCTTGCTGGAAGTCTGATGTTAAGATTTGAATTTCAAATAAGGAAGTCACGTGAAGGTTTGACTCTCTGTCATTACCTCATTTGGCCCAACACAAGGCTGTCTCACATGTAAAGCAGAAGCACGCAATTGCCAAATCCGGAAAGTCTGCAGAAATGAGAGACAAGCCATCGCTTTCAAAGAACAGAGATCAATAGCTCTTCCAACGGCTAGTTGATTCTCTCCGCCTATAAATAGAGGCATTCATTCACAGAGAAGCATACAAGACACACACGAGACGAACTAGTGCGAGAAGAAATATTCAAGCAAAGAACAACTTCATTCTGCATTCAAGGTTAACTAGTTATCCTCTAAGAACATCACTTGTTGAGAGTTCTAGAGTTAGTTTCTGTGTCTTTAGATCGAACCTTGAGAACATCACTTAGTGAGAGTTCGTAGAGTGTTAGATCATAGCTCACTTCGTGTTCGAGCTTTTAGTTGGAACCCATCTTTTTCACATTTCCTCTCAAAAAGAGTGTTAGGACCCTACTCTTCCCGGAATTGAGTAGATAGGTTGTTTAGTACCCGAAAACTAAACTGTAAGGTTGATAAGTACCCGCAAACTTATCCTTAACGGTTGCACAGCCCGCGTAAGCTGTGTGGTTTGTCCAAAAGAACTTGGACAGAGTTGTGTGGACTCACAACTTCCCGTGGACGTAGGAGGTTTCTCCGAACCACGTAAATTTCTGTGTGCTTGAGTTTATTTTTCAGTTATTTCCTGCATATTCAAGTGACAAACTAACCAGCATACAAACTGCATCTTAGCATTTTCAACTGTCTTGGTTCTTGACCAACCGTGCATAAAAGCTTGAGTTATTTTTACGAGTTAATTTCCACCACATTCTGCATAGCACATCACTTCCAACCGAGTGTTTCTTACTCGGTTGTGATTCCAACTGAGCTTCTTTACTCGGTTGAGTTATTTTTAGGGGGTTGTTTTAAAAAGTTTATTCTGGTGTATTCCCCCCTCCCCCCATACACCAGAACTCGTATCGGGACCATCAGAGGTGTTATGTTGGATATTATGTAAAGTAGGATAAAGATTTAAGAGTGGATGACTCACACATATATGGCGGTTTTGGGGATGGATTTTTAACCAAAATATCACTTTTACGGGTCTAATACTACGTATATAAATTGAGAAATTAATTTCCTAAATGGTTACGTTTTTGACGAAATCTAATTCGACCATTAGATTGGAAATAATTTACTTATTCGGAAAGCATAATTTGATTTCCGAAATTCGAAGAAAAGTCGGGACATGACAGTCCAAATTTCGCCCGGAAAAATAATAAAAACTGACTTTCTCCAGTAGACTCGTATCGCAGAAAAAGTGAATGTAAAGTCAGACGGTTTTTCGATCTGAGTTTTTGAACGAAAATTCTATCGGACGCGAAAACCCTAATACAGTAGTCGGTTGAACGACTTCTGGAATTTATTTTCAGAAACGGATTTCACCGTTGGTCGTAAAATTGAATTTCCTTAACTTAGCGTGCAAAACCTTAATAAATTAATAACTTTTTATTTTAGCGACGGAAGAAAATATCTGGGGTATTACATCCTACCCCTCTAACAAAAAATTTTGTCCCGAAATTTGTATACTTTCTTCAAAAAAGATAAGGGTACTTCTCTTTCATCTTTTCCTCGAGTTCCCACGTGGCTTCTTCTTGCCCGTGGTGATTCCATAGCACCTTAACCAAAGATATCGACTTATTTCTTAATTTTTGCTCTTTTCGATCCAAAATCGATAATGGTTTATCTTCATAACTTAAGTCGGACTCAGGAACAACGTCTTGTTGGTTAATTACGTGCTTAGGTTCAAAGACATACTTTCGTAATTGAGATACGTGAAACACGTTATGGACACTTCCTAGACTTGGCGGTAAGGCCAATCTATAAGCAACAGGTCCTACTTTCTCCAAAATTTCATAAGTAACTATAAACCTTGGTCTGAGTTTACCCTTAACACCAAATCTAATGATTCCTTTGGATGGAGAAATCTTGAGGAAAACCTTATCCCCAACTTCAAAGCTAAGATCGGTTCGACCATTATCGGCGTAAGACTTCTGTTGGCTCTGGGCCTCTTTCATTCTAACTCGAATCTGTTGAATGATCTCAATCATTTCACTGACCGTATCGGGTCCTAGGTTCTTCCTTTCACCTAATTCATCCCAATAAAGTGGTGACCTACACTTCCTTCCATACAGTGCCTCATAAGGCCCATTCTTATCGTCGCTTGATAACTATTGTTGTAAGCAAATTCGACTAATGACAAGATCTTTTCCCAATTCTCACTTCTATCCAATACTACCATTTTTAACATATCAACGAGTATCTGAATCGTTCTCTCTGATTGTGCATCTGTCTGGGGGTGAAAAGCGGTACTAAAATTAAGTTCGATACCTAACTCCTTCTGCATAGTGATCCAAAATCTTGAAGTGAATTTGGCATCTCTATCAGACATTATTGACTTCGGTATTCCGTGCAGACGTACAATCTCACGGACATACAACTGTGCCAACTTCTCTGATCCATAGGTAATCGGGATTGGTAAAAAGTGAGCTGATTTTGTGAGCCTATCGATAACTACCCAGATGGCAGTATTTCCTTTCTTAGTCTTGGGCAAACCTGTCACAAAATCCATAGCTATATCCTCCCACTTCCATGTTGGAATACTTAACGGTTGTAACAACCCGTATGGTCGTTGGTGTAGAGCTTTCACTTGTTGACAAGCTAAACATCTTTCTACAAATGAGGCAACATCTCATTTCAAACCGTTCCACCATAAATTCTTTCTTAAATCTTGATACATCTTCGTACTCCCTAGGTGTGCTGTATACGGCGTATTGTGAGCCTCACTCACGATATTGTTCTTCAATTCGTCGTCTTCAGGGATACAAAGTCTGCCGTTAAATAAAATCGCATTATCTGGTGCTTCGGAATAACCATCCGGTTTATCCGTTCTTATCCTTAGTTGAAGCTTCTCAATCGACTCGTCCTTTCTTTGAGCACTTATGATTCTTTCTCGTAAGTCTGGTGTAGCTACTAGTGCCGCTATTTGGGTCGTTATTGTTTCAGGTGTATCCAGCACTTTTAAATCCATTTTCTCAAATTCTTGCACAAGTGTTTCTTCTTCGATAAAGAGACACCCTAACTTGGTTGGAGTCTTGCGACTCAGCGCGTCTGCTACTACGTTTGCTTTTTCTGGATGATAATTGATACCATAATCATAATCCTTGACTAATTCGAGCCATCGTCTTTGCCTCATGTTCAATTCCTTTTGCTCGAAGAAGTACTTCAAACTCTTGTGGTCCATAAAAATCTCAACCCTAACACCATAGAGGTGATGTCTCCAAATTTTCAACGCATGCACATCGACTGCTAGTTCTAAATCGTGGGTTGGATACTCAACTTCATGAGGTCGAAGTTGTCGTGAAGCATAAGCTATCACCTTTCCGTCTTGCATCATTACACACCCTAATCCATTCTTTGAAGCATCTGTATAAACACGTATTCCTTATTCGCTTCTGGCAATGCTAACACTGGTGCTGTGGTTAACTTTTCCTTGAGTGTTTGAAAACTTGTCTCGTATTCATCAGTCCATTTGTACTCGTTTTCCTTCCGTAGTAGTTGCGTCATAGGTCTAGCAATTGTAGAAAATCCTTCGATGAATCTTCTATAATAGCCGGCTAAACCTAAGAAACTCCTAATTTCGTTTGGACTTGCTGGTGATTTCCTATTGTGCACTGCCTCTATCTTGGCAGGGTCTACCTTGATGCCTTCTGCTGATACTACGTGTCCAAGGAACATCACTTCTTTCAGCCAAAACTCGCACTTACTGAATTTGGCATAAAGTTTCTCAGTTCTAAGCGTTTCTAAAACTATTCGTAAGTGTTCCTCGTGCTCCTTCTCATTTTTGGAGTAAATGAGAATGTCGTCGATGAATACTAAGACGAATTTGTCTAAGTACGGGTGAAAAACTTGATTCATGAGATCCATGAATACTGCGGGAGTGTTGGTCAAACCAAATGGCATAACTAGGAATTCGTAATGGCCATATCTGGTTCGGAATGCAGTCTTAGGTATATCCTCGGGTTTGATTTTCAATTGATGATACTCAGATCTTAAGTCTATTTTCGAAAAGACACATGCGCCCTTAAGCTGATCAAAGAGGTCTTCTATCCTTGGCAAAGGATATTTATTCTTAAGGGTGATCTTATTTAGCTCTCGATAGTCTATGCACATCCTCATAGAACCATCCTTCTTTCTAACGAACAAAACAGGTGCTCCCCAAGGTGAAACACTCGGTCTAATGAAACCAAGTTCTAACAACTCTTGCAGTTCAATTTTAAGCTCTTCTAACTCTTTTGGTGCCATTTTATATGGGGCTTTTGATTTAGGGGCCGATCCTGGTTCTCAGTCAATTGTGAAATCTACGTGACGGTCAGGTGGTAAACCAAGTAATATTTTTGGAAAGACGTCTTCATATTCGTTAACAACTTTCATGTCTTGTATGGCTTTTTCGGTTCCCGGTTCTTCACTTAGGTATACAAGATAAGCTTTGCAATTCTTCTTCTTCATCAACTTCTTGGCTTGTAGCGCAGATATTATCGGTATTCTTTTGCCCATCAAAATCCCATGAAATTTTGGCTGCTCTTTTCCCGGGGGTTGGAAAGAGATTTTTCTCTCGTTGTAGAGAATCGTGGCATAATTCTCAGACAACCAGTCCGTTCCTAGGATTATATTTACATCCCACATTATCATAACGTTCAAGTTGTTCGCTTTAACCTTAAGAGTTCCAATTTCTAATTCTAGGTTAGAGCAAACATGCGTGGAAATAGTGATCTCTCCTGAAGGTGTAGCTACTCTCATAGCGTGCTCAGCTCATACACGTTGATATCTAAGTTATCCGCACATGAACCAGCAATAAAAGAATGCGATGCGCCAGTATCAAACAGTATCTTAATAGGGGTATTATGAAGTTTACCTATACCTGCTAGGTTTCCCTTGCCCTTATTCTGCGCACTCTGTTTGATCGCACATGCCCTGGCATTCTGTTGCTGTTGAGCATGCTGCTGGAATTGTTGCTGTGTCATCTGCTGCTGTGGCTGTGCCTGAATTGCCCTCAAAGGCTGGGGCTGTCCATACTGATTTTGTCCTGTAGCTTGCAAAGGTTTCGGGCAATCCTTCTTAATGTGCCCCTTCTGCCCACAGTTGAAGCAACCTCCAGAGTTTGCTTGACAGATCCCGTAGTGTACCCTATTACACTTAGGACAGGCAGGAACGGTAACTCTTCCTTAGTTATTCCCTCCTTGGTTGTTCCTTTGTTGCCCTTGTGGCTGACCTTGCTGGTTATTTCCTTTCCATGGTCCTGCTTGATTATACAGTCCCGACTGACTGTTTCTTTGCCATGGCCTCTTACCATAGTTGTTATCTTGATTAGGCTGCTGAAAGCCTTGCTGATTTCCATTCCTCTGGTTTCCTTGATTATTGTAGCTCTGATCATAGCCACGGTTATTTCCCCCTTCCCATTTCTTTTTACCTTGATAGTTGTTATTATTGTTGTTGTAATAGCCTCGATTCTGAGTTTGGGTTGGGGCTGGTGCGGGTGTTATGACTTTCTTATCATCAGGAACTACTGCCTCCATCTCTAGAGCTCGCCCTAGTACCTCGGTGTAGCTCAGTCCTCCATGACTGGCTAGCGCTATACCTAACTCATGTTTAAGTCCCCCACGGAACTTCTTTGCGATCTTATCCTCGGTATCTACCTAAGCAGGTGCATACCTTGACAACTCATAGAACTTCGCATCGTACTCGGTTACTGTCATCTTTCCTTGTTTTAAAGTATAGAACTCAGTCTCTTTCTGCGCTCTATAGGTCTTAGGTACGTACTTATCGAACAACGCCTCCTTAAATTCCTCCCAAGTAAAACGAGCCAAGTGCTCCGCAGGTATAACCTTCTGCCTAGCCTCCCACCAGTAGTCAGCTGGTCCGGAAAGCTGAAATGCAATGCACAATAGACGCTCCTCATCAGTACATCTGAGGAGTTTGAAGATTCTCTCAATGGTTCGTACCCAAAGCTCAGCATCGCTTGGGTTACCAGATCCATTAAACATAGGTGGGTTTCGTTTAAGGAATAAGTCCTCAATATTACGACGGGGTGGTGGTGGAGGTGGTGATGGTGATGGTGGTGGAGGGGTATCTTGACGTTCTTGTTCCTCTTCTCTATCATTTTGTGCTTGACGTCTACCATGTCCCCTGGGCCTACCAGGTCCTCTTCTGTTGTTAGCTATTCTTGGCGGCATTCTTGAACTATAGGAAACAAGAATTCTTATTAGCATTTTGATTTTAAGCTTTCGTTTACTTACTAAACCTTTTTCCAACTTAAACAAGTTCATGAAAAAGAAATAGATAATAACTTCGATACTAGCTCTTTAAACTTTTAACTTCTCAAGTTAAACCAGAATATTCATCTAAACTTTTCTTCTAATCGCGTTTAGAAGAAACTTTCACAAGATCAAAGCCCACTTACGAGTCATAAATATATATATACGTCAAAAAGAGTACTGATTTTTCCTCCAACGAGGACTTATACAAAAAGTTAGACTACAACTAGTCTGAACTAGGCTAACTGCCTATCTATGTACCGGGTGCACTAACAGGTTGCATCTCCGTATCTACTGAAAGAACTAGAACGGAAATGATTCATAAAATTTTGTATCCGCATAGAGTACTACAAAAAGAAGTCTACTGATCCGGCTATGTACAAGACAAAGAGAAACTTCTACTACTACGCGTCTAAGACGCTCTGCTCAACAAGCTGCGGTCGAGTCGCTGCTGCCCTCTACGGCCTGAAACTCCTCGAGGTCCTCCTCCGGATCCTCCTCAGGGTCCACCTCCGGATCCTCCTCCATCGGATCCTCCTCTGAATCCGCAATGTGGTGCCGTCTAAAAGTACAAGTGGT
The DNA here is from genome assembly GCA_029490685.1 of Schizonepeta tenuifolia. Lineage (NCBI taxonomy): Eukaryota > Viridiplantae > Streptophyta > Magnoliopsida > Lamiales > Lamiaceae > Schizonepeta > Schizonepeta tenuifolia. The sequence goes on along the minus strand of CM055955.1, from coordinate 85,547,805 downwards.
GGTGGCGAAGGCACGTCTGAAACAGTCCTCTCTGAGTTGTCCAAACTGGTCGCTACTGTACGCTTCTTCAGGGGAAAAAAGTGCTCTGAGGGTGGACTAGGCATGTATGCCTCAGCAGAACGGGCCCTGGATGGTCCTGCCTCAAACTGTCCTCGGACCCTCGTCCACTCCGTACAAATCTTCTCAAGTGGTGTAAGTGAAGATGGTAACTCTAGCATCGCAGCAAGCTCTGCATCTATCTCTAAGTACCCTACTCCGGAAACTGACTCCTCACTGGGTGCAAGTACTGGTGGCAACTCTAATAGTGCGGCCATCTCTGGATCCATGTCAACATGCTCTGGCTCGGGATCTGCTGGAATGTGGAGGTAGGGAAGGTGATCCTGAACCGGAACAGACACCATGAACCTACTCTCAAAGAAACGCCCGTGTATGGTTAGAGCAAATCTAGAGAAGTCACCTGTCGGCTCGGTGTCGTCACCGACCAGTGCAAAGAAGTACCAGGCGATGTCGTGTGCCCAACCGTGCCACTAGGCGGGCAGCCGTATGATCAAATCGGCTATAGCCTGATGCTCCGAAACAAAGTGCCGAGCTGCGTGAAAACGTGCAGTGAAGTCACTGACTATTTGCCCTATATCATGCTTTGGGTCTACCTCGTAGTCGTGGTACTCGTCCAAGATCTCGTCTAGCAAAGTACGCTGTCTCAGGGGTTAGCTCTTCCGAGCCGTGACACGTGTAGCAGGCATCCTACAAAGATTTTAAGAGAACACGGATTAGTAACTGGTAGGATAATAACATATCTTAAGGAATTCTTAAATTACAATTAGAATATTCCATTATTCAAATTGCAATACTTTAACCACTTAACAACATCTTATCTTAAGCACCTAGCAATTTTAAGAAATTGCACTCAAACAGTATACGTAACAAAACCATTTCCCGCGATTTCTTTCCATCTTTTCAACTTATTACCTTATTATCCTTTATTTTATTTCCTTAAAAGGAAACTCTTACGGCTTTCATTTATAAAACAAGTCGACTCCAACAAGTCTGTGTTAATGTCACTTTACGCATGTAACATTCATTTATTTACTTTGATTCCCTTTATTCTGTCCTTCCCGATCCGATCGTCTCTTGAATATTTGGAACCAATGCTTCTTAAAATGTCTATGTTCTCAAAGAATTGGGAAAGCCTTAGAATTAGTCTAGATTCTCATGCCAACAAAACATCTCAATTTAAAGAAATTATAACTCAAATAATTTCACATAATGTCACAAAGTATAATTCATACTTGGCACTTTTATTCTCAACTTTACTTGCATATTTAATCAAAAATTCTTCTTAAAAGAAATCACACTTCTGAAACTCTTTCCTTTCTTTCCTTCTCTGGTTGAATCGACGTAGCGGGAGGTTGAGTTGTTGTCTACACTCTTAAACTTAGTGTTATGACCTAACTTTACTTGAAAGAAGGCTTAGGTATAGAGCATATACAAATACTCCATCTTACTACTGAAAGGAACTTGTATGCAGAGCAGAAACGACTGCTCTGATACCACTTTGTCACAGCCCCAAATCCCGAGGGACAGCAAAGCCGGGGTGCGACTAGGGATTGGATTAAAGAAGCGAGGAAGAAGAGGGAATAAATAAATAAACAGACAGTTAAACATAAATAATTACTATGAACCTGACTTCATTATATAAAAAAGAGTCGACCTTGAAAGATCGCTCGACAAGTTGTTCTCAAAATAAACTAAGTTCAAAGTATGAAACTTAGACCGATAGGTTTATACATCAACACAAAAATAGTTTAGCAACGGAAAATGTAGAACTCGACACACTGTTCTTCTTCCTATTTACGACTCTACTCAACCTCCGCCGCTCCCGTCACTCAACCTGCACATTTTATTAAACATATGCAAGGCTAAGTATAAACATACTTAGTGGGCACAATGCCGAAAACATATCATAAGTATAGATTAATCAGGCATCTTATTAAGTAGCGCATCGGGGTTTTTCATTAAATGCCCACGCCTACTAAACATTTTCTTTTCTCTTTTCACAATATAGCTTGGCCAAGCCTTTACAGATGTTACGTTCAACTTTGCCAACTTCTGTTTCAACGCCGGAGAAGAGTTAACTTCTTCCGGGCATGTTCTATTCACCATGGCTGGCTACCCCTCAACAGAGTATCACACACAATGGCTACCGTGTACACTAAACCCTGGAAAACCCTTCTGGTTAACTCAGCGGTCCGATCGATTAGTTAGACCCCTTTTGGCTAACTCAGAAAGGAACAAGAGAACTCACATAAAAATAAAGTAATTCATGCCATGATAATCACTTTAAAACACAGTTATAAAGCGATAAGTAAACATTTTCGAGCATCGCTCATTTGATTTGATATATAGAAAAGCCCACCTCAGGCGATTACAGAACTAAACACGAGCTTCCGTCTTTGAACTTTCGTCCTATCTTTAACCTCAACCTCCTTCTTTTATCGCAAATAATCACACTTTAGTAAACGGTTGCAACAATAAAAGAAAAGAAATTGAATTCGATTAACACTTTTAGGCCTTTGCACTTTAACTAAACTCTTTTGATTAACAAAGAAACAAGACTTGAACAAATCTCGTTTAGAACTAACTCGGTTCCTTTACTCAATACTTAGGTCAGTTAATAACGGAAGTTGATAACTCATAACGACTTAGAAGTTCTCAAAGAGCGAAGTTAAAAAGAATTCAACTTGAGAAAACGAGTTTCCAAAAGTTTCTGCACAAGGCAGTAACTCTGGAGCATCTACAGAACCGCATTCTGCGAAACAGGGGATGTTCTTGGTACCGAAAGAAATCTATGGATGTCTAGTTTACTGTCCAATTTACGGATCTCAATTTCATTAAGCGAGTAGGGAGTTATGACAGTTTCCGTAAAGGGTCGCAAAACAGTCCACGATTAACCCTAATGCTCGATAAAACTCGACGCACAATTCCCTAGGTTCGATCAATGCTATACAACCTTTATGCTCACGTAATTACTATCACATTACAGTTAAGACACATGATCATTTATCGTGAATACTTCCTTCTTCCTCGATTAATAATACGACGAGCACTTTCTCGTCTTTTCACTAACCATTTACTAAACCAATTTCATTTCAAATCCAACTTTAATCTTCTAACTTCTATATTCATAATCTATATGAAATTATCATCAACTACATTCTTGTTCATTAATCGACAACAAACACTAATATCTGATTAGTTTCCTCGTTCGACTTTCTTATCGACGATTAAGCTCGACTACTCGTCTCTTACCAAAAATTCAACTTTCTTAGAATTCGTTCAAACTTTCCAATTATGAACAACAACTACTAAGATTAATTAATATGAAAACCATATACTTATATCATTATCAAAACCTAACTTATCGTCGATTCTTTGCCTCTTACGATCTCATTTTTTATTTTTAGAAAAATTTAATTTAAATCTATGTTGAACAACAAGCTTACTACATCTCTATTATATCATCACATCATCCAAATCACAAGATTTACTTAATCATAACCCTACTTCTTTGTCTCTTACCATTTTGTTTTTATTTTTAGAAAATTCCCAATTAATTCACACATCAATCTATTAATACATAGAGTACTAATCTACACACCAATCATCTAAAAACAAACTTAAACTTCACCTACAGAAATTCCATCATATTCGGTCATCATTCAATAATTAAGAAGGATGATTTCCACTTAATTTCAATTCATAGAAATCCATTCCTAAGCATTTAAAAACCATGAAAATAAACTTAAACATCAATCCTACATCTCTTGAATATTTCGAAAATTACAAGAATTGAAGGAAATGAATTTTGTTTGGATGGAAATAAAGAGGAAGGTCTCACCTTAACAAATATATAATCGGAATTAAGATTGATTGGAAAATGATTGAGTTATGGAACTTGAATGCTTGATAAACTTGAGGAAGAACACATCAATGGTGAAGAACAAGAGAGAGAAGAGAGAGAGGGAGAGAGGGGCGGCAATGAGGGAGAGATAAGAGAGAAAATGGTAAGGTGTTATGTTGGATATTATGTAAAGTAGGATAAAGATCTAAGAGTGGATGACTCACACATATATGGCGGTTTTGGGGATGGATTTTTAACCAAAATATCACTTTTACGGGTCTAATACTGCGTATATAAATCGAGAAACTAATTTCCTAGATGGTTACGTTTTTGACGAAATCTAATTCGACCATTAGATTGGAAATAATTTACTTATTCGGAAAGCATAATTTGATTTCTGAAATTCGAAGAAAAGTCGGGACATGACAGTCCAAATTTTGCCCGAAAAAATAATAAAAACTGACTTTTTCCAGTAGACTCGTATTGCAGAAAAAGTGAATGTAAAGTCAGACTGTTTTTCGATCTGAGTTTTCGAACGAAAATTCTATCGGACGCGAAAACCCTAATATAGTAGTCGGTTGAACGACTTCTGGAATTTATTTTCAGAAACGGATTTCACCGTTGGTCTTAGAATTGAATTTCCTTAACTTAGGCGTGCAAAGCCTTAATAAATTAATAACTTTTTATTTTAGCGACGGAAGAAAATATCTGTGGTATTACATGTTGTATAATTGATTATGTATTGTGTAGTTGATGTGAAAAGTGTTGTATGAATAAATGTTGAGAATTGTTACAAGTAAATGACTAAGGAGAAACGAGAGCTCGATTATTTTTACTAAGTAATGAGTTATTGATTTCCAATAAGTTTTGGAAATTATATTTTTTTTAGTTTGAGAAATCCGAGAGTTTCAAACGTTCGAACAACTGTCGAGTAGAAATAGAAATCGAGCGATTCATTAGAATAATCAAGAGTTTTGAGCCCGAGTCATGTAGAAGTACAAATAAACGGGACAAGTATTCATTGTTTTCGAATAAGTTCTTATTTAGAAATTATTTTGAAGGAACGAGTGGAAGCGAGAAATAGTTGTCAAGAGAAAGGAAGTAACCGAGCAAGTGTGGTCGGTCGGGTGAGCTTTCTGATCTAAAACTAAAAGATGAATGCGCAATTTATTATACTATGTGCATTTTTTTTATTAAAATCGATTGACTTGCCTAAATTTTTTAATGTTTTTGGTATGGAATCATCTACTTGATGTTATGAAATGAGAATGAATTATGTGGACGCACGGGATAAGAACCTGCACGATGCGGGTTAATGCATGCATTAGTTAAGGTGACTGTGAGCCTTACTTCGGTTGGGCCGGTCACGGTGTTTGAGAAGGAGGCCTACTTCTCGACAACAAAGAATGATGATGATGAGATAAGTGTAGATTGATTCATACCCGAATAAATGGTATGCCGATTTCAGAAAATAAATAAAATGTTTTTATGGCTATCACAAGTGGTAAACTCTTTTCAATACCCTAGAAGTCGGGTTGTGACATAGTGGTATTAGAGCAGGTCGTCTGCTCTGAAGCTTAAACTTCCCTAAGAATCGAGTCTAGATTTGCATTCTCTAGACTCATTTGAAGTATCCTTGAATTCATTTGAGTATTCTTTGAATTTATTGAGTCGACAACGAGCTAAGGACCCCACCTCATCCGGCTAACAGGTACGAAGCTTTTAAGAGCTTTTTGAGTTCTCAGTTAATCTAAAGTTATTTGAGTAATGTTATATGTGCTTGATAAAAGTAAAAAGTTTCCAAAAAGGCTTCAATGACTTGAATGCCTTAGAGTTTATTCTTTAAAGTTATTATTGAGTACTGAAGTTTGAATGATGAAATGATCGTACGAATGATTTTGTGTTATGCAAATGCCCAGTGTCTTGATTTTAGATCACAAAGGGAAAAACAACTTGATTATGTGAAGATTAGAATATCAATGAGTTAAAGTTTGTTTGATTGATTGATAAATAGAGTTATGATGTAAGAATGCTTGCATATAAAAATAAATTATGAGACCATAGCAAGGTCTGAGAAGTGATAGAATATCTCGACAAAATTGTTTCTGTCAAATCGCTATATATGAATTATACTCCGTCAAAATAGTGTGGGCAGTATCACTAGTGCCAACTACATTAAATATTAGTATTTCGACTCCTACCTTTATGCAAATGCATCGAGATTATTATATGGATATCGAGAAAGCTCATCAGAAAGGGTGTTCCACCTTGGATTGTATAAACCCCATTCTGATTGGAGCCAAATGAATTTGGTTTTGTGCATTGGCGTCCAAACGATTTCATTCCGCCTCGTCGTGACAAGAACCGCCTTCCGTTTCATCGAGTCTTGAAGAAACGTTCTTCCAATCAATATGTTTCCTTCATATTTCCTTGACTTGTTTAACTGCGTAGCTACGCAACCCAAGTGTTCATATAATCCTTTCTTTTGATTCATGCTTCCTTCGTATGTCGAGTAGGCGCAATGTATACTCCCCCATAAGAGCCACAATCGAGCCTTTCTGGTTAATGCATACCAGCGACAACAACGATGAAGAACTTGTTGGAAAATTCCATCGAAGAAGTGACGATGGGCATATACTGCCCCTAACTCATCTCGAGCAACCGTCTCCAATTTCTTGATTTGAAACATCTGTTTTAGATAAAGGTCGACCATAAATATCGACGTAGTAGTGTACCTCAAATGCAACGGTAGCAGTAATGAAACCCCTTCTGGGAAAATTAATAAAATAATAAAATAAAATATAAAATAAAAGGAGAATAAATAATTTATTAAGGAGTTAAGGATTGAGTAAAACAAAGAAAAATATTTCTTTATTAAGGAGATAATTAATTAGAAAAGAAAGAGTATGAGTTTAATATTAAAGAAAAATAAAAATAATAACAATATTAGTTGAAGAATAAAAAGGAAAATTAAAATGAGGAAGGTGAATTTAAGAGACGAGTATGAAAGCTAAAGAGATAAGGTAATCGATTTGGAGATCGTCTTCTCGTTTTGATTATTGAATTTATCAAAGAGTTTTAGAATAAAAATAATAAAAGAAAAATAATAATAGTATTTGAGATATAAGTTAATTGTTGAATAAAACAAAGAAAAGATATTTCGTTGTAGAGAATGTGAATTCTTGATGCATAAGAGGAGTAGAATTCATAAGTTATACGATGTTTGAGTATATTAAGAGATAAAGAAAAAAAATATTAATAGTAATATTAATATTATTTTTGAGAAATAAAAAGAATTTAAAATAAAGGAAAATTGAATTTTCTGAGAAAATGTCTTAAAATCGAGTATAAGAGCTAAAGAGTTGAGTTATACGTATTTAAGGTCGTTTATTTATTTTGGTTGAGAAATCGACCAAAGAAATGATAGAATAAATACTAATAAAACATAAATATTCAACTAGAGGAATATTTTCTTTAAAATTAAGAAAATTTGAATGATAAGATGTAAGATGGATGTTTATATTATTGAGTATGTTTAAATGTTTGAGTAATGATATGAAGTGTTATCGAATAAAGTAGAGTTATAAAGTTTGAAAAACGAACAAATGTTTCATGTTAATATGAGAAAAATGAGATTTATGAGTTTTAAATACTTTGACGTTAAGTTTTGATGTTATATGGAGAGTATTAAGTGATTTGATGATAATGTTTGAGTAAAAAAAACAATCAAGTTTGATTTTTGAATCATTTAAATTGGTGTTAAGACGTAGAAGTTATCGAGCATTGAAGTTTTAAAACGAAAAACCGAGTATTTAATAAATAAACACGAAAATTAAGAGTTTTTAATTGAGAAAAAGATTTAACATTATTTGAGAGTTGAGTTATTAAGTTAAGAACTTATATGAGCATAAGTTCGTACTTTGAAAAGTAATGACGTGATTATGAGTCCAGTAATCTTTACTAGAAGATTTGAATTTTAAATTAAAGCTATTATAATTAATTAATTAAAAGTCTAATGAAATTATTTTATTAAAATCTGAAGTTATTGCTTTCAAAAAGAAAAATTCGAGCAGTGTCGAGTTAACTGTTGATTGTGTTTGAGATATAAATCATATTTGAGTTTACTATGCTAGATTGAACTTATATGTTTAAGTGAAATGTTTATGTTTCGTTTATTCGTGAAACAAATTGTTCAATTGTGGTAAATGCTCGTCTATTACGTGAATGATTTGGGATGACGATGGTTGAGAATTAAGAATTGAGAACTCGAGAAGCATAGTCAAGACTGATATTATTCTCTTGTTTAGAGGAAAGAACTAAGTAATGTTATCTCTAAAAGCGAGAATGTGAGTTGAAGTTTATTTAGTAATCGAGTAAAGTCAATAACCTGAGATGAGAAAGTCGAGAAAAGATATTGACGTAGAGAAGTTAAAATAAAATAGAAAGGACCCGAGTCATATAGAAGTCCTTCAGCCGAGCCCAAAATCTACTTTACGTCTTACGCAACAAGAGTCTTGTCCTTATTCGATGTTAAATTGTCACAGCCCCAAAACCCGAGGGACGGCAGAAGCCATGGTGCGACTGGGGTTAGATTAAAGAAACGGGGAAGAAGGGGAGCTGACTAAACATACATACATAAGAGACATCATACATTCTATGAACAGGACTTTATTTACGAAAAGAAGAGTAGATCTCGAAGGATTACTGGACAGAAAGTACTCAAAAAGGCATCTAAGTTATAGTTTACAGACATAAACTACAGTGTTTTACGTAATGTACATAACATCAAAGTACTAGAGTTTTGTAGCGGAATTGTGATTTCAAAACTAACTAAAGTCTTCCTCAGACAACTTAATTCAAGCCTCGCCGCTTCCATCGCTTCAACCTGCACATTTAGAAAACATATGCAGGGCTAAGTACAAAAGTACTTAGTGGGCACGCTGCCGAAAACATATTCATAATTATAGATAATCAGGCATTTCATAATCGTAGCACATCGGGGTTTTATTGAAATTGGCCCGTGTCTACTAAACATTTTCTGACTCATTTACATAAATTAGCTTGTACAAGCATTTTTCTAGTATGTTACGTTCAAATCTTGACCAATTCTCATTCACCATGGCTGGTTACCCCTCAACAGGATACCACATACACCACAGGTTACAAAGTGCACTAACTCTGGAAAGCACTTAATAGCTAACTCAGAGCCGATCGTTAGTTAACCTATTTGATTAACTCATAAATCTGGGAAACACGAATGTTAACTCAGATAGGTACAAGAGAACTCACATAAAAAATTTAAACAGTTTATGCCATGATTATCACTTTGAAAACACGATTATCAAAGCGATAAAGAAAATGGTTTTCGAGCATTGCTCGTTTTATTTGATATATAGGAAAGCCCACCTTTATACTTTACAGAACTTATTACTCGTGCTTTCGTCTTCTAGTCTTCTGTCCTTTCCTCACTGCTGACTTCTTCCTTCATCGTAAGATAAACATACTTTAAACTCGATCGTAAGTGATTAAAGGAAACAGAGATTGGAAATTGGTTTTAGTCGTAGTCTTTTTAGTTCTTTAGGCATTTGCACGATACTAATTCTTTTTGATTAACCGAGAACGAGACTTGAACAAATCTCGTTTAGAACTCGAAAGTTTCCTTACTCGACTCTTAGGTCAGTAGAAAAGATAGTCGATAACTCATTACGACTTAAAAGATCAAAAGGAACTAAGTTGGAAAGGAATCAACTTAGGAAATTAAGTTTTAGTTCTTTAGACGATTTAGGCATTTGCACGCTTAACTAAATTTCTTTACTTAAACGGATACAAGATACGAACTCGTCTCGTTTAGCACTCAAGGCTCATACTTGTCACTAAGGTCAGTAGGAAGAAGGCATTCGTTGACTCATAGCGACCTCAAAGATTGAAAGAAGCTAAGTTGAGAAGAAAACAGCTTAGGAAATTACAATTTGAACATACACTGCACGAAGTCAGTGAGTCTGTCCATAACAAGGGATTGCAAAACAGGGATCGTGCCCTGTACCAAAAGATAGCCTCGGTTGTCTAGTTTACTCTCCAATTCGCAGATCTCGATTCTGATAAACGAGCTAAAAGATATTGCAGTTTCCGTGGAACGTCGCAGAAACTGCCGAGTGAATCCCTAATGCTCGATAAAATCGACGCATGTTCTTCTAGGTTCGTTCTATGTTATCGAACTTAAATTCTCATAAATTTTACACAACAATTATTATTAACTTTAAATTTTTAAGTCAGTACGAAATTTCTGGGGTATTACATAAATTGTGAAGGACCAAGCGGGACGGAAAAGTAGCGAGGACAAAAAAAGTGTAAGCCGCCTAGCTAGATCTTCGAAAGTCAGGTGGGCTTTCTGAACTGAAACTCAACGATGAATGCACATTTATTTTTATATGTGCGCCTTTATTTAAAGTTAATTGACTTGCCTGAGTTTTATGTTTTGGTATGTAATCCTCTACTTTATATTGAGTTGAGTGAGTCTTGTGGATGCATGGGATAAGGTCCTGTTCAAAGCAGGACAATGCATGTAATAGATTAGGTGGCTGTGAGCCTTGCTTAGGTTGGGCCGGTCACGGTGTTCGAGAAGGAGGCCTACTTCTCGACACCACTTAAAGATGAGATGTGTAGAAGGATTCTTACCCGAGTAAACGGGGCCGATTTCAGAAAATAAATGAAAATATTTTTAAGCTGCCACAAGTCAAAAATTCTTTTAAACAATTATACCTAATGCTTGTGGTGCAGCTAATGAGGCAAGTTCAATTATATAGCTCTATTGAGCGAGTTTTCAAAATTATTTTGGCATGTGTTCACTGAGTACAAAGTACTCAGCCCTGCATGTTATATCCAAAACGTGCAGGTTTGCTCGGATGGTGATGGTGCGACGTTCGTTGTTTCAAGTCATGTTTGGTTTAAGCTTGGGTTATATGTCTTCATACATATAACTTTGGGATTTGAAATATTTTTCACTGCAACTCAAATACTTAATTGTACTGAGGTACTTTCAACTCTGATGTCTAATTGAGGAGTTTTGTGTTCGTCACTTTATTTTGTTTTTCCCTCGATTCTTAATTATCCAGCCTATTTTGTTGAGTTATTGAATCGGGTAATTGAAAGCAAGTTACTTAAGTGTCATTGTTCTCACTTGAATTTCCTTCTGTACCCGAGTATCATTCCTTTGGAGTCATGTTTATTCAGTTGTTCCATCTTCACTGTCCAATGAATTTTAGTCGTTCTTACACACTAGAATTTGGGCTGTGACACGAAGTTGAATTTTTAAGTTGAGAGAGTTAGATATTTTTATGACGGATGTTTTATACCGTAAAATCTTTTCTTTCAGGGATTTTTATCCGATAAAATCTACAATAAATATCAGAACTCTCTCTAATCTCTCTCAGCCCTATGTCGGCACTCTCACACCTCACCATTTCATTTTTATCCTACTCTCAATTCCATACTCTCAATGTCTACTCTCTTATTAATTATACTCTCATCCTAGGAAGTGTAACTCACTCTCCCTTATCCTCACCTCAAAACCACATGGCTCTCTCTCACTTTACACCCTATAAATACACCCTCCAATGATCCCCACTCTCACCAACACAAGCACACACAATTTCTCTCTCATTTCCATCGGCAATCACCATTTCTCCTTCTCCAAAAAAACTGCCGAGTGCAGCAGCCCCTATAGTCTTCATTTTCTCTTCATTCCAAGCTTAAGGAAGGAGCTAGAGTTGCGTTGAATAGAGTCTAGTATCATCGAGCACGAAAGGAGCAAGGTTTTTCACCTCTATCACTCGATTTTCATGTCTTTTTCCACCTTATAAGCTTCGAATTTTCTGCACAACATCTATGAAGTTCTAAGCTTAGATTTTCAAGGTTTATATCTATGATCTTACATGCTATCCATGCACTCGAAAGAATGAAGAAAATCCAAACTATGCATGCAATTATATATATGCCGTATGATTAGGGTTATGGAGAAATTTCATGCTTTAAAATTATGATCTTGATATTATGAGTATATCCATAAGTTAAAGATGATAGCATGATGAGATGATGAAGAAGAATCCATGAATTAAAAACCCTAGTAGAATCGAAAATCATGAAGAAATTAGGATTTGCATGTTTTGTTGAATTTATGATCTTGTTGATAAAGATGATGATATCTAAGCATGATTTGATGATATTGGTTGAAGAAATAAGCATGATTAGGAAAAAGGTCACTTGAGGAAGATGATGAATAGTAGAACTGAGAAATTTATATATAACTTGTATGTTTAATTTGAGGATGGAAATCAATGATTCAAGCATGCTAGAGTATGAATATAGGAATAAATTGAAGCTATGAATTTGTTTATGAAAAGCATGCTAATACCGAAAATAATGATAAAATAATTCTTATGATAATTGTTATATTTGATGGATTAGAAATGAAGTTAAGAGTATATTATGTGTAGAATTGCTATTAATCAAAAGAAATAAATTCATAATTTTGATGAAGTATAGTGTAATACCCCAGATATTTCTTCCGTCGCTAAAATAAAAATTTAATTATTAATTAAGGCTTTGCACGCCTAAGTTAAGGATTTTCAATTGTAAGACTAACGGTGAAATCCGTTTCTGAAAATAAATTTCAGAAGTCGGTTGAAAGACTATTGTATTAAGGTTTTCACGTTCGATAGAATTTCGTTCGAAAACTCAGATCGAAAAACCGTCAAACTTTACATTCACTTTTTCTGCGATACGAGTCTAATGGAGAAAGTCAGTTTTTATTATTTTTCCGGGTGAATCTTGGACTGTCATGTCCCGACTTTTCATCGGATTTCGGAAATCGAAATATGCTTTCCGAGTAAGGAAATTATTTCTAATCTAATGGTCGAATTAGATTTCGTCAAAAACGTAACCGTCTAAGAAAATAATTTCTCGATTTAATACACAGTGTTTAGACCCGTAAAACGAGATATTTTGTAATACCCCGATATTTTTCTATTGTCGTTAAAAATGAAAGTTAATAATAATTATGGCTTTGCACGCCTAAGATCATAAAATTAAATTCAAAGACTAACGGTGAAATCCGTTTTAGAAAATAAAGTCCAGAAGTCGGTCGAACGACTACTGTATTAGGGTTTTCGCGTCCGGTAAATTTTTCGTCCGAAAACTCAGAATTAAAATCCGTCAGAATTTACATTCACTTTTCTTCGATACGAGTTCATCGGAGAAAGTTAGTTTTTATGATTTTTCGAGCGAATTTGAGACTGTCTAATCCCGACTTTTTCTCGGATTTTGAAAAACGAATTAAGTTTTCCGAGTACGTGATTTATTTCCAATCTAAAGGACGAGTTAGATTTCATCGAATTCGTAACTACCTAAGAAAGTATTCCTCGACTTTTTAGTCGTCGTTTAAAGCCGGAAACGAGATATTTTCCCCTAATAATTCCTCGCCAAACACACCCTTAGCGACTCACCCCTCTTAGTTAGATTTTTTTTTAACTTTATGTATCTATTTCATGAGTCATCACCTCTCATTCTTCTCCCTCTCTACCGCCAACACACACACATACTCTCTCTCTCAATTTCTTTCTTCCACCATTAAAGAACCTCAAGCTATTTGCAAGGATTTCTTCACAAGTTCATCAATCATCAATCAAATTTCATCTCTAATTGCATAATATTGAAGGTAATTGCAAGAGCTCAACTTCTATCCAATTGGAATTTCATTTCTTAAATTTATTGATATGGACCGATTTTTAGGATTAGAATTAGGATGATTCAATCCTTGATTTTTTATGATATAAGATGGTTAGGAATTAATTCTCATGGTTGAATTGAAAAGAAAATCAAGAACCCTAAAACTAATAGTATGACCGAAAATTAGGGGAAATGAGTTAGGATGCTTTGATCTTTAATTAATTGGATAATTAAGCTAAGAAAGGATTTAATTGATGATTTATGCAAGAAGAAGTGGATTGCCCTAATGAACTAGTGATGACCGATTTTTAGGTTAGGGTTTCAAGTGTTGAAATTCAATTAAAGGTGTAGTAGTGTTTGTCTATGATTTATATATGTTGTAGTAGGATTAGAAATGGAATTATGGATTAAATCAATGAAGAAAATCACCTCTCCTAATTAATTGCCATTATCGAAAATTATAAGGAAATTAGGGGTTTAATGTAGTTTGATTTTATTAAGGATTTAATGATGGATTAGGGTTCTATGTGATGATAGATGATTCCATGAAATGATTTAGAATTTTCTAAAATATAATGAAAAATGTAAGAGGCGAAGAATCATCAAAAAGTCGAGATTAGATGATAATGATATAGGTCTATGATGTGAATATAAGTTAATCTCGTTAGTAAATGATCATAATCGAAAAGTTAGAACGAATTCTAATAACGTTGGATTTTTCATAAGAGACGAATGAATGAACCTAAGTATCGTTAGAAGAGACGAATAAGGAAAGTAATTGGATATTAATGATCGTTGTTGTTAAATGAACGAGTTTGCAGTTGACGACTTTTACATCCGAGATATGAAATGATGAGTTATAGTTGTAAACGAGAAGTAGAAACGAGAAGTTGAATTGTTATTGGTATAGTAAATGATTAGTTTGAAAAGACGAGGTTTTAAACGTCGTGCTTATAATCGAGAAATGAAAAGGAGTTCATCACGTATAATGATTCATGTTGACTGCCTTAAGTCAGTAGTTTCATGAAAATAACAGTGATTAAGCTTTAGTCGAACCTAGAAAACCGTGCGTCGATTTTATCGAGCATTAGGGTTTCACTTGGCAGTTTTGCGACCCTTCACGGAAACTGCCTTATCTCCTAACTCGTTTATCGGAATTGAGATCCATAAATTGGAGAGTAAACTAGACTTCCATGGCTTTCTCTCGGTACAGGGCACCTCCCCTGTTTCAGAATACTCTGTTCTGGGAAGTCTCCAAAACTTCTGTCTTGTGCAGTGAATCTTTAAAACTTAGTTTCTTAAGTTGAATTCTTCTCAACTTGAACTCTTTCGATCTTTTAAGTCGTTTCAAGTTATCGACTACTTCTTACTTCTGACCTAAGTGTCAAGTCTGGAGCCGAATGAGTGCTAAACGAGATGTGTTCATATCTCGTTTCTTTTTAACTAAAAGAGTTTAGTTTGGCGTGCAAATGCTTAAAAGTTTAAAAGACTAAAACCTAATTCGAATTTCCGTATTCGTTTATTGTTTATGACCGAGTTTTAAAGTATGATTATTTACGATGAAGGAGGAAGTCAGCACGAGGACAGGACGGAAGATTGAAGAACGGAAGCTCGTATAATAGTTCAGTAAATTCAAGGTGGGCTTTTATATATATGAAACAAAATGAGCAATGCTCGATAACCTTTCTTTATCGCTTTGATAATCGTGTTTTCAAAGTGATAATCATGGCATGAACTATTTGTTTTTATGTGAGTTCTCTTGTACCTTATGAGTTAGCCAAAAGGGGTTAACTAAACGATCGAACTTTGAGTTAGTCAAAAGGGACTTTCCAAAGTTTAGTGTACACTGTAGCCTGTGGTGTATGTGGTATCCTGTTGAGGGGTAGCCAGGCACGGTGATAATGAATGATCAAGATTGAACGTAACATCTATAAAAAATGCTTGCAAGCTAAGTTGTGAAAATGAGAAAGAAAATGTTTAGTAGACACGGGCATTTATTGAAAAACCCCAATGTGCTACTGTAATGAAATGCCTAATTATCTATACTTATGATTATATTTCCGGCAATGTGTCCACTAAGTACTATTGTACTTAGCCCTGCATATGTTTTATAAAATGTGCAGGTTGAAGCGACGTAAGCGGCGAGGGTTGAGTTAAAGTTGTCAATAGGAGAAGACTTTAATATTTAGTTCACATTTCCTCTGGACGCTTTTATGTTATGATGTAAATCACTTTTTGGTTTAAGTTTCTGTAAAATAACTTAGATGCTTTTGAGTACTTTGTCGAGTGATCTTTCAAGATCAACTCTTTCTTTAATTAATGAGGTCTTGTTCATAGAAATTATGCTGTCTTTTACGTATGTTAATTCTTTCATCCCCTTTCTTTCCCGCTTCTTTAGTCCAATCCCCAGTCGCACCCCGGCTTTGCTGTCCCTCGGGATTTGAGGCTATGACATATTTTGACTAAAAATTCCCCCCCTAAACCGCCATATAGGGTGTAACTCATCACCTTGTTAGATTTTTCTTAGTTTATGTAATTCTATCTTAAACACCTCACCATTTTCTTCTCTCTCCCCCTCCCTCGTTACCACCATTCTCCATCAATCTCTCTCTCTTCTCTCTTTCTTCCACCATTGTTGAAGTTCTTCAAGCATTCAAGCTCCACAACTAGTTCATCTTCCGATCAATCTTAAATCCGATCACATAATCGTCAAGGTAAGAGCTTCCTCTATAGTTATTTTCGAAAATTTCAAGAGATGTAGGATGATGTTCTAAGATTAATACATGTTATTTCATGCCTAAGATTGGATTTCTATGGTTGGAATTTAATGAAAATCATCCTCCTAAATTCTTTATAAATACCAAAATTTATATAAAATTATAGGTGAAGATTTAGTTCGATTTTAGATGATTGGATTGTGGATTATTGCTCTATGTATTAGTAGATTGATGTGGGAATTAATTGAGAATTTTCTAAAAATAGAAACCAAGTTGTAAGAGAGAAAGAAGTAGGGATTTGATGGAGTAATTGTTATGATTTGGATGATGTAATATGTTTTATGAGATGTAGTAAGATGGTAGATGATCATATAATTTAATTAGAATTTTCTAAAAATAAGATGGAAATCGTAAGAGATGAAGAACCAATGATAAGTTAAGATTCGATAATAATTTGAATATATGGTTTTCATATTGGTAAATCTTAGTAGTTGTTGAACGTAATTGGAAAGTTTGAGCGAATTCGGAGAATATTGAATTTCTCGTAAGAGACAAAGAATCGTCAATAAGTTTAGTATGGATAATGATATAGGTTTATGGTTTGAATATTTGCTAATCTTAGTAGTTAATGAACGTAATTAGAAAATTCGAACGAATTCTAAGAAAGTTGAGTTTTAAGTAAGAGACGAAGAGACGAGTTTAATTGTCGATAGGAAAGTCGAATGAGGAAACTAATTTGTTATTAGTGTTTAATGTTGACAAATAAACGAGATTGTAGTTGACGATATTTCCATTCGAGAAATGAATATAGAAGTTAGAAGATTGAAATCGAATTTGAAATGGAATTTGGTTTAGTAATTGGATAGTTGAAAAGGACGAGAAAATGCTCGTCGTTTGTTTAAACAAGAGACGTGAAGGTGTTCCCGATAAAGAAACGTGTGACTTAACTGTAAAATGATAGTAGTTTCACGCGCATAAAGGTTGTATAGTATTGGTCGAACTTAGGGAATTGTGCGTCGAGTTTTATCGAGAATTAGGGTTACCGCGGACTGTTTTGCGACCCTTTATGGAAACTGTTATAACTCTTAGCTCGCTTAACGAAATCGAGATCCATAAATTGGACAATAAACTAGACATCCGTAGCTTTCTTTTAATACCAAATTCATCCCCCGTTTCACAGAAATCGGTTCTGTAGATGCTCCAGAGTTACTGCCTTGTGCAGAGAAGTTCAAAAACTCATTTTCTCAAGTTGAATTCTTTTTAACTTAGTTCTTTGAGAACTTATAAGTCGTTATAAGTTATCGACTTCCGTTATTAACTGACCTAAGTGTCGAGTAAGGAACCGAGTTAGTTCCAAGCAAGAAATGTTCGAGTCTCGTTTCTTTGTTAATCAAAAGAATGTAGTTAAAGTGCAAAGGCCTAAAGTCATAAAACGAATTCAAATTCTTTTCTTTTATCGTTGCGACCGTTCATTGAGGTTTGTTTATTTGCAATAAAAGGAGGAAGTCGAGGTCAAGGATAGGACGGAAGACCAAAGACGGAAGCTCGTGTTTTAGTTCTGTAATCGCCTAAGGTGGGCTTTTCTATATATCAAATCAAATGAGCGATGCTCAAAAATGTTTACTTATCGCTTTATAACTGTGTTTTAAAGTGATTATCAAGGCATGAAAATACTTTGTTTTATGTGAGTTCTCTTGTGCCTTTGTGAGTTAGCCAAATGGGGTTTAACTAATCGATCGGACCGCTGAGTTAACCAGAAAAGGTTTTGCAGGGTTTAGTGTACACGGTAGCCGGTGTGTATGGTACTCTGTTGAGGGGTAGCCAGCTACGGTGAATAGAACGTGCGCGGAAGAAGTTAACTCTTCCCCGGCATTGAAACAGAAGTTGGGCAAGTTTGAACGTAACATCTGTAAAGGCTTGGCCAAGCTATATTGTGAAAAGTGAAAGAAAATGTTTAGTAGGCACGGGTATTTGATGAAAAACCCCGATGCGCTATTTATCAAGATGCCTGATTTAATCTATACTTATGATATATTTTCGGCAATGTGCCCACTAAGCATGTTTATACTTAGCCCTGCATATGTTTTATAAAATGTGCAGGTTGAGGGACGAGAGTGGCGGAGGTTGAGTAGAAGGCTGTAAATAGGAAGAAGAACAGTAGGGTTCTAGTTCTATGCTTTCCGCTGCCAAACTCTTTTGTGTTGATGTATATATCTTTTGATCTAAGTCCCGTACTTTGAACTTAGTTTCTTTTGAGAACAACTTGTCGAGTGATCCTTCAAGGTCGACTCTCTTTCTTTTTAATAAAGTCTGTTCATAGATGTCAGTTGTTGTTTAGTTATTGTCTGTTTATTTATTTATTCCCCTTCTTCCCCGCTTCTTCAATCCAACCCCTAGTCGCACCCCGGCTTTACCGTCCCTCGGGATTTGGGGATGTGACAGAGTGGTATCAGAGCAGTCGTTTCTGCTCTGCATACAAGTTCCTTTCAGTAGTAAGGTGGGGTATTTGTATATGCTCTACGCCTAAGTCTTCTTTCAAGTAAAGTTAGGTCGTAACACTAAGTTTAAGAGTGTAGACGACAACTCAATCTCCCACTACGTCGACTCAACCAAAGAAGGAAAGAAAGGAAAGAGTTTCAGAAGTGTGACTTCTTTTAAGAAGAAATTTTTGATTAAATGCAAGTATGTTAAGAATAAGAATGCCAAGTATGAATTTGATTAAAGTATAAGAATTATACTTTGTGATATTTTGTGAATTATGTGAAAGTATGAGTATTATACTTTGTGAAAGTATGTGAAATTATGTGAGTTATAATTTCTTTATTTGAGATGTTTGTTTGGCATGAGAATCTAGACTAATTCTAAGGCCTTCCCGATTCTTTGAGAATATAGACGTTCTAAGAAGCGTTGGTTCCAAAATATTCAAAAAAAAAACAATCGGATCGGAAATGACAGAATAAAGGGAATTAAAGTGAATAAACGAATGTCACATGCGTAAAGTGACATGAACAACAGACTCGTTGGAGTCGACTTGTTTCTATAAATGAAAGCCGTAAGATTTTCCTTTTAAGGAAATAAAATAAAGAATAATAAGATAATAAGTTAAAAAGATGGAAAGAAATCTCGGGAAATGGTTTGTTTACGTATATTGTTTGAGTGCAATTTCTTAAAATTGCTAGATGATTAAGATAAATTGTGATTAAGTGGTTGACGGCACCACCACCACTTGTATTGTTAGACGGCACCACTTTGAGGGTTGACGAGGCACTTCAGCTCGTCTTTGGTATGGATTCAGAGGAGGATCCGGAGGAGGACCCCGAGGAGTTTCAGGCCGTAGAGGGCAGCAGTGACTCGACCGCAGCTAGTTGAGCAGAGCATCTTAGACGCATAGTAGTAGAAGTTTCTTTTTGTCTTGTACATAGCCGGATCAGTAGACTTCTTTTATGAATCGTTTCCGTTCTAGTACTTCCAGTAGATACGGAGATGCAACCTGTTAATGCACCCGGTACATAGATAGGCAGTTAGCCTAGTTTACTAGTCGTAGTCTAACTTTTTGTATAAGTCCTTGTTGGAGGCAAAATTAGTATTCTTTTGACGTGTATATATATATTATGACCCGAGAGTGGGCTTTGATCTTGTGAAAGTTTCTTCTAAACGCCATTAGAAGAAAAAGTTTAGATGAATATTCTGGTTTAACTTGGGAAGTTAAAAGTTTAAAAGCTAGTATCGAAGTTATGGACCATTTCTTTTCCATGAACTTGTTTAAGTTGGAAAAAGGTTTAGTAAGTAAACGAAAGCTTAAAATCAAAATGCTAATGAGAATTCTTGTTTCCTATAGTTCAAGAATGCCGCCAAGAGTAGTTAACAATAGGAGAGGACCTGGTAGGCCCAGGGGACGTGGTAGACGTCAAGCTCAAAATAATAGAGAAGAGGAACAAGAACGACAAGATACCCCTCCACCATCATCACCATCACCACCTCCACCACCACTCCGTCATGATATTGAGGACTTATTCCTCAAATGAAACCAACCTGTGTTCAATAGATCTCGCAACCCAAGCGATGCTGAGCTTTGGGTACGAACCATTGAGAGAATTTTCAAACTCCTCAGATGTACTGATGAGGAACGTCTGTTATGCGTTGCATTCCAGCTTTCCGGACCAGCTGACTACTGGTGGGAAGCTAGGCAGAAGATTATACCTGCAGAGCACCTGGCTCGTTTCACTTGGGAGGAATTTAAGGAAGTGTTGTACGACAAATACGTGTCCAAGACCTATAGAGCTCAGAAAGAGACTGAGTTCTATAATTTAAAACAAGGAAAGATGACAGTGATTGAGTATGACGCAAAGTTCTGTGAGTTGTCAAGGTATGCACCTGCTCAGGTAGATATCGAAGAAAAGAATGCAAAGAAGTTCCGTGGGGGACTTAAGCATGAGTATGGTAGCGCTAGCTAGTCATGGAGGACTGAGCTACACCGAGGTACTAGGGCGAGCTCTAGAAATGGAGGCAGTAGTGCCTGATGATAAGAAAGCCATAACACCCGCACCAGCCCCAACCCAGAATCGAGGCTATTACAACAACACTAACAACAACTATCAAGGGAAAAGAAAATGGGAATGGGGAAACAACAGTGGCTACTATCAGAGCTACAATAATCAAGGAAACCAGAGGAATGGAAATCAACAAGGCTTTCAACAGCCTAACCAGAATAACAATCATGGCAAGAAGCCATGGCAAGGAAACAGTCAGTCGGGACTGTATTTTCAAGGAAATAATCAAGCGGGACCATGGAAAGGAAATAACCAGCAAGGTTAGCCACAAGGGCAACAAAGGAGCAACCCAGGAGGAAATAACCAAGGAAGAGCTACCGTTCCTACCTGTCCTAAGTATAATAGGGTACACTATGGGATCTGTCAAGCAAACTCGGGAAGTTGCTTCAACTGTGGGCAGAAGGGGCACATTAAGAGGGATTGCCCAAAACCATTGCAAGCGGCAGGACAAAATCAATATGGACAGCCCCAGCCTTTGAGGGCAATTCAGGCACAGCCGCAGCAGTAGATGACATAGCAGCAGTTCCAGCAGCACGCTCAACAGCAACAGAATGCCAAGGCATGTGCGATCAAACAGAGTGCGCAGCATAAGGGCAAGAGAAACCTAGCAGGTATGGGTAAACTTCATAATACCGCTATTAAGATACTGTTTGATACTGGCGCATCGCATTCTTTTATTGCTGGTTCGTGTGCGGATAACTTAGATATCAGACCTGTACGAGCTGAGCACGCTATGAGAGTAGTTACACCTTCAGGAGAGATCACTACTTCCACGCATGTTTGCTCTAACCTAGAATTAGAAATTGGAACTCTTAAGGTTAAAGCGAACAACTTGAACGTTATGATAATGTGGGATGTAGATATAATATTAGGAATGGACTGGTTGTCTGAGAATTATGCCACGATTCTCTGCAACGAGAGAAAAATCTCTTTCCAACCTCCGGGAAAGGAACCGACAGAATTTCATGGGATTGCGATGGGTAAGAGGATACCGATAATATCCGCCCTACAAGCCAAGAAGTTAATGAAGAAGAAGGATTGCACAACTTATCTTATATACCTAGTTGGAGAACCAGGAGCCACGAAGACCATTCAAGACGTGAAAGTTGTTAACGAATATGAAGACGTCTTTCCAGAAATATTACCTGGTTTACCACCCGACCGTCACGTAGATTTCACAATTGACTTAGAACCAGGATCGGCCCCCAAATCAAAAGCCCCATACAGGATGGCGCCAAAAGTGTTAGAAGAGCTTAAGATCTAACTGCAACAGTTGTTAGACCTTGGTTTCATTAGACCGAGTGTTTCACCTTGGGGAGAACCTGTTTTGTTCGTCAGAAAGAAGGATAGTTCTATGAGGATGTGCATAGACTATCGAGAGCTAAATAAGATCACCCTGAATAAGTATCCTTTTCCAAGAATAGAAGACCTCTTTGATCAGCTTAAAGGCGCAGGTGTCTTTTCGAAAATAGACTTAAGATCTGGGTATCATCAATTGAAAATCAAATCCGAGGACATACCTAAGACTGCATTCCTAACTAGATATGGGAATTACGAATTCCTAGTTATGCCATTCGGTTTGACTAACGCTCCCGCAGTATTCATGGATCTTATGAATAGAATTTTCCACCCATACTTAGACAAATTCGTCTTAGTTTTCATCAACGACATTCTCATTTACTCCAAGAATGAGAAGGAGCACGAGGAACACTTACGAATAGTTTTAGAAACGCTTAAAGCTGAGAAACTTTATGCCAAATTCAGTAAGTGCGAGTTTTGGCTGAAGGAAGTAATGTTTCTTGGACACATAGTATCAGCAGAAGGCATCAAAGTAGATCCTGCCAAAGAGAGGCAGTACGCGATTGGAAATCACCAACAAGTCCGAACGGAATTAGGAGTTTCTTAGGTTTAGCTGGCTATTATAGAAGATTCATCGAGGGATTTTCTACAATCTCTAGACCTATGACGCAACTACTCCGAAAGGAAAACAAGTATAAATGGACTGACGAATGCGAGACAAGTTTTCAGACACTCAAGGAAAAGTTAACCACAGCACCCATGTTAGCTCTGCCATAAGCGAATAAGGAATACGTGGTCTATACAGATGCTTCAAAGAACGGATTAGGTTGTGTATTGATGCAAGACGGAAAGGTGATAGCTTATGCTTCACGACAACTTCGACCTCATGAAGTTGAGTATCCAACCCACGACTTAGAACTAACAGCCATTGTGCATGCGTTGAAAATTTGGAGACACCATCTCTATAGTGTTAGGGTTGAGATTTTTACGGACCACAAGAGTTTGAAGTACTTCTTCGAGCAAAAGGAGTTGAACATGAGACAAAGATGATGGCTCGAATTAGTCAAGGATTATGATTGTGGTATCAATTACCATCCAGGAAAAGCAAACGTTGTAGCTGACGCGCTGAGTCGCAAGACTCCAACCAAGTTAGGGTGTCTCTTTGTTGAGGAAGAAACTCTTGTACGAGAATTTGATAAAATGGACATAGAAGTGCTCGATATACTTGAAACGATAACGAACCATATAGCAGCACTAGTAGCTACACCGGACTTACGAGAAAGGATCATAAGCTCTCAGAGAAAGGACGAGTCAATTGAGAAGCTTCGACTAAGGATAAGAACGGATAAACCGGACGGTTTTTCTGAGGCACCAGATAATGCGATTTTATTTGAAGGCAGACTTTGTATCCCTGAAGACGACGAATTGAAGAACGATATCATGAGTGAGGCTCACGATACGCCATATACAGCACACCCAGGGAGTACGAAGATGTATCAAGATTTGAGAAGGAATTTCTGGTGGAACGGTTTGAAACGAGATGTTGCCTCATTTGTAGAAAGATGTTTGGCGTGTCAACAAGTGAAAGCTCTACACCGATGACCATACGGGTTATTACAGCCATTAAGTATTCCAACATGGAAGTGGGAAGATATATCCATGAATTTTGTGACAGGTTTGCCCAAGACTAAGAAAGCAAATACTGCTATCTGGGTAGTTATCGATAGGCTTACAAAATCAGCTCACTTTTTACCAATCCCAATTACCTATGGATCAGAGAAGTTGGCACAATTGTACGTCCGTGAGATTGTACGTCTGCACGGAATACCGAAGTCAATAACGTCTGATAGAGATGCCAAATTCACTTCGAGATTTTGTATCACTATGCAGAAGGAGTTAGGTACCGAACTTAATTTTAGTACCGCTTTTCACCCTCAGACGGATGGACAATCCGAGAGAACGATCCAGATACTCGTTGATATGTTAAGAACGGTAGTATTGGATAGAAGTGAGAATCGGGAAAAGATCTTGCCATTAGTCGAATTCGCGTACAACAATAGTTATCAAGCAACGATAGGAATGGCGCCTTACGAGGCATTGTATGGAAGAAAGTGTAGGTCACCACTTTATTGGGATGAAGTAGGTGAAAGAAAGAACTTAGGACCAGATTCGTTCGGTGAAATGATCGAGATCATTCAATAGATTCGAGTTAGAATGAAAGAGGTCCAGAGCCGACAGAAGTCTTACGCCGATAATTGTCGAACCAATCTTAGCTTTGAAATTGAGAATAAGATTTTCCTCAAGATTTCACCATCTAAAGGAATCATTAGATTCGGTGTTAAGGGTAAACTCAGACCAAGGTTTATAGGACCTTACGAGATATTGGAGAAAGTAGGACCTGTTGCTTATAGATTGGCCTTACCGCCAAGTCTAGGAAGTGTCCATAACGTGTTTCACGTATCTCAATTACGAAAGTATGTCTTTGAACCTAAGCACGTAATTAACCAGCAAGACGTTGTTCTTGAGTCCGACTTAAGTTATGAAGAAAAACCATTATCGATCTTGGATCGAAAAGAGCAAGGATTAAAAAACAAGTCGATACCTTTGGTTAAAGTGTTATGGAATCACTACGGGCAAGAAGAAGCCACGTGGGAACTCGAAGAAAAGATGAAAGAGAAATACCCTTACCTTTTTGAAGAAGGTATGCAAATTTCGGGACGAAATTTCTTGTTAGAGGGATAGGATGTAATACCCCGGATATTTCTTCCGTCGCTAAAATAAAAATTTAATTATTAATTAAGGCTTTGCACGCCTAAGTTAAGGATTTTCAATTCTAAGACTAACGATGAAATCCGTTTCTGAAAATAAATTCCAGAAGTCGGTTGAACGACTACTGCATTAGGGTTTTCGCGTCCAATAGAATTTTCGTTTGAAAACTCAGATCGAAAAACCGTCAGACTTTACATTCACTTTTTCTGCGATGCGAGTCTACCGGAGAAAGTCAGTTTTTTATTATTTTTCCAGGCGAATCTTGGACTGTCATGTCCTGATTTTTCATCGGATTTCGGAAATCGAAATATGCTTTCCGAGTAAGTAAATTATTTCTAATCTAATGGTCGAATTAGATTTCGTCAAAAATGTAACCGTCTAAGAAAATAATTTCTCGATTAAATACACAGTGTTTAGACCCATAAAACGAGATATTTCGACTAAAAATTCCCCCCTAAACCGCCATATAGGATGTGACTCATCACCTTGTTAGATTTTTCTTACTTTATGTAATTCTATCTTAAACACCTCACCATTTTCTTCTCTTTCCCCCTTACCGCCATTCTCCATCTCTCTCTCTCTCTTCTCTCTTTCTTCCACCATTGTTGAAGTTCTTCAAGCTTTCAAGCTCCACAACTAGTTCATCTTCTGATCAATCTTAAATCCGATCACATAATCGTCAAGGTAAGAGCTTCCTCTATAGTTTGAACCGAACAAAATTTCATTCCTTCAAGTTTAGTTATTTTCGAAAATTTCAAGAGATGTAGGATGATGTTCTAAGATTAATACATGTTATTTCATGCCTAAGATTGGATTTCTACGGTTGGAATTTAATGAAAATCATCCTCCTAAATTCTTTGTAAATATCAAAATTTTATATAAAATTATAGGTGAAGATTTAGTTCAATTTTAGATGATTGGATTGTGGATTATTGCTCTTGTATTAGTAGATTGATGTGGGAATTAATTGAGAATTTTCTAAAAATAGAAACCAAGTTGTAAGAGAGAAAGAAGTAGGGATTTGATGGAGTAATTGTTATGATTTGGATGATGTGATATGATTTATGAGATGTAGTAAGATGGTAGATGATCATATAATTTAATTAGAATTTTCTAAAAGTAAAATGGAAATCGTAAGAGACGAAGAACCAATGATAAGTTAAGATTCGATAATAATTTGAATATATGGTTTTCATATTGGTAAATCTTAGTAGTTGTTGAACGTAATTGGAAAGTTAGAGCGAATTCGGAGAATATTGAATTTCTCGTAAGAGACGAAGAATCGTCGATAAGTTTAGTATGGATAATGATATAGGTTTATGTTTGAATATTTGCTAATCTTAGTAGTTAATGAACGTAATTAGAAAATTCGAACGAATTCTAAGAAAGTTGAGTTTTAAGTATGAGACGAAGAGACGAGTTTAATTGTCGATAGGAAAGTCGAATGAGGAAACTAATTTGTTATTAGTGTTTAATGCTGATAAATAAACAAGATTGTAGGTGACGATATTTCCATTCGAGAAATGAATATAGAAGTTAGAAGATTGAAATCGAATTTGAATTGGAATTTGGTTTAGTAATTGGATAGTTGAAAAAGATGAGGAAATGCTCGTCGTTCGTTTAATCAAAAACGTGAAGGTGTTCTCGATAAAGGAACGTGTGACTTAACTGTAAAATGATAGTAGTTTCACGTGCATAAAGGTT
This sequence comes from Schizonepeta tenuifolia, assembly GCA_029490685.1. Lineage (NCBI taxonomy): Eukaryota > Viridiplantae > Streptophyta > Magnoliopsida > Lamiales > Lamiaceae > Schizonepeta > Schizonepeta tenuifolia. The sequence goes on along the minus strand of CM055955.1, from coordinate 85,521,142 downwards.
GTATAGCATTGGTCGAACCTAGGGAATTGTGCGTCGAGTTTTATCGAGAATTAGGGTTACCACGGACTGTTTTGCGACCCTTTACGGAAACTGTTATAACTCTTAGCTCGCTTAACGAAATCGAGATCCGTAAATTTAACAATAAACTAGACATCCGTAGCTTTCTTTTGGTACCAAATTCATCCCCCTTTTCGCAGAAATCTGTTCTGTAGATGCTCCAGAGTTACTGCCTTGTGCAGAGAGGTTCAAAAACTCATTTTCTCAAGTTGAATTTTTTTTAACTTAGTTCTTTGAGAACTTATAAGTCGTTATAAGTTATCGACTTCCGTTATTAACTGACCTAAGTGTCGAGTAAGGAACCGAGTTAGTTCCAAGCGAGAAATGTTCGAGTCTCGTTTCTTTGTTAATCAAAAGAATGTAGTTAAAGTGCAAAGGCCTAAAAGTCATAAAATGAATTCAAATTCTTTTCTTTTATCGTTGCGACCGTTCATTGAGGTTTGTTTATTTGTGATAAAAGAAGGAAGTCGAGGTCAAGGATAGGACGGAAGAACAAAGACGGAAGCTCGTGTTTTAGTTCTGTAATCGCCTAAGGTGGGCTTTTCTATATATCAAATCAAATGAGCGATGCTTGAAAATGTTTACTTATCACTTTATAACTGTGTTTTAAAGTGATTATCAAGGCATGAAAATACTTTGTTTATCTGAGTTCTCTTGTGCCTTTCTGAGTTAGTCAAATGGGGTTTAACTAATCGATCGGACCGCTGAGTTAACCAGAAAGGGTTTTCCAGGGTTTAGTGTTCACGGTAGTCGGTGTGTATGGTACTCTGTTGAGGGGTAGCCAGCTACGGTATATAGAACGTGCGTGGAAGAAGTTAACTCTTCCCCAGCGTTGAAACAGAAGTTGGGCAAGTTTGAACGTAACATCTGTAAAGGCTTGGCCAAGCTATATTGTGAAAAGTGAAAGAAAATGTTTAGTAGGCACGGGTATTTGATGAAATACCCCGATGCGCTATTTATCAAGATGCCTGATTTAATCTATACTTATGATATATTTTCGGCAATGTGCCCACTAAGCATGTTTATACTTAGCCCTGCATATGTTTTATAAAATGTGCAGGTTGAGGGACGGGAGCGGCGGAGGTTGAGTAGAAGGCTGTAAATAGGAAGAAGAACAGTAGGGTTCTAGTTCTACGCTTTCCGCTGCCAAACTCTTTTGTGTTGATGTATATATCTTTTGATCTAAGTCCCGTACTTTGAACTTAGTTTCTTTTGAGAACAACTTGTCGAGTGATCCTTCAAGGTCGACTCTCTTTCTTTTTAATAAAGTCTGTTCATAGATGTCAGTTGTTGTTTAGTTATTGTCTGTTTATTTATTTATTCCCCTTCTTCCCCACTTCTTTAATCCAACCCTTAGTTGCACCCCGGCTTTGCCGTCCCTTGGGATTTGGTGCTGTGACATATAAAAATTCAAAGAGTATGAAGAAATAAGTTAGGAATTTTATTCCTATAGATATATGCCTTAATTAAATATTAAAAGATAAAATAAAAGTAAAATAAGTCTAAGATATGAGAAAATTGAAGAACTAATGTCCTTAGCATAAAGAGATGAAAATTTTGAATAAAACTAAAGCATAAGAAATTGTGCTTTGTTGGGAAATTTATTAAGGTTTTGATTGATTCCAAAACCAACTGACCCCAACCGAGTAGATGTTGCCAGATCCTAATGTTAGTAGTTAGGCTCGCTTTTTGAGCAATGTTAAGATTTTATCTTTATAGTACTCCAGCTGAAGACGGCAACAAGGCTTCACTCGGATAGAACATCGGGTGTAAGAAAAATACCTGAGTGTTCAAGTTTCAGAACAATAGTTGAGCATTCTAAAGGGGAAGATGCAAAAGTCAACTATGTATTCAAAGGGGGAAGATGCAAGAGAACATCAGTTGTAAGAAAGACAACTGAGCGTTCGAAGCCAACTGAACAGAGTCAGATACAAGAAAGACAACCGAGCGTTCAAGATGGAACATCAGTTGTAGGACTCAATCAGTTAGATCAACAGCATGAAGTTCAAAGTCAGCTGAGAGTTCAACTGTTCTTACTCAGACAGAAGCATTTAGATAGAACATCAGCTGAAGACCAATCAGATGAAGATCAAACGACTCAACCGACTATCAAATGTTGGAGGTCAGGGGTTAAGATTTGAATTTCAAATAAGGAAGTCACGTGAAGGTTTTACTCTCTGTCATTACCTCATTTGGCCCAACACAAGGCTGTCTCAGATGGAAAGTCTGCAGAGATGAGAGGCAAGCCATCGCTTTCAAAGAACAGAGATCAACGACTCATTTAACAGCTAGTTGATTCTCTCCGCCTATAAATAGAGGCCTTCATTCATTCACAGAATAAACTGACGAGATAGACAAGTGCAAGAAGAGATATACGAGCGAAAGAACAACTTTATTCTGCACTCAATCAAAACTACAGTTATCCTCTAAGAACATCACCAGTTGAGAGTTCTAGAGTGTTAGATTCTGTCTCTGTGTTTTTCGATCCAACCTTGAGAACATCACTAGTTGAGAGTTCGTAGAGTGTTAGATCCTAGCTCACTTCTTGTTCGAGCTATTGAGTAGATAGGTTGATAAGTACCCGTAAACTTATCTGTAAGGTTGATAAGTACCCGTAAACTTATCTTAACGATTGCAAAGCCCGCGTAAGCTTTGTAGTTTTGTCCAGAAGAACTTGGACTGAGTTGTGTGGACTCAAAACTCCCCGTGGACGTAGGAGTTATCTCCGAACCACGTAAATCCTTGTGTGTTTGTGTTTATTATTCAGTTATTTATTGCTTATTCAACTTTCTAACTAACCAGCATACAAACTGCATCTTTCCATATCAACTAACTTGGTTATTGACCAAGCTTGCATAAAAGCGTGAGTTATATTTATACGAGTTGTTTTTTTCCACCACATTCCGCACAGTACCACTCTTCCAACTGAGCTTGCTTACTCTGTTGTGAATCCAGCTGAGTCTTTTTACTCGGTTGTTGATTTTTTAAGAGTTGTTTTAAAAAGTTATATCTGGTGTATTCCCCCTCCCATACACCAGAACTCGTATCGGGACCATCAAGTGGTATCAGAGCAGTGGTTCAAAAGACTGCTGACTCTGTTTTACAAGGTGTGAATTCGAGGTGTTTTCTTCAGTGGTCAACTGAACAGGTCTCTTTATCACGCTAGTGCATATCTGCTTGCATTTTTCTTCTGTTGTTGTGTGCATATGGATGTTAAAGACAAGATCGTGGTCATGTTCTCGGTTGTGAACTATACATCCTGGAGAACTCGGATGAAGAAGATCCTACTGTCAAAGCAGCATCAAATGCAACAAGTACTCACATCCGGACCGATCATCATCAGAGAAAAGGTCACTCGCACTCCTACAAATCTTAATGATGGGGATGCAACTGAGGAGTTAGTGGAGAAGAAGCCAGAAGACTTCACTCCAGAGGAAGCCAAAGTGAGCTAGTTGGATATCTGGGCTCAGAGCACGATCATGTCCACAGTTGGACAAGACTATCTTCCTTGGATAGAAGAGTGCGACACCGCTAAAGAGATGTAGGATATCTTGGCATCTCTGAGTGAAGGAAGCGACGAAACAAAGGAGAACAAGTTCTCACATGCCTGTCAAGACTTTGACAACTTCTGTCTGAGAACAGATGAAACCATTGATCAGTTAGAGCTCCGGTTCATGGACATCATTAGAAGGATCCAGTCCATCCAAAGAGGAAAATATACTTTGAGAGAAATCAACCTCAAAGTATTACAAGCTCTACCAGCTGAGTGGGATACCTTCACCAATATCCATGAGAGCCGAGCTGACCTTGGTGAGATGGAAACTGAAAGATTGTTCTCAATTCTGAAGGGAAATGAGTACAAGGTGAACCGACGAAGGTCAAGTCAGTCCTCGGTTCAGACGAGTCGACATGAGGATGTTGGTTCAGCCACAAAGTCAGTAGTACTCCCAGCTGACTATTCAAAGCCGCGAACATCAAGGCCAACAAGATCAGCGGACACAGCTACAAAGAAGCCAAGAAGAGAAGAGCTGCAACAGAATATAGCCGCCCTGTCAAAGAAGCTAGCTGACATGGATACTCGGTTCGGAAAATACAAGAGGTTCTACAAATCTAACCGAACTCGAGATAACTCAAAGCCTGTGAACAACGGTTGCTTTGAATGTGGCAACGAGGGACATTTCAATGCTGATTGTCCAGACCTTTCTAAGAAAGAAAGAGAAGCGTTGAGGGCCAAGCAAACTGGAAAGAACAAGGCCATGGTTGCAGAAGAAGCAGCTGACGACATGGACATCTTCACTGATACTGAAGATGAGGATGAGCTGACTTCCACCAACAACCCTATCGGTCAGGATCAATGCCTCATGGCATTTGGAACCGACCAGGATGATACTGAGGAACAGGAGAAACAGCTGAGGAAGAATAAAGCATCACGAACCATGTGGGTGATGGATAGTTGATGACACCCAAGGATCGTCGTTGGTGCAAGATCCAGTTCGTGTTCCCGTGGGTCCAGTTACACGAGCTCGAGCTAAAAAGTTCAAGGAGGATTTGGCAGGCTTGGTTCAAGAAGTTAGGGATCAAGAGTTGCTAAAGAAGCCCATTGGCGATGGCGTTTTGGACAACCAAAGTTATGTTACTCTTATCATGAGCGAGTGGGCTCAAGTTTGAAGACTTGTTTTGTTATTTATTTACTTTCGTGTAGTCCATTAGTGTTAGACTTATTATTATTTTCGTGGGTTTAATTAGGGTGGCCGAAATTGGGCCTTAGTTGAGTCAGTTTTGAGTTTTAAGCCTTGTTTAGACTAGGGCTTTGTTTCCTTATTGGGTTAGGAGTTATTTTCCATGTTTAGTTTCCTAGTAGGGTTAGGATTTGCACCCTATATATAGGGGCCTTTGTCATGAACGAAATTTAGACCTTGATTAATTATAATGTGAGTTTTATTCTCTCTTGAGAGTTTTCGAGTTCTTCTTGGTTTTGCCAAGTCGAATTCATTATCCGACGAATCAACGAGTCAATCATCCCTCGTTGTGTGTCATTCATCGTCCCTGAGTTGCTGTATCGTCCTATCGTTGGGTTTTAGGGATTTATTTCGCCTAATTCACTTGTGAGAAACAGATACAGAGGTTTTGGGATTTCCATCAATTGTATTTTTGTTCGAGTCTTCCGCGTGTGTGTGCCGAGGTTCATAGATAAGGTGTGCAGTGTCATTATTGACGGAGGAAGTTGCACAAATATGGCCAGCGCAGACATGGTTGAGAGACTGGGGTTGATTGCGGTGAAGCATCCCAAGCCGTATCGATTGCAGTGGTTGAGTGAGTCCGGCGTCATCAGAGTGGTGAAACAAGTGAAGGTTCCTTTCCACATTGGGAGGTATGAAGATGAAGTGTTGTGCGACGTGATTCCAATGCAGGCAAGCCACATCTTGTTGGGGCGTCCGTGGCAGTTCGATAGGCGAGTTACTCATGATGGCTTCACCAACAAGTATTCCTTTGAGTATAAGCAGAAGAAGGTATCTCTTGTTCCTCTTACCCCTACACAAGTTTATGAGGATCAAATACAGATACAAAAAGAGGTGGACAAGAAGTCCAAGGAGTCAGTCGAGCCCAAAAAGGAGTGTCAATTGGCGCATAATTCATTTCTGGCTAGGCCTGGAGACTTGAAGTGGGCCATGAGGGAAGAGAGACCAATGTACTTGTTGTTGTACAAGGAAATTTTGTATAGTGAAACGATTTCTCTTCTCTGCCCCCTTCTATTAGTTCTGTTTTGCAGGACTATGATGATGTCTTTCCCGACGAGATTCCACCAGGCTTACCACCAATTCGTGGGATTGAGCATCAAATTGATTTTGTTCCCGGAGCTGTCCTTCCAAACCGACCAGCTTATAGGACTAGCTTCGAGGAAACGAAGGAGTTGGATCAACAAATCGGAGATTTGATGGCGAATGGATGCGTGCGCGAGAGTATGAGTCCCTGTGCTGTTCCGGTTTTGCTCGTTCCAAAGAAGGACTCATCTTTGAGAATGTGTTGTGATTGCAGAGCCATCAACAATATCACGGTAAAGTATCGCTTTCCTATTCCTCGTTTAGTTGATATACTTGATGATTTGCATGGTTCTTGTGTGTTTTCTAAGATTGATTTGCGTAGTGGGTATCATCAAATTAGGATTAAAGAGGGTGATGAGTGGAAAACTGCTTTCAAGACAAAACTTGGATTGTTTGAGTGGTTGGTTATGCCTTTTGGTTTGACTAATGCACCCAGTACTTTTATGCGTCTTATGAATCATGGCTTGTGTGCTTTTATTGGTCGATTTGTTGTGGTTTATTTTGATGATATTCTCATTTATAGCAAGAGTCGTGAAGAGCATGTTGAGCATTTAAAGGCTGTTTTAGATGCACTAAGAAAAGAAAAGTTATATGCTAACCTTAAGAAGTGTGTCTTTTGTATGGACAAGCTTGTGTTTCTTGGTTTTGTTGTTAGTGCACAGGGTGTACAGGTTGATGAGGAGAAGATACGAGCTATCCAGGAGTGGCCTACACCGAAGAATGTTGGGGAAGTTAGAAGTTTCCATGGACTTGCTAGCTTCTATCGACGTTTTATACCACACTTTAGCAGTGTGGCAGCACCTTTGACGGAAGTTATCAAAAAGAGTGTGGAGTTTACGTGTGGTAAAGCGCAAGAAGATGCGTTCCAGCTTTTGAAGCATAAATTGACTCATTCTCCGGTACTATCTCTTCCTAACTTTTTTAAGTCTTTTGAGATTGAATGTGATGCTTCCGGTGTTGGTATTGGTGCAGTTTTGATGCAAGAAGGAAGGCATGTCGCGTACTTCAGTGAGAAACTCAATGGACCGACGTTGAGCTACCCTACGTATGATAAGGAGCTGTACGCGTTGGTGAGAGCCCTCAAAATGTGGCAACACTATCTGTGGGCTAAGGAGTTTGTTATTCACACAGATCATGAGTCCTTGAAGCATTTGAAGGGGCAGAACAAGCTGAACAAGAGGCATGCGAGGTGGATGGAGTTCATTGAGATGTTTCCTTACGTCATCAAATATAAGCAAGGAAAAGAGAATGTTGTGGCTGATGCACTTTCTCGGAGGTATGCCTTGATCTCTACTTTAGATGCTAAGTTGCTTGGTTTTGAGTGTCTTAATAGTTTATATGAGCATGATGATGAGTTTGGAGAGATTTATCGAGCATGTGAGCGATCTGCTAGTGGAGAGTATTTTAGGCATGATAACTATCTTTTTAGGAAGAATAAGTTGTGTGTTCCTAAGTGCTCTATACGTGATTTGTTGTTGCTTGAGTCTCATGGTGGGGGTTTAATGGGACATTTTGGCATTGCTAAGACTTTAGCTGTTTTGCAAGAACATTTCTTTTGGCCTCATATGAAACGTGATGTTGAAAGAATTTGTGCTCGTTGTGTTACATGTAAGCAAGCTAAGTCTAGAGTTAACTCCCATAGTTTGTATATACCATTGCCTATTCCTACTGCACCTTGGATTGATATTTCAATGGATTTTGTGTTAGGATTGCCTAGGACTAAGTGTGGTCGTGATTCTATCTTTGTTGTGGTTGATCGGTTTTCTAAGATGGCACATTTCATTCCATGTCATAAATCTGATGATGCATCTCATATAGCTGATTTGTTCTTTAGAGAGATTGTTAGATTACATGGCATGCCTAGGAATATTGTTTCGGATAGAGATTCTAAGTTCTTGAGCTACTTTTGGAAGACTTTGTGGTGTAAGTTAGGTACTAAGCTTTTGTTTTCTACTACTTGTCATCTACAAACTGATGGTCAAACCGAGGTAGTAAATAGGACTTTGTCTACTTTACTTCGTGCTATAATTAAAAAGAATATTAAGTCTTGGGCAGAATGTTTGCCACATGTTGAGTTTGCATATAATCGTTCTGTTCATTCTGCTACTCAGTTTTCACCTTTTGAGATTGTCTATGGTTTTAATCCTTTAACTCCGTTAGATTTATCTCCTTTACCTGCGCATGATTACACTGATCTTGATGTTCGAAAAAGGGCTGATTTTGTGAAACAGATTCATGAGAAAGAGAGGATGAACATCGAGCGCCGCACTGAGCAGTATGCTAAGCAAGCAAACAAAGGACGTCGTAAGGTGGTGTTTGAACCCAGTGATTGGGTGTGGCTGCATATGCGCAAGGATAGGTTTCTATTGCAGCGGCGATCTAAGTTACTTCCTAGAGGCGATGGACCATTTCAAGTATTGGAGCGCATCAATGATAATGCCTACAAGTTGAACTTGCCCAGTGAGTATAATGTGAGTGCTACTTTTAATGTTACTGATTTGAGTCCTTTTGATGTAGGTGACGCCGTGGATTTGAGGACAAAATCCTTCTCAAGAGGAGGGGAATGATGACACCCAAGGATCGTCGTTGGTGCAAGATCCAGTTTGTGTTCCCGTGGGTCCAGTTACACGAGCTCGAGCTAAAAAGTTCAAGGAGGATTTGGCAGGCTTGGTTCAAGAAGTTTGGGATCAAGAGTTGCTAAAGAAGCCCATTGGCGATGGCGTTTTGGACAACCCAAGTTATGTTACTCTTATCATGAGCGAGTGGGCTCAAGTTTGAAGACTTGTTTTGTTATTTATTTACTTTCGTGTAGTCCATTAGTGTTAGACTTATTATTATTTTCGTGGGTTTAATTAGGGTGGCCGAAATTGGGCCTTAGTTGAGTCAGTTTTGAGTTTTAAGCCTTGTTTAGACTAGGGCTTTGTTTCCTTATTGGGTTAGGAGTTATTTTCCATGTTTAGTTTCCTAGTAGGGTTAGGATTTGCACCCTATATATAGGGGCCTTTGTCATGAACGAAATTTAGACCTTGATTAATTATAATGTGAGTTTTATTCTCTCTTGAGAGTTTTCGAGTTCTTCTTGGTTTTGCCAAGTCGAATTCATTATCCGACAAATGAACGAGTCAATCATCCCTCGTTGTGTGTCATTCATCGTCCCCGAGTTGCTGTATCGTCCTATCGTTGGGTTTTAGGGATTTATTTCGCCAAATTCACTTGTGAGAAACAGATACAGAGGTTTTGGGATTTCCATCAATTGTATTTTTGTTCGAGTCTTCCGCGTGCGTGTGCCGAGGTTCATATCAATAGTGGATGCTTGAAACACATGATAAATCTGAAGGATTTGCTTGGGAGTTTTGTGGAGAAAGAAGAACCATCAGTTACCTTTGGTGACAACTCAAAAGGTCACACCAGAGGCTACGGTATCCTTGAAATCAATCACGTGTCAATTTCTAATGTTTCATATGTTGATGGATTGAAGCATAACTTGCTCTTCATCAGCCAATGCTGTGATAATGGTTTCTCTGTCAAGTTTGAGGCACAGGGTTGCAGGGTTAAAAATGTCGGAACAAAGCAGGTCATATTGTTGGGAAATCGATCGCCAACCGGGAATGTCTACTATGCTGACTGGAATAGTAGTCCTCCTGACACCTGTCTGTTATCAAAGAGCAGTTCAGATGTGAGCTGGTTGTGGCACAAAAGGCTCAACCATCTTAATTTCAAGACTATGAACCGACTTGCCAGACAAGAACATGCAAAAGGCATCCCTAACCGAGTGTTTTCAACAACACATATCTGCAGTGCATGTCAGTTTGGAAAGCTCGCTAGATCCTCCTTCCGATTGAAAACGACTCCCTCAACCGACCGAGTATTGCAGCTGATCCATATGGATCTCTTCAGGCCAGTTACACCAAAAACCATGAATGGTAACGAGTATACCCTTGTTGTTACTGATGATTATTCTAGGTACACGTGGACCATTTTCATGCGTCACAAGAGTGAAACCCGAGATGAGCTACCCAAGTTGATGGATCGGATATCAAACCAACAAGAGATGAAAATTATTTCCATCCGATCAGACCGTGGAACCGAGTTTCTAAATGAAACCATCATCGAGTACTGCGAGAAGCATGGAATTACTCATCAAACATCAGCTGCGCGTACTCCGCAACAGAATGGAGTAGCCGAGCGAAGGAACCGAACGCTGAAGGATGCAGCTACATCTATGTTGACAAGCTCAGCTCTGCTAAAGAGATTTTGGGCTGAGGCCATCAACACAGCCTGCTACACCCAGAACCGGTCTCTTCTGACCAAGCGGTTGGGAAAGACACCATACGAGCTATGGAGACGCAGGAAGCCTGATATTTCATATTTTCGCGTTTTTGGTTCTAAGTGTTATATTCACAACAATGGGAAGACTCAGTTGAAAACTTTTGATGCCAAGGCTTCGAAGGGCATATTTCTCGGATATGCCGCTCGGAACAAGGCTTATAGAGTTTTCAACAATAGCTCTCGTGTTGTGGAGATAACACATCATGTTAGTTTTGATGAATCTACTTTTGAGTGCAGGGAACAGGCTAAAGGACAACAGGCTGATCCACAAGTTCCACCTGTTCTCACCAAATCGCAGGCTCTAAGGGAAAAGAATCTAGCTGAACCATTGGTATGGGTAACTGAGGATGATGATCCTTACTCCTCTAAAGATGAATGCGAAGACCCCAGCTCATCTCAAGGGGGAACTTCAGCTGATGCCACTCCAACTGCATCAGCATCCGAAGCCCAACCGAGCCCGGTTCAAAATATTGTCAATGTTGAGGATCCAGACTCAACAGTTGATCAATCTCCAGTTCTGAAGATTCCAACATCTCCCACAGCTCAGGATTCACCATCAGTTGAAATCTCGGAACAGCCAATGTTGGAAAAAGAAGGAAGACGCAACAAAAGATGGTATGAAGATCTTTCCACTGACAACATCATCGGGGATTCAACCGAGGAAGATTCCAACACTTATGCCCAATATGCTGAGGAGTTGGCAGTTCTTGAGGAGTTCGAGCAAGCAGGAGATGTGATAGCTCAAGTGCCATTGCTATCTCTTTGAATCCTGTTCACCATTCTCGGACAAAGCACATTGACATCCGACATCATTTTATCCGAGATCATATTGAGATGAAGGATGTTTCCATGGAGAAAATTCCAACTGAGATTCAGAGAGCTGATATCTTCACCAGACCTCTAGCCGAAGCACGGTTCAAAATGTTATGTGATCTCCTTGGATTGTTAGATCCATCAGATGAGGAACCAGCCAAGGTGAAGAGATAGATATCCATCTGAGGAGGAAGCTCAGATGAAGGGGGAATCTCAGATGCGGATCGCCAACCGAAGACATCGGATGCGGATCGCCAACTGAAGAGATCAGACGTTAGCTAAACAGACGAACTCGAGTCAGCTGATGGTATGCCGCAACATTGGAACACAGCTGATTCCAACATCAGCTGGCAGGAGAACACAACTGATTCGGACATCAGCTGGCAGGTAACATTTATGGCTGAAGGTGTTATGATCTTAAATGAGAATGTTTGAAATAAATTCAAATATTCCTGAGCATGTCAGTTACATTAAAATAGCCATCATGCCGCATTTAATGTAAAGTACGGCTGAACATCAATAGCCTACTTTATAGTGCGACTGGGCTGACATGAAAAACAGTTCACCTTCTCACGCGCTGGTTGGAACTCGGTTCGTGGCGTCAAGTCAAAGCTAGTCAACAGTCGCGTGATCTCAGCCGTTGATGGATTCGCGCCATTCAACCCTAGCCGTCGATTTCAACCGAGCCTAAAACCTATAAAAGGCGGAAAATCAGGAAGTGATCTCTTACCTTCTTCATTCGTGTTTATCTGCAGTAACTGTTCATCGTCTTCTCAGTTTCTGTCTAACCATTTTCTGCAAGTTTTGTCTTTCCTTCTTATATATATCCTCACAGCATTACTAAATGGCACCCAAAGGAAAGAAGATGGCATCCTCTGGACCTTCTCTAGTCCCCACATCATACGAAGAATCTTTTGATCTGCTGGTCTCCAAGATACACTTTGAGCAGATCCTTTCAGAGGATGAATTGGAGTCACCGGTGCTGTCTCCCCTCGCCAATATTCTCAGGGAGAACGGCCTACTGGACTGGGTGAAGCTCTTCCCCTCCCACCTGCTCAGGCGCCAGGTCAGAGAGTTCTACGTAAATCTGCAATCACCCATCGACAGCAGAGATGGCGTCGTTACAGAAGTATCCTGTCATAAACGCAACGTTTCGGCCAGAACCATTCGCCTTGTCACCGTCCCCATTGCAGTTTCCTACTCTCTTTGCCAAGTCATTCTGCCGAATCATTCCGCCACAGACACCCTTGAGAATATAACCGACATGGAAGCCGATGAGTTTCTAGAAAGTGCTCTCATCACTCCGAAAAAATTGAAGAGTAATATGTAGAGGACGAAGTTGAAGTCGGAGCATCGACTTTTGTTCGATGTTGTCTCCAAGGTCTTGTTCGGTTACAGTGGTGCCTTCGGAGACATCAGCCGCCCGAAGCTCAAGCAATTGATTGCTTTGGAGCACAAATACAAGCACAACGTTGACTGGTTCAAGTATTTTGAACACCAGCTGACTGTGGAGAGGCAGAAGATCTCCGAGACAACAACTGAATCTGGGGAGAAGTTGTTGAGTGTCAAAGGAACTCTCAACTTCGGTTGCAAAATCTCCGCTCTGATCCTGCTCGCAACCAAGGGTCAGAACATGGTCTAGGATGACTGCAAGGAGACCCCTGTGAAGAAGTTGACACTGTTCCCAACAGCGAAGAAAGCTCAAGAGGTGATTAGGAGTGTTTATACTCCTAAGGAGAAGAAGGATGCTAGGAAGACAGCTGAAGCAAAGGATACAGCTGAGGAGGTACCGGCTGTCAGTCGCCCCTCAAAATCGAAAGCTGCTCGCCGATGCAGAGCAGAGTCGGAGAAAGAGAAGGAGGAGGAGCCTGCCAAGAAGAAGCTGAGAGTTCGCTTCAAGAAGACGGTTGCAGTACCAGCTGAGGAGGTTCCAGCTGAGGACATGCCAGCTGAGGAGCCAGCTGAGGATGTACTAGCTTTGGATGCACCAGCTGAGGAGGAGGTACCAGCTGTGGAGGCACCAGCTGAGATGGCACCTGCTGAGGAGCCATCCGAGTCGAGCCACTCAGCTAAGGCAGTTGCCTTCGTGATCGTTCCTCGCGCTGCTGGAACTGATGAGGCTATGGGATGGAAACGGATCTGACCTCGGATGCTTCTTCCTCCTCTGAGGAAACTGAAGACATTCCAAACTCCCCCACGGCAGGAGCTGATGCCGTACCGCCCAAAGAGCCTCTCGCTCTCACAACCGACTCACAGCCAGAAATTCCGAGCTCATCGCTCGATGCCAACATTAAGACCATCTCTTCGGCCAACGTTGATGAACCTGTTGATACCTCCCTCCCCACAGAGTCCGAAATTCCGAGCTCCCAGCTCGATGCCAATGTTGAGACCGCCTCTTTGGCCAACATTGATGAAACTTTTGAACCGTTACCATAAGAGAATCTATCTCCCTCCCCAATCGATGACGAAGCTGATCGTCAGGCCGTCGCGATAGAGCATGAAGGCAAGGTGGCCTACTGCTTCCAGAAGCTGATCGGGATGTTCCCTAAAGCACGCGACATGCCGATTAATTGCTACACTTGGGACCGAGTTGTTGTACCAGTTCAACCTCATCTTCAGTAACTGGTATGTGAAGGAAGATACCACAAGGGTACACAGCTGGAACTAGCTGAAGGCGGACGAGTCACGCATCCGAGATTTCTTCAACTACACCAATCTGGAGGTCGCCTACAACAATAAGGTTGCGCTGCTGACGCGCCGTCTGGACCTCAGCAAGGCGGAAGGCACAGATACAAGGGAGAATGCTGACCAAGACTGTGTTGCCTTCCTTGACAACATGCTTGTCAAGTCGGCTGAATTTATTGATGATCTGGATGTAGCCGCCGCCGCAGCGAAGGAAGTAGAAGAGGAGCTTCAACTGTACCTGGTCAACCGTCAAGCCATGGTTACAGTTGACCAGCCAGCTCTGATTGAACATCAAGCTCCAGCTGATCAGCCAGCACCCTCATCTAAAGAAATTTGTGAGCTGATAGCTGAGAGGGTAAACCAACTGAGGACGGAGATGCTTGCCAACTTCCAGCAAAACAAAGAAGATCAGCTGAGGATGTTGGAAGCACAAGAGGAGAAGAACAAGCAACTGCTAGAGGAGAATGTTTCACTGAAGATAAAGCTGGACGAACTCTCATCCTCCACCAGCCAAGACATTTCTGACGTGAAATCAACTATTCTGGGGATCAAGTCTGAGCTGAATGTCTACAAATCTATCTCTGATTCCAACCTCGCCAAATCCCAACAGACTCAAGACCAAGAATGGGAGTCTCGGTTCGAGTCAAGATGGGCTGAGTTCGTTGCTTTCCAGACTGAGGTAAATGAAACATTCGCTGGACTGAGGAAAGCTGAACAAGAGCGCCATGACTCTGAACTGGCGAAGAAGGTCGGAATAGAGTGTGCGGTCGATGAACTCTTCAACCGCATCCAACAAGCTGAACAGCAACTCACCTCTCTGGATGGCTCAGTCGCAACCCTTGTTGCTGATGCCAAAAAGGGGGAAGAGAAGACTGGGGATGTTGAGATGCAGGGGGAAGATGAGACCCAGGCTGAGGAAGAGATTTCAGATGCTGCAAAATCTCAGCCGAAGAGGAAGACAACCCAGAAGAAGAAGTCCGCTCCTAAGCCAACCGACGTAGGTGGAGCTGAAATGGCAAAAGACTTCGAGCAGGCGGAGCAGTATGGAGTTTCTTACAACTCTATAGCCGAGATTGCAGCCGAGCTTGATTCAGAACTCGACGGTATCACAACCGAAGAGTGTATTGCTGCTGCCAAGGCTATGGATGTTGCAGAGAAGGATTACATGAATCCCGACTGGATTAAGAAGTTCGCAGCTAGCCAAGCTAAGCGAGTCAACAAGTTCGAGGATGAGCTTGACAAGGTCACCAAGAACTTGGACCGGAACATTGCCTCCCGCAGCCGTCACCGAATAGACAAACATCAGGTTAAGGCTGAAGCTCGGCTGAAGCAACAGAGGCTGCCAGGGAAGGTCAAGCAGCAAAGTCGGTTCAGGCACGTGGACAAGTGGATGCCAGCCGAGTGGAACGAGGACTGGGAATCGTTCAAGCAGGAATTTGTGAACGATTTCTATTATAGGAAGGTGTTCTCAACTTATGATCAGAGGAGAGCATTCAAGGAAGCGCTGACCGAGCTGCACACTGGGGACCCGGGCATGTTCAGTCAGTTCAGGCGAGCCATGATAGATGCAAAACTGGACATGAACACAATTCCGGTCCCTCAGAAAGTTACATATCAGCCTCCCTTCCTCCCAGACTCTCGAAACCCCAACCAAACGAAGATAGCAGCTGAGGCAAGACAAGTTTGCCGAGAGCACGGGGTTGACATTTTGAAGGAGTCAGAAGCAAAAAAGAAAATTTTTGTTAGAATGTTTAGCAAGTATGGGCTTAAGTTTTAGCTCAGTTAGTTTTTGAGCAACTGATGTAATTTTTGATTTTGTGCTTATCTTGTAACCATCAGTTGTAATGAAAACTTTCTTCAGTTATACGATTTAACATGACGTACAATATCTCATTGTCCAAGCTCTGAATCGCAAAATTATTTCAATATCATGTTATAACTGTGCTAACCCTTTGATGTTTTAATCTTATAGACTGTCTAGAATTTCAGCTGAGATTTTGGATAGGTCAGTAGGATTTAGATCAGTTTGATTTGTAAGGATTTTATAAGGGTTTTGGTATCATCAAAAAGGGGGAAATTGTTGGGAAATTTATTAAAGTTTTGATTGATTCCAAAACCAACTGACCCCAACCGAGTAGATGTTGCCAGATCCTAATGTTAGTAGTTAGGCTCGCTGTTTGAGCAATGTTAAGATTTTATCTTTACAGAACTCCAGCTGAAGACGGCAACAAGGCTTCACTCAGATAGAACATTAGGTGTAAGAAAAACACCTGAGTGTTCAAGTTTCAGAACAATAGTTGAGCATTCTATGGGGGAAGATGCAAAAGTCAACTATGTATTCAAAGGGGGAAGATGCAAGAGAACATCAGTTGTAAGAAAGACAACTGAGCGTTCGAAGCCAACTGATCAGAGTCAGATACAAGAAAGACAACCGAGCGTTCAAGATGGAACATCAGTTGTAGGACTCAATCAGTTAGATCAACAGCATGAAGTTCAAAGTCAGCTGAGAGTTCAACTGTTCTTACTCAGACAGAAGCATTTAGATAGAACATCAGCTGAAGACCAATCAGATGAAGATCAAACGACTCAACCGACTATCAAATGTTGGAGGTCAGAGGTTAAGATTTGAATTTCAAATAAGGAAGTCACGTGAAGGTTTGACTCTCTGTCATTACCTCATTTGGCCCAACACAAGGCTGTCTCAGATGGAAAGCAGAAGCACTCAGTTGCTAAATCCGGAAAGTCTGCAGAGATGAGAGACAAGCCATCGCTTTCAAAGAACAACAGAGATGAACGGCTCATCCAACGGCTAGTTGATTCTCTCCGCCTATAAATATTGGCCTTCATTCAGTCATTCACAGAATATACTGACGAGACAGACAAGTGCGAGAAGAGATATACAAGCGAAAGAACAACTTTATTCTGCACTCAAGCAAAACTACAGTTATCCTCTAAGAACATCACCAGTTGAGAGTTCTAGAGTGTTAGATTCCGTCTCTGTATTTTTCGATCCAACCTTGAGAACATCACTAGTTGAGAGTTCGTAGAGTGTTAGATTCTAGTAAAACTATTTCTAGTAAGGTATAAAATTTGAGAATATTTTGAGTAAGTTAAGATATATATCTCGAAAAACGTGCCGAGCATTGATTCGTTAAAATTAGTAAAAAGTTTCGAATTCTAAAATAATATTTATAATTAGATTCCTTGAATTTTTCTAAGAGGGATGAAGTTCATTATATAAGAAAACGAGCATCTAAAGTTCGAGTTAAAAAGTCAAGCAAAATAATAGAATATAAATATTGAATATTTATTTGTGCATACATGTGTTGTATGATTAATCATGTGTTGGATAATTGATTATGTGTTGTGTAGTTGATGTGAAAAGTGTTGTATGAATAAATGCTGAGAATTGTTACGAGTAAATGACTAAGGAGAAACGAGAGCTTGATTATTTTTACTAAGTAATGAGTTATTGATTTCCAATAAGTTTTGGAAATTTGATTTTGTTTATAGCTTGAGAAATCTGAGAGTTTCAAACGTTTGATTAGACTATCAAGTAGAAATAGAAACCGAGCGATTAATTAGAATAATCAAGAGATTTGAGCCCGAGTCATGTAGAAGTATGAATAAATGGGACAGGTATTCATTGTTTCCGAATAAGTTCTTATTTAGAAATTATTTTGAAGGAACGAGTGGAAGCGAAAAGTAGTTGTCAAGAGAAAGGAAGTAACCGAGCGAGTGTCGCCAGTTAGGTGGGCTTTCTGAACTAAAACTAAAAGATGAATGCGCAATTTAATATACTATGTGCATTTTTTTTATTAAAATCGATTGACTTGCCTAAGTTTTTGAATGTTTTTGGTATGAAATCATCTACTTGATGTTATGAGATGAGAATGAATCCTGTGGACGTACAGGATTAGAACGTGTACGATGCGGGTTAATGCATGCATTAGTTAAGGTGACTGTGAGCCTTGCTTCGGTTGGGCCAGTCACGGTGTTTGAGAAGGAGACCTACTTCTCAACACCAAAGAATGATGATGATGAGATAATTGTAGATTGATTCATACCCGAGTAAATGGCATGCTGATTTCAGAAAATAAATAAAATGTCTTTATGGTTGTCACAAGTGGTAAACTCTTTTAAAACAATTATATATCTAACCCTTTTGATGCAGCAAAAGAGGCAAGTTTAATCATATAGCTCTAATGAGAAAGCTTTCAAATATTTTTGGCATGTGTCCACTGAGTACGTTGTACTCACGCCCTGCATGTTATTTCTAAAACATGCAGGTTAGTTCGGATGAGGAGGGCATGGTGTGCTTGGGTGGCTCGTTGTCAAAATAAATCCATTTTGGAAGTTTATCTTGAGGTTATGTTTCTTCATACATATAGCCTTGGGATTTGATGTCGTTGTTCATATTCCGCTGCAATAACGTTATCTTGATATGCTTGATTGCATGCTCGGATTTTGTTACATTGAGTCGTGTGCTTGACAAACCTTAAATCCTTTTTCAATTCCGTTTGAAACACTAATGAATTTTTTTAAATGAATCCTCATATTTCTTTAACCACCATTTGATAATCATAATTTAATGATTAGCCCACTTCCGAATACAACGTTTGATTGTTCATAACCAAACCTAATCCCTTTGCTCGATTAATTGGTAAAATATTGATAAAAACTTGTATCATTTGAAAATGATCTATCAAGTGATTACATTGTTGAATCAATTGTTGATTACCCAACATGTTTCTTGAGTAAAATTTAGTTGTTTCACCTCACTGCCCCTTGCATTCTAGTCGTTTCAATACACTAGAAGTCGGATTGTGACACTTTTGCCTGTTCCAACAAGTGAGTGCAAAAATATCACTGATGCACTTGGTAGTCACGTTCTTTGGTCAATTTATCTGGTGAAGTTGCAAGAGAAGGTAAATATTAATTACTTACATAATATTAACATTATTTACATATCTAATATATGTGTTTGGTTTACTATCAATATTTAGAAATCAAAAGGGAAAGAAATAAAGAATCCAAAAAAGAAATAAGTCGATGAAGAAGTTGACCCAGTGGATGTTGAGACTACCTATGTCATTGTGTATGGTCTACTGCTATTCCAAGATTGCTCTTAAAACCAAAGGAAATATAATCATGACCCTCGATGGAGGTGTCTTTGGAGAGGATCGACCGCTGTACATAAACATTGAAGATGTCTGACCCTTTTACCTATTGCAGCCAATTCCTTATACATGCATTGTTGTCTATATATGGTAACTAATAGTAGGAATGTTACTTACCTATGTTGGTTATATAGTTGTAGAAAAGGTAACATTGATGAAATTGCTTCTTTCATTTATAGGCACTTATACAAGAAGATTATGGAGTCAAACAATGTCAACAAGTTTAAATTTGTTGATGCATGTGAGGTCGGGTATATTCTATCAACCAAAAAGAAGTCAAGAGATGAAGCAATAGAACGAAGAACAACTGCATTGGCAAGAGATTGACTGGAGCATTGACCAATCAACTAGTTTTGGTTCCATGTAATGTTGGGTAAGTTAAATTGAATTATTTTTAAGTTAAGGCAGTACATGTTTGTATTAGTTGCTGCTGCAGTAGAGCATGAAATCTACTAAAGGAAAGGCTTTTTTTTAAGAAATGGTGTGTTACTGAGACAGAGTTTCTATGCTTTGTTGACTACCAAAGTGAGCATATATGTCTTTAGTCCACCTGAACCATTAACTAAACTTATTTTATGCGTAGAGCACATTGGATCCTTACAGTTATCGACCCTCACATGAAAGAGATAAGGTTGTTGATCCACTGTTCACTAGAAATCGTCATAGTGATTGGAAATATATAGTTGAAGCGTAAGTTTCTTTTCTTGATCTGTTTCCATTATTTCAGTTTGATGAAACTAAAACATTTCATACCATTTTCATGAAGGGCGTTGCGTATGTTTAATGCAGGGATAGAAAAGAAAGGAAACAGTAAAAAAAATGGACTGTAATTAAGGTATGCAAAAGAAAAATAAATTATGTAAGTTAAAAATAAATGTCCTTATTCACAATTTTTTGTTTTCAATGTAGGTTCCTAAACAACAAGACGAAGTCTAATGTGGTTTTTATGTGATGAAATACATGAGGGAAATAGTTCATACTTCCGCTGTGACTATTGGTTCTTTACAATCACTGGTAAAGAATATTGATTTATAAATTATTTTAATTAAGTTCTATTAATAGTTTTTTTTTTATGGTGATTGAGTGCAGCTTATGTATTTTTTGTACTTAACAATTCAGTTAAAAAACGTATTCGGTTGAGGACATTAATGAAGTTTGTGGGGAATGGGGGGAATGTGTACAACGATATATATTCTAGTAAAAGGTAAAGCTCGTCTAATATGACATGAGCTCTGGCAGCTTTTATTACATTTCTCTTTAGTTTATAAATAGTTTATCTGATTTATGATATATTATGAATAGGTTATAGGAGCCAAAGATGTTTAGTCAGTATTTTGGAGCAGGTAAACTTTGTGGGAGCTGAAGAAACTATTGATATTTGATTTCATTTGGATTTGAGGACATTTGTATGTTTCTGCGGTAAAGGCTTTTTGGATATTTAGGAATGAAGATTATGTTTTGAAATATTGGCAACTTTTTATTTTTATGAAATCAGTTTACCAATTTATCATTTAGAATATTGTTGAAAATGCCTACAATTGTATAGTACTACAACAGATATGACCAATATGTGATTTAATTAACCGATTTCAAACATAGTTAAGACAACAGTTCAAATATATACTACAAAAGTTTATAACCGTTGTCTGGACAATATGATGCCTACAACAACGGTTCTAAACCGATGTCTAAATGCATACAACACTAAATATGTAAACAATAATGGGTCTAAATCGATGTCAAACTGTAGTCTTTTTGAAATTAAATTTTGACAACATCACTTACGACAACAGATTTAAAATCCATAAGACAAGGGTTTTTAATCGTTGTGATATTAGATACGACATCGGTTCATAACCGTTGTCTATGATCATTTTCTAAAATACCTATCACAACACCACCTACGACTTCAGTCAATTTATGCATATAAAAACGGTTATAAACCCTTGTCTATGAGCATTTTTGTAGTAGTGTTCCTCTATTTTAGAGTCAGTATATATGTAGGTGTCTTCGATATCTTCATCAATGATCATGGCCTTGGACTTTTCCATGGCCTTTGCACTGAGGGCATCTCGATCCTTCTTGGAGAGGTTATGATAGTCAGCTTTGAATTGTCCTGGTTTCCCATATTCAAAGCATCATTCGCCTTGAGACTTCGAGGTTGTTCTCTGCCTCTCCTTGTTTCCCCTTCTATATTTGTCCAGCTTGGCATCCATGTCTTTAAGCTGTATGAACATTTCCTTGATCTTTTTTTGAAGATCAGCTCGGGTCGGTCGATCCCTAGCTGATGAGTCAGGGGACCGTGAGGGTCTGGCGAACTTTGATTTGCTAGAATCAGCTCAAAGCGCCACAGGCTTGGTCGCTGAGCTTTGCTCTATTGTGCCTGGCTTCTAAAGCTTGGCTTACTTTAGTCAGAGGATATCATACTCATTTGCCTTGAGCATGGAGAACAACTTTTCACTCTTCATTGAACTAAGGCCACTCTGGTTCTGGTGGGCAACTCTGTAGACTGCCCAATCTTCGC
This sequence comes from Schizonepeta tenuifolia, assembly GCA_029490685.1. Lineage (NCBI taxonomy): Eukaryota > Viridiplantae > Streptophyta > Magnoliopsida > Lamiales > Lamiaceae > Schizonepeta > Schizonepeta tenuifolia. Next base: position 85,499,732 of record CM055955.1, on the reverse strand, counting down.
CAAGCGCTGAGAGAAGTTTTAAGTTCATCTCTCACTGAGAGTATTTGTCTTTCCTGATACTCTTGATATCCATTATAATCTCTGTGAATCTCAACTCCATTTTGTCGATGGACTCGTCCATGAGCTGAGCAAAGTTCTCGTACTTCTGACAAGCCAGGGTGAACTTGTTCTCCTTGATCTCATCAGAACCATCACAGATAGATGCTAAAACATCCCACATTTCCTTTGCAGAGTTGCATGAGATAATCTTCGGCAGGTAGGCTTTGCCGATGGTGGACGAGATAACACTCTTCACGATGTCATCTAACTAAGCTATGTCTCTTTCTTCCTTAGTGTATCCCTCATGATCCTTCAGCTCTAGCTTCATGGTCAGTGTTCCATCTCCTAGAGCAGTCAAGGGAACTATGACTGACTAAGTTACTTGGATGGGACCGTCTGTGAAGATCTCCCATATCCTATGATGTCTGGCGGTCAGCGCCATCTTCAGTTGAAACTTCCATGTGGAGTAATCATCCACTGTGAACTCCGATAATCTTCCAAGCAACGTTGGGTTCATGATTCCTCCACACCAATTTAGAGAAACAAACAAATATGCAACAAAATGCACTAAGGAGATTTTCAAACATCTATTCAGTTGATCACTGAAAAATATTGCCTCACACCTAGTGAAACAGAGTCAGCAGTCTTTTGAAACACTGCTCTGATACCACTTGATGGTCCCCGTAACGAGTAACTGGTGTAGGAGGGGGGGAGAATACACCAGTAGCAATTTTTAACTTAAAACATTTTTCTTTAATTGAATTGCTCATGCACTCAACAATTGAGGAAGCCAGTCGGAGTTGTCGCACAATCAGGTGCACAGTTGACTTCTATAATTTATTGTTAACTGTGTGACACTGACTGAGGTTTTAAAGAGTTTTGCTATGCGGAAGTTGGTGAAAATTTAACTCGTTACTTAAACTAAAATCTATTAGGGGAAGGTCAAGTTCCCAAATACTTAGTGCAATTTGTAAAGCAGATTGTAAGCAAAGTGAGTTAGTTAGGAAACTGAATGTAAATACTGAAAATAAAGAACACAGTATTTTTACGTGGTTCGGAGATCGACTTCCTTTTCGAGGAAGTAATCCACTAGATTAGCTTATGCGTGCTTATCAAATGTTCCATTTGGTTTACAGGCACCAAACAACCTAACCAACTCGATTACGAGTTCGAACAAGACCTTACAACACTTTCGCGGGCAAGTGTACAACCTATCTTAGATTGTGGGTTCTAAGGGACCTAGACTCTTTGATTACGAGTTCAAAGAAAAACCTAAGGGTAGGGTTGGTATTTTTCCAACTATGAAGTCTTCAACACTTAGAAAAGTGGAGGCTTTCTCACAGCCCGAATTCAAGTGTGTAGGAACAACTAGAATCCATTGGACAATGAAGCTGAAACCATGAAATAATACTCAACTCAACAAGGGATCATGCTCAGGAACAAGGAAATATGGATTGAAAATGATAACAAATAACAACATGCTTTCAATTCTTAACTCAAATAAACGAGCAATGATAGATAATTCAAGTGTCGTAAGACTTATCAAATATCTCAATCCAAGTCAAGTAGCATTTAGGGGAAACGAGAAATAGTTTTGAGCTCAAGCTCATTGTATCGACACCAAATCAGAGTAAAAGTTTTGAAGACAAATAAAATATTGTTGTTTATGCAGCGAAATAACATACTTAAGTCCCAACAATTACATGTATGAAGACATGCAATTGTAAGCTTAAACAAAATGACTCGACTTATTGTAACACACTACCGAGCAAATCCGCGCCATCCTAATCCAAGCTAACCTGCACGTTTAGAAAACACATGGAGAAGTAGGCCTCCTTCTCAAACACTGTGACTAGCCTAACTGAAGCAAGACTCACAGTCACCTCACATAATTCAAATAACAACACGTGTGTTCCTATCTCATACAGAATATTAATAACTTAAGTAGATGATCAAACATACCATAACTCAGATAAAATGGCAAGTCAATTAATTTAAAAACTCACATAATAATAATTATTAAGTAATAGCACTCAATAGTTCTCGGTTTATAAAGCCACGTGACTGCTAAAGGTTAGTCGGGGTAGCTTCCTTCTTCTTCTTCTTTCTTCACTTCTCGTTCCCTCTTGTTGCTTCAAGAATAACATCTTATAAGGATGAGACTACTTTCTCGAAAAACGAAACAAGTTCCAACGCTCGGCTGAAGACTTCTACTTGACTCGGATTTCTTAACTTATCTCGGTTCGACTAACTCGATCTTTCTCGATTTCTCGATTCTACCCAAGTACTAAACCAACATACTCTTAGACTTGGGCACTTAACTCAATAACATCAATCAAACTAAAACTTAAACAATTCTCGTAAGTCGAGAGTTCACTATTCACGCCATAAACTTCGTATTTCTCAATTTCTCGAGTCAAACGAACTCAGAAAATTACGAGATTAATTCTCAGTTACTAAAATCACAATTCATTCACATTCAGACTTCCACATCGAGAATCAGACATTTACAAATAGGTAAACGATTGACTTCGATAAATAGACGGAAAAAGAAAAATTTTCCAGATATCTCAGAATATTCTAGAAAAAATCCAGAAAATCCGATAAATTCACATAAATACGAATATCAACTCAGAAATTCATTTAAATCTCACCAAAGTCACATGCCGACTCGATACTGCTCGACTTTCAACTTTGAAAAATAAAAGTCTTCGGATTTTAACGAAAACAGTTTCGTTATTCCTAAAATAAATCAAGGAATTCAATTATGAAATCAAATTCAAAATCCAAAGCCTTAGACAAAATATCTCGGATTAAAGTCTACGTCACTTTTCTCGTAAAATGTGCACATGCTCGGAAAATTATCAAACTTAACAGATTGACTCAAAATAATTCCAATTGACCAATTACTCTATCAATTTCACTTAATTTGACTTTTAACTTACGAAAATCTCGATTTTTCATTCTTCACTTCAACTCTTTGTTACTTTTTCCGATTCAAGAATTTGAAGAATCTAACTTAGTTATTTTTACTCCAATTTCATCATCTAATCATCAAATTCATCAAACAATGTTAAGAACACGAAGTCTCATGCTTCAGTTCATCTTAAGCTTCGAAATTTTCACATATATATATCTATACATGCTCAATTTCAGAATTTCAAAGCTCTAACATGCTTAAAATAAATTTAATTTTATGAATTTAGCATCAAATCACTCAAATAAGCTCAAGATAAAAAATACCCAACTTAGAAATCTTAAGTGGTTCGAAATTTTTGGACTTTAGTGCCAAACTTGTCCAAATTCAACAATTCATGTTTCTATCGTGCTTATAAAAATTTCAATTGATCGATTTCTCAACCAATTTACTCAAACGAGCCCAATTACTAAAAATCTTCTTTTTAAGACTATTTTCATCGCCATTTTTAGGGCTTTCTTTATAGAAATCCGATTTCAACGATTTCAAGTTCTATAATGCATCAATAAATCTAATTTCACTAATCTAACATCAATTTCATACTTAGAACACATGATCATCAAAAATCACAAGTTATATAGCCTATTGCTCGAATTTTTCATGATTTTGAGCAAATGATTTTTTTTCAAGAGAAATAGCAAACAATTCATACTCTTTTATTTCTTCATTTGTCAAGCATCCATACTACTCGAATTCAAAAATAACATCATCAATTCATCTTCAAGAACAACACAATAAAACTCCTTATTTTCTACCCTATTCCATCGGTTTTTAAGAGGGGAAAAAGGGAGGAAAATTCTTCTCATTTAATCGATTACATCAACACTCTTAGATTAATTTCCAGAGCTCAATTCCATTATTAATTTCATGCTAAGATCATCAACATGAAAACCCTAAAATTAGCTAAAATTTTTGGCATACATGGGGAAGAGAGGATCAAGAATTTAGCTCAAGTTCTTAGGCATGAAACCATACAAAAATCGATGGTTGAAGCTTGAAGAACAAAGCTTCCTACTCATATCTTGTTCGACCGATCAAGAGAGAAGGGCATGATGAATTTCTTGATCTTAAAACAAGCAAAATCGAATAAGGATCATGAAACTTACGTGAACTAGATGACTCGATCGAGAAGGGCTTTAATCCATGCAACTCTAAGCTTTCTCAAACATTTATCAATGGAGGAAAATGGAGTTGTATGTATTGTGTATGTGTGTGCCAACATGAGTGTCACAACCCGATTTCTAATGTATTAAAACGACTAGAAAGCAAGGGGCAGTGAGGTGGAACAACGAACTTTTACTCAAAGAAACATGCTCGATAATTGAAGAATAACATCGACAACCAAACAGTCTCACAAATAAAGTGGATTATCAATTAATGATTTCTCAAGAAACGAACATTTGTTCAAATTTTTGAATATCGATCCAAAAAGGAATTTGGTTTGGTTATCAATAAAAGTTTGCATTCCAAAGTAAGTGGGCCAAATTTTAACTTTTAATCGACAAGTGGTGGTGAAAGGAATACGATGAAACGTTAGATGATTCCAACTAGTTTTAGGTGGAATTCAGAAAGGATTTAAGAAATTACTTGAGCTCACGGGCTCTTTTCATCTTTGGGGACCGAGCATGCAAGGCTAAGTTATTTTAAAATAATGGAGTTGCAGTGGAATATAATCATCGACTTAAAATCCCAAGGTTATATGTGTGAAGACACATAACCTCAAGCTTAAACATTTATTTAGAAAGTGGATCGCAATGAGTCACCCCAAGCACACCGCATCCTTCCTCATCCGAGCTAACCTGCACGTTTCAGAAATAACATGCAGGGCGTGAGTACTTCGTACTCAGTGAACACATGCCAAAATAATTTGAAAACTCGCTCGATAGAGCTATATAATTAAACTTGCCTTGTCACTGCATCACAAGCGTTAGATAAGTTATTTAAAAGAATTTACGACTTGTGGCAGTTAAAAACTTTTTCGTTTTGTTTGTAAATCGACCGGTCATTTCCTCGGGTAAGAATCCATCTACGCATCTCGTCTTCTTGTGGTGTCGAGAAGTAGGCCTCCTTCTCGAGCACCGTGACCGGCCCAATCAAAGAAAAGCTCACAGTCTTTACATAACCGGCCCAACCAAAGCAAGGCTCACAGTTACTTTACGACCGGCTAGACTGTAACAAGGCTCACGGTCACCTAATCTAAAGCATGCAATGTCCCGCTTTGAACAGGACCTAATCTCGTGCGTCCCCAGGACTCATTCAACTCATAATATAAAGTAGAGGATTACATACCAAAACATAAAACTCAGGCAAGTCAATTAACTTTAAATAAAAGCGCATATAATAAAATAAATTGCGCATTCATCGTTGAGTTTTGGTTCAGAAAGCCCACCTGACATCCGGTGGTTTTGCTCGGAATACCTCGTTTCGTCTTGCTTCTTACTTCTGGACTTCACTCGCTTCTTACTATCGAACTTTACTCGTTCCTTCAAGGTTAACAGTCTTGTAAGGATGAGTTCTATTTCTCGGAAATGATAAACGAATTCTAACGCTCGGCTGAAGGACTTCTAAATGACTCGGGTTTCTCAACTTATCTCGACTTATCTAACTCGATCCTTCTCGGGTTCTCGATTCTATTCAAGTACTAAACCAACAGACTCTGAACTCAAGTACTTGACTTTTAAAAATATCTAAATATTTTATTAATAAAATATTTCACATAAGATAGAAAGTTGCTATTCACTTCATGTCTCGTTTTTCTCGATTTCTCGAGTTAAACGAACTCAGAAAATTATAAAATTATTTCTCGGGTTCTAACATCTCAAATAATTCACAAACAAACTTTCAGATCAAGAATCGAACGTTAACAAACACTTAAACGATTGACTTCAATAATTAGTTGGAAAAGAAAAATTTTCCAAAAATAATAATAATACATTCTAGAAAATTCTAGAAATTTAAATTAATTATTTAAACATAATTATAACCTCGATTAATCATTCAACACTCGGTTATTCAATTATGCTAACTCAACTCTGCTCGGTTTCTAGAAAATATAAATTATTATACTTTTATGAAATTAATTTCATTTTCTTTTTAATACTTTATAACTCTCATTATTTAATCGGAAATTACTATCCGAAATTAACTTTACTAAATAAAGTTTTCGTCTTTTTCTCGTAAAGCACACCCTCGCTCGAAAACTTATCAACTCGATAAAAAATTCTAATGACGTCTAATTATTTTTAATTAACTCGATTATTCTTCTCATTTTCATTTCTTTTACATTATTTCTCATTTCTTATTAATTAAACTCGATTTTCCATTAACGACTCTGATTCTCAACAACTTCTTCGTCTTAACTCGAATTCAAAAATTTCGAGAAGAAACTCTAATTGTTTTAACTTGATCTTCATCATCGATTCATCATATTCATCAACTCTAACACGAATCATCAAAAACTATGAAACTTGATCATCATTTTTAATTTAGAATTTAATTAATAAAAGTTCTTAGAAATTCATTAATATTCATTTTTATATTTTTTTTATTTTAGTATTTTCTATTCCATCAAATCATGCATCATTTATCCACTTATTATCAAAATATCATCTTCTTCCTCAAGAACATCCTCAAGAACATTATGAATATCATCAAGAACATCAAGAACATCAAGAACATCTTCTTCTTCATCCTTACTCATTATCTTCGATTTTCTTAAGAGAATTATAACCATTAATTTATTTCTTCCTTTTCTTTATATCTTATTATCACTTATCTCAATTTCCATCTTCAAATGTAACTAAGAACATCAACAACAAAACTTCAAATTTCACCTCAAAATTTTCGGTCCACATGTATATATATATTTCATTATTTTTCTCATTTAATCTCATATACAAAAACTCTTAGACCATCACCTTGAACATAAATCCATCATCCAATTCAAGCTTAAATCATCAACATGAAAATTCCTAAATTTCCTCAAAATTTTCGGTATTAATACATATATGTATATCTTTGATTTTCTCCTTAAATTTCACATAAACACACAATAATCATATTGATCATGCTTAAAAGAAAAACAAAAATCAAAACTTCACTCTTAAACATCATTTTCGGCAGCCTTATAGGGGAAGAGGAAATCGATTTTTATCTCCTATTTTCATGTATAAAAATCACTCAAATGATCAAAGATTCACACCAGAAAGAGAGGCTTCGGTTTCCTTGAAGGAAAGATCATTTTGATCGATTAAAAGAGGGATGAAAAAGGGGTTTTTCCTTGACTTCAATTACTAGAATCAAGAGAACTTACTTAAACTCAAAGACTTAATCAATCAAAGGGCTTTTAATCCTCGAAACTCTACGATCCACACAAGCAAAAGTCGAGCTCCATCTTTGAGGCATAAGCTGTCAATTTCCAAAAGAGAAATAAATGAATAAAACCTAGTCTTAGATTGATCATTACGACAAGAAGATCTCGAATACCTTAATGGATTAGTCGATGGATGATCGGAAGGGATCTTCTTGGAGCTCTTGGAGCTTGAAGGAGACTCAACAATGGAGTGTGTGTGTGTGTGTGTAATTTCCGTGAGGGAGAGAGATGAGAGAGATGGTTGGAGAGAGAGAGAGTAGAGAGAGAATTGGAGATAATAATTTATAGAGATGATTAAGAGAGAGAGGGTGTTGCGTGAGAGAGTTAGAGAAATGAGTGTAGGATAGGTTTTTATTTGAATTAGTTGCACCCGGTAGTCAAAATGCGATATAATTTTCTCCGGAAGAAAAAGTTATCCGGTGCAATTTAACCCTTGTTCGAGTTGCTTAGACTCTTTCTTGACATCGAAATTCTCTCTACTTCGTCTCTAACATCACCAAATAAATCAAAGATACTAGGAATCCAAGTTTCGGATCAAAATTCCGAATAACGAAGAAAACGTAAAAAGTTACTATTCATATTCGTTTCCTCAAAGAAATAAAATTCAAACTCGATTCAAACAAACTCGGAAAATTCTCAAACGTGCATCAATGGTCTTAGAATAAATTCTAGAATCAAAATACACTAATTTGACGAAATTTGGAAACAGTCGGTGAATAGTGAATTCTCGTCGTCAGTTACTATTCACTGAAAATAAATCTCCTCAGAATTTTCCGAAATTCGAACTCAAACTCAAACTCACATACTCATGCTCAATCAATTCATCTCACATTTAATTCGGATAACTGAAACTAGAGAAGTCGTATAACGACTTCAAGGGTATTTTGGTAATTTGCAAGAAAATTTATTTTCTTGGAAATTTTATCACACAAGGGTGCAAAACTGAGCACATAAACTCAATTAAGACGAACTTAAAGACTCATGAAAGATCAGGGTATTACATCCTCACCCCTTAAAATAAATTTCGTCCCAAAATTTGCTTATCGCAGGACAATTAATTCGACAAAATATTATTTTTATCTTAACTCTTAAATCTCACGTCGCGTCTTAAAGATCATGGTGTCACCACCAGATCCTAACTAAAGAAATTAACTTCGCACTCGACTGCTGGATTTTATAATCCAAAATCTCTTCGGGTATCTTCTCGCGACTCGAATCTGTTTCAAAGGCTACGTCTTCTTGACGGTCTACTCGCTTCGGCTCGAAGATAAAATTACGTATCTAAGTTGTGTCAAAACTTTTATGAGAATTCCCACAACTTGGCGGCAATGCTAACTCATAAGAAATGGTACGAATCCTCTCTTAGGATTTTGAACAGTCTAATATATATATTATATATCTCGATTTAAACTTTCTCTTTGCGCTTAAACGGCGGACTTCTCTCAGAGGAAACACTTTTTGTCTCTGAACGCGAATTCTAACTCCAATCTTTATTCAACGATTTACGACTCTTGATCAACTTTCATCTTTACTTATTTTCTCTCAAATCTGACAAACAGATTCTAACATCTCTTTAACTTCTTCAGGTCTTATAACTTTTCTCTCGATTACTTCACTTTGAATAAAGCGGCGAACATCACTTCCTTCTAAACAAAGCTTCGAACGATGCTATCCCAATCGCTTTTGAATAACTCGTTGCCAAAGGCAACATAGACAAGGGGTTTATCTTTTGCTCTCATTTGTCGTTTAGTTTAGAATAGCTATTCTCGATATCTTCTGAAATCTGGGTAGTCTTATCAGACTAAACATCCGTCTGAGGGAGGTAAGTGAAAACCTTTCGGATTTATCTTCTAGTATCGCTTACTCGACTCTTTCTTGAAAATCTTTCCCAAACGCGCAGTGAATTTTAGAATCTCAATCTAACGTCGTTAAACTCAGAACTTCGCGCAACATATTACAAAAATTGAAATAATCTCATTTCTACCTTGGGGCGTTCACGCATCAGTCCAGATTATAGGGCTAAAGGCCAATAGCAGTACAAGCAAACAACAGTTAGCAAAGATAACGTAGGGGAAACAGCTTAGCAGCCAAAGGCGGAGCTCAACAGGGCGGCTAAGGCAAAATGATTCGTATGCGTACTTGACGAAAGGGAACAAACTTTGTTTCATTTCCGTGTTATGGATTGGATCCTTTCTGCCAACGAAATGAATGTGGAGCATTTTTGGATCTCTCATGTCTAGAACATGATCTTTCCATTGTAAACCACAAATAACAATCGAATTGCTTTGCAGTCTCAACTTAACAACCAACTAGGGACCTTGACATAGATGATATCTTCATATCCCTAACGCATGCGCTACAGCTGCTAATTTCAAATCATGATTAGGGTACGTTTACTCACAAGGTTTGTGTTGCCTTAACGCAGAGGCTATAACTTTTCCATCTTGCATTAGGACACAGTCTGGTCCTTTCTTCAATGCATCTGTAGGCCTTTCAATTTTTAATAAGGGCTAACACTGGAGTGGAGGTTAGTCTCGGTGTAAGATCTTAGAAATTTTCCTCGCACTCTTTCGATCTACTAGACTTTGAATCTTTCTTCAATGAATCTCCTGTTGCATCATGCTACACCATTCGTAATTTCTTGGGTGAGGTTGGTGGTTTATATTCTTAAATTGCTTGCAATTTTGCTGGATCAACTTTCATTCCTTCAGTTCTTCGGATGGCACATCATGTCCTAGGAATTCCATTTCCTTTTAACCAAATTCATACTTGCTGAATTTGACATTCAACTTCTTAGCTCTCAATTCCTTTAATGTGATCCTGGGAGGCTTCCCACACTCGGCTATACTTCTCGAATAACTAGAACATTGGCTTCGAATACGATTTCTAACTTGTCTAAATAATCATGGGAGACTTGATTCATTAAATCTATGTATGCTACTAGAGTATTCGTCAATTCAAACAGTTGTGATGTTGTTTGCATCTTGAACTAGAATAGTTTTTGAAATATCTTCTTGCTTATTCTTCAATTGGTGATAACCAAATCATAACTCGATCTTGTAGAAAATATTTACTCCTTTAGGTCGTCTATTCGACACAAAGGGTACTTGTTCTTAAGCAGAATCTTGATGAGTTCTGGGCAATCCATACACATCTTCAAACTACAGTTTTTTATCTTCACTACAGGGTTGGCAGCGCACGGGGCTGCACTCAGTCGATGGAATCTAAATTCAACATCTCTTATGATGGAACCTTTCACTCTCAAAGCTCCTTTGGTGCCATAGGCTGATCTATCTCTAAATCAATTGTGTGCTTCTATTGCCTATCGAGTGGCATCTCGGCAGTACTTCTTGAAAAACATCTTCTTACTTTCAAACTACTGCTACATCATCGATACTTAACTCTTGCTCCTTATCTTTATTCTGATAAACAAATGTATCATCTCTCTCCATCACTCCTCTTCTTTTATAGCCGGGATAATCGGCAATCTCTTCTCCTTTCTCTTCTCAATACTATGAACCTTGGTTAGCTCTTTTCTTCTGGGTTATAACAAAATCTACCACTAATCGCATCTAATCGTCGCGAAATTTTTAATTTATTTACTAAATTATCCATGTTCCATAATTGAATCTGATTCAAGGACCTAGCGGATAACTTACGAATTCTAAATTCAAACTATAAGTACGAGCGAATGCGCGAAACTATCGCAGTCTTACTCAAATGGGTCGACACTCTAAACTCCCGATTCGACTCTTCTCTAACTAGGCCAAGGGTATCTACGTAAACACTTGCTGAAAACAAGTGCGATGTACCAATATCAACTTGGCACATCTTGTCGCTTGATCATACTCGTGAGGTTTTTCCCTGGTCCTTGTCTCTAAATTTCTGTTCCATCATGAAACTTCTCTTTTGGCGTGGCTACTCTTGTCAAGAAGGCTGTTGCGGCTAGTGCTGTCTCTTTTCATGCCACATCCTCTTACTCTGGTGATTTCCACCCCTTCTCTTTTATTTTCTCTTTATTATCTAACCGTGTGGGAAGGGTTGAGGTTGCGGCTTTCGTCTTCTATCCTTGAAATTAAGGAGGTACTAAGGAATGCAATTCTCTTCTCATCGGCATGGCCGAACTCACGTCTACGGCTCGATCTAAAAATTTCGGCAAAAGTTAGACCACTCTGGCTTGCAAAAATTTATTGGAATATTGCATCTCAAAGTGATGCAAAACAAACGCACGTCTTCTCGTCCGTATTCACCCCTTTCGAGGCGAAACAATCTAACTCACAAATCTCACGATCATACTCGACTACTATCATTCTTCTCTTTGACTCAAACTCGCAAATTCATTCTCTTTTTGCTCTTGATAACTCTTCGGTACGTACTTCTCAATAATTTCGGGATTTTCTGATTTCGATTTTAAACTCGAGGAAACTTACGAAAAATTATCGCGGCTTTACCTTTATGGTTTATTTCTTTTAAGCTTCCAATTTACCTCTTCTACTTTTATCTTGAAGATAATTACGCAAGCGTTTATAAGCGACTACGATACGCTCTCATTTAATCAAATTAGTTCTCAACACATCTTTAAACTATCACTTGCGAGATTTCTTTGGATTTTAGCTCTAGCGTGATTACTTCGGAGAAAACGCATTACTTCGTTTGACGTTTGGGAGTTCTCCTCCTTGTTTGATCTCAACTCTATCTATTTCTTTTATACCGTAGCTTTTCTCTCGGATGGTTGCTATAAGTCTGTTTTTCCTTTTGTTGGATGGAAAAATTAAGGCATTGCGGTCGTCGTTATCCAACTCTAGAATCAAGGAATTATGGAGAATGTGATTCCTTTTTCACTATATATATATATATATATATATATATATATATATATCCATTCTTACGTTACAGACTTAATTAAGGACTTTAGCGCAATTTAATTCACTCGGACTTGTGAAAGATTAACTTATCAAATAGTTTGATTATCTTCCATCCTGACTATCTCCTTTCTATTTAAGGAAAAATAAAATAAAATCTGTCTTTCATGTAGTCATACTCAACTATTAATCTCCTTCACTCTTTCATCTCTTCTTTCTCAACCGCTCCGACATACTATATAATCCAAACTATTTCTTTTTAAAGATTCGAAAGGAATTTTTCGAGGAATTAACTTCATTAAGGAATACTTACTGAAATCAAATTATTATCAACACAAAAATTTATTGATTGCTTTCACATTTTCCAAAATTATTTTCTTAATCTGCCAAAATATCTTCTTTAATGGAATGAACGAATCTCTCATTTTTAAAACTCTGATCATTACTCTTTGCTCAAACTTATTCTCTCATTTCTCCAAAAATACTAACTAACTTTATTATAAACCTCTTCAACTTAATGCCCATACTCTTAAGTTTTTAATTAATCGGAGAAACGATACTGATATCATTTTCATTCTTTATTTTCCAGTTTTAAGACAATTATAACACTTAATCCCCTTCTTGTTGCTATTTAATACTTCTTTTCTAATAACACACTTACTTATTTCCTCAAAATCTTCTTAACTCGATTTTAATACTAAATGCTTACTTAGGCATACTTTATTCTCATATTCTCATTTTCTCATTTTCTCATGTTATCATATTCTTATATTCTCATATTCTCATATTCTCATATTCTTATATTCTCATATTCTCATATTCTTATATTCCGGAATATATCCGACTGTTATCTCTTACTTATTGTCTAATTACTTTTTACGCTTATTGATTCAAATACTTATCAAAAGACAACCTTGCTCATTTTCGCTATGTTTGACGATATTAAAATCGATAAAATCATTTCTTATTAACCTTTATTTCCTAAAATATACTCTCATTTATTATCTCGAAATCTATCGCAACTATTGTTTGGAAGCAATCTTTCAAAGGCAAAACATATTATACTTATCCTCTAATATTGATCTCGATTTAATTCTTATCTTTTCTCTCTTATCAGTTGTCAACCTTTAAACACTCTTAATTAACTCAAGACAACACTTACGATTACTTCATATTTCACCCGACGGTGGCCTCTTTTGAGGACTTTACGAGAAGCAGGAATAATTACACTCAATTTTTTTTTCCTAACATCTACGTGATGCTTCCTCTTCTTCTTCGCACAACCTGTCTTAATTTACATATAAGCATTGAATTAAATCTGTTCGACAGAATTTTAAAGATTGTTTGATTTTTCCATAGCTTTCTTGAAAATTTTTCTTAAGGACTTTCTCTCTCGAGTTATCTTCCTTATTGCTTTCATCCACGATTTCCAACTAATTGACACGAGTTTGATCATCCTCTGGGGTTACCGAGGTAATCCATGATGCCGTCTTAATGTCGTCACCGTTGTCATAAGGAGGTGTTTCATCGTTATTGTCAGTACAATATTGTAGGTTTGTTGACACGTCCTTATCGTTTTCAATCTCAAGTGGAAACCTTTGCTCGGATCTCGATGTAGGGACTTGTGGCGATCCTAGACGGATTCCTGATATTGGCTGAAGATAGCCTCTTCCTACCTTTGCTTCTTCGGCATAACTGTTAGCGGACCTTTCGCGACTCAAAGAGTAAGTCGTATTAAGGTTAATGTTTGGGACCGATAAAGATGGGAAAGGATTGTAGGGTCCATCAGGTTGCATTCTTCCTGAACTCGATGAAGCGTTGAACTCGAATGGATAAACGTTACTTGCAGGCAGATTTCCCAATGAGTTGCGTGCAGTATTTGGGAGAGGTCTAGGCGACGGAGGCATCTTGTAAGGAACAAATCCATCTTGATTCTCGACAAACGGCCTTGGCGCGGGTTCACCAAAACGCATAAATTGATTGGTTATTGTTGCTATAAACCCTTTGCAGTCTCTTGGCCAGTATACGCTACCGTGCTGCTGTCTCGCATAGGTGGGTATTAATAATACTGCCCATTCGGCCCATTCGTCTGGAAGGACGTTGACTAGGTGGGTCATTCCCTCAATAGGACTAACTCCAAGGTACTGAACTACTAGCCATAACTTGTGATAACGTACTAGAAATTCGGCTAGATTTTCAAAATGACTTATAATACCCCGGATATTTCTTCCGTCGCTAAAATAAAAATTTAATTATTAATTAAGGCTTTGCACGCCTAAGTTAAGGATTTTCAATTTTAAGACTGACGGTGAAATCCGTTTCTGAAAATAAATTCCAGAAGTCAGTCGAACGACTACTGTATTAGGGTTTTTCGCGTCGGATAAAATTTTCGTTCGAAAACTCAGATCAAAAAACCGTCAGACTTTACATTCACTTTTTCTTCGATACGAGTTCACCGGAGAAAATCAGTTTTTATTAATTTTTCGGGCGAATTTTGGACTGTCTTATCCCGACTTTTTATCGGATTTTGGAAATCGAAATATGCTTTCCGAGTAAGTGATTTATTTCTAATCTAGCGGTCGAATTAGATTTTGTCAAAAACGTAACGGTCTAGAGTTTTAATTTCTCAATTTTATAACGTCATATTAGACCCGTAAAACGAGATTTTTTTGACTAAAAATCTACTCTAAACCGCCTATGTTGTGTAGTCATCACCTAGATTTTTATTTTCTTACTTTATGTACAAATATCACACCATGACACCATGACTCACCATCTATTTTCTTCCATTACTTTATACCATTAGTCATCTTCTTCTCCAAACCCTCCCCCAAAACCGCCAACACCCCTCCTCCATTCACCATTGTTGTTCTTCTATTTTCTTCAAGGTTTTCTTTATCAAACTTGTTCATCATCCATCAACTTTCATTTCTAATCACATATTATTCAAGGTAATGATCTAATTTATCATTCTATCCTTTTAGAATTTCAATTCCTTAATTTTTGTTGTTGACAGAAAATTATAGGATTATAGTAGGATGATTTAAGCTTTAATTCATGTTGTTTAATGTGTAGAAATGGTTTCCTATGGTTGAATTTAGGAGGAAATCATTCCCCCTTAATTTTATATGTGGACCGAAAAAAATTTAGGGAAATAGGATATGATGCTATAAGTTTTGATAATTAAATGATTATGCATAGAAATGGATTAGTAAATGGTTAGATGCAAAGAGAAATCATTTTCCCTAAAATAATGAAGAAACCGAAAATTAAGGCTAGGGTTTGAGATTTTAGAAATTAATTTATGATGTTAGAAATGTTAGATGATGATGTAACTTAGTATTGGATGAATTGGTGATTAATTGTGAAGTTTAGTATCAATAATTAATGAAATAAGACAAGTATGTGCATAATTGGAAATTTTAATAAGTAGTAGATGAAAATGATAATGATTCGTATTAGTATAGTAGTTGATGAGGTAATATAAGTTGTAAAAATATGAACTAGAAGTTGAGGATTGAATCGAAATTGAAATGAAATTTGGTATAGTACATGATTAGTTGAAAGACGAGGAAATATACGTCGAGTCCTTAATCGAGAAGTGTGAAGGAGTTTTTCATAAAAGATTGTACATGTTGACTGTAAAAAGATAATAATTTCGTGAGCTTAAAGGTTGTATAGCATTGATCGAACCTAGGGAATCGTGCGTCGAGTTTTACGAGCACCTAGGGTTTCACTCGGACTGTTTTGCGATACGTTACGGAAACTGTCATAACTTTCTACTCGCTTAACGAAATCAAGATCCGTAAATTGAACAATAAACTAGACATCCGTAGCTTTCGTTTGGTACCAAATTCATCCCCTGTTTCGCAGAAATCTGTTCTGTATAAGTTCCAGAACTTCTGCCTTGTGCAGAAACTTTCGTAAGCCTAATTTCTTAAGTGGAATCCTTTTTAACTTCGTTCCTTGTGAACTTCAAAGTCATTATAAGTTATCGATCTCCATTTATTAACTGACCTAAGTGTCGAGTAATGAGCCGAGTCAGTTTCTAAACAAGAATTGTTCAAGTCTCATTTATTCGTTAATCAAAAGAATATAGTTAAAGTGCAAAGGCCTAAAAGACTAAAACCGATTTCGATTTCCTGTTTCTTTTATCGTTGCGATCGATTTTTAAAGTTTGTTTATTTACGATAAAAGGTTAAAGTCAGCGCCAAGGATAGGACGGAAGATCAAAGACGGAAGCTCGTATTTTAGTTATGTAATCATTTAAGGTGGGCTTTTCTATATATCAAATAAAATGAGCGATGCTCGAAAATGTTTATCTACTGCTTTGATAAGTGTGTTTTCAACGTGATTATCAGTGCATAAAATGATTTGTTTTATGTGAGTTCCTTTGTGCCATTCTGAGTTAGCCGTCTGCTTTCCACAATTTTGAGTTAGCCGACTGCTAACTAAATCGATAGTACTCTAAGTTAGTATACAAGGGGGACTTTCCAGAGTTTGTGTACACGGTAGCCGGTGTGTGGGGTACCGTGTTGAGGGGTAGCCAGCCACGGTGAGGAATGTTGGGCAAATCGAATGTAACATCTATCAGAAAAATGCTTGCAAGCTATATTGTGAAAAGTGAAAGAAAATGTTTAGTAGGCATGGGTATTTGATGAAAAACCCCGATGCACTATTTATCGAGATGCCTGATTTAATCTATGCTTTCGATATATTTTCGGCAATGTGCCCACTAAGTATGTTTATACTTAGCCCTGCATATATTTTATAAATGTGCAGGTTGAGTGACGGGAGCGGTGGAGGTTGAGTAAGGAGTATAGAGTTGTAATTAGAATGAAGAACTGTATGTCAAGCTTTACGCTTTCCGCTGCTAAACTCTTTTGTGTTGATGTATAAACCTATCTTTTTGTCTAAGTCCTGTACAATGAATTTAGTTCCTTTTTAAGAACAACTTGTCGAGCGATCCTTCAAGGTCGACTCTCTTTCTTTTAATAAAGTTTGTTCATAGATATCAGTTGTTGTCTAATTATTGTCGGTTTATTCATTTATCCCCCTTCTTCCTCGCTTCTTTAATCCAACACCTAGTCGCACCCCGGCTTTGCCGTTCCTCGGGATTTGGGGCTATGACATGACTTTTCTGAATACGATCATATTCTTGCTTAATGGCTAAATTCTCGTCGTTAGGCATCCTACATATTTTAAACATTCAAACTCAATCATTCTTGACAAAACATCTAATCATCACAATCATCACATCCATCACAACAATTTATAGAAATATCTCATGCTATTAATCGCTTTGCATAATTGCTTCTATAACTCAAACTTGCCTTGATTCTCACTTGATCATTGAAATAATTTCATAATAGCTGGATTATTCGATCTATTTGCCCAACTCTTTCTCTTTCTTACTCAGGAAAACTTTCTCTATTTGATACTCTCATATTCACCTTAAATCCCACTTGATCGCATAAAATTGCACTAATCGAACTTCGTCCTACTCTTTCCCTTCCTTGCTCGGATAATAAAATTTTGCCTTACTTTATAAAATTTTCTCTTTTATCTTGCTTTGGCAAAATCTTTATTTTCTTTATTTGATTCAATCTTATTGATTCATTAAAAAGAAATTCTAATTCTTTTAGGAAAACTTTGAAATTTTTCGTACCTGGCAGCTAGATGAGGTGTGGTGCTTGGCTCGTTGTCGACTCAGATAAATTCAAGGATTATTCAAATGAATTTAAGGAATATTTGAATAAGTCTAGAGAATGCAAATCTAGACTCGACTTTAAGAAAAGTTTAAGCTTCAGAGCAGATAACCTACTCTGATACCATCATGTCACAGCCCGATTTCTAATGTATTTAAAGGGCTAGAAAGCAAGGGGCAGTGAGGTGGAACAACGAACTTTTACTCAAAGAAACATGCTCGATAATTGAAGAATAACATCGACAACCACACAGTCTCACAAATAAAGTGGATTATCAATTAATGATTTCTCAAGAAACGAACATTTGTTCAAATTTTTGAATATCGATCTAAAAAGGAATTAGGTTTGGTTATCAATAAAAGTTTGCATTCCAAAGTAAGTGGGCTAAATGTTGGGAAATTTAAGTGAAGTTTTGATTGATTCCAAAACCAACTGACCCCAACCGAGTACATGTTGCCATATCCTAATGTTAGCTTTTAGGCTCGCTGTTTGAGCAATGTTGAGATTTTATCTTTACAGGTCTCGAGCTGAAGACGGCAACATGACTTCACTCGGATAGAACATCAGATGTAAGAAAGACAACTGAGAGTTCAAAGGGGAAGATGTAAGAAAGACAACTGAGCGTTCAAGAGATAGAACATCAGTTACAAGAAAGACAACTGAGCGTTCAAGAGATAGAACATCAGTTTCAAGAAAGACAACTGAGCGTTCAAGAAAGACAACTGAGTGTTCAAGATACAGAACATCAGATGTGAAAGACAACTGAGCGTTCAAGATACAGAACATCAGTTGAAGGACTCGAACCGATAAGATCGACAACATGAAGTTCAAGGCAGCTGAGAGTTCAATTACTCCTCTTCAGACAGATTGTCAGTTGAAGGTAGCGATCAGATGGAACATCAGCTGAAGACCAATCAGATGAAGATCAAACGACTCAGCCGACTAACCAAGGTTGAGAGTCAAAGGTTGAAATTTGAATTTCAAATAAGGAAGTCACGTGAAGGTTTGACTCTCTGTCATTACCTCATTTGGCCCAACACAAGGCTGTCTCAGATGGAAAGCAGAAGTTTACAGTTGCCAAATCGGGAAAATCTGCAGAGATGAGAGACAAGCCATCGCTTTCACAGAACAGAGATCAACAGCTCTTCCAACGGCTAGTTGATTATCTCCGCCTATAAATAGAGGCATTCATTCATTCACCAAGACTTAGAAGACAGACAAGAGCAAAGAGTTAGACGAGCGAACATCACCAGTTGAGAGTTCATATCGCAAACGAGCAAAACTGAAATCAATCTCTAAGAACATCACTAGTTGAGAGTTCATAGAGTGTTAGATTCTGTCTTGGTGTTTTTAGATCTTAGTTTGAGTCTTCATTTGTTCAAGCTTAGATCCTAGCTCACTTCTTTGTTCGAGCTAGTAGTTGGAAAAATCCACTCTTATACACACACCCCTAAAAAGGTTGTTAGGATCCTACTCTTTCTGTAATTGAGTAGATAGGTTGATAAGTACCCGTAAACTTATCTGTAAGGTTGATAAGTACCCGTAAACTTATCTTAACGGTTGCAAAGCCCGCGTAAGCTTTGTGGTTGAAGTCCTAAAGAAATTGGACTGAGTTGTGTGGACTCACAACTCCCCGTGGACGTAGGAGTTATCTCCAAACCACGTAAATCTTTGTGTGTTTGTGTTTTTTGTTCAGTTATTTATTGCATATCCAACTGACCAACTAACCAGCACTCAAACTGGATATCTTTGCATCTTAACTGTTTTGGTTATTGACCGACCTTGCATCCAAGCGTGAGTTGTTTTTACGAGTTGTTATTTCCACCACATTCCGCACAGCACTACACTTCCAGCTGAGTATCCTTACTCAGTTGTGATTCCAGCTGAGTCTTATTACTCAGTTGTGATAATCTTTCGGGGGTTGATTTTAAAATTCTTAACTGGTGTATTTCTCTTCCCCCCCCCCCCAATACACCAGAACTCGTATCGGGACCATCACCAAATTTTAACTTTTAATTGACAAGTGGTGGTGAAAGGAATACGATGAAACGTTAGATGATTCCAACTAGTTTTAGGTGGAATTCAGAAAGGATTTAAGAAATTATTTGAGCTCACGGGCTCTTTTCATCTTTGGGGACCGAGCATGCAAGGCTAAGTTATTTTAAAATAATGGAGTTGCAGCGGAATATAATCATCGACTTAAAATCCCAAGGTTATATGTGTGAAGACACATAACCTCAAGCTTAAACATTTATTTAGAAAGTGGATCGCAACGAGTCACCCCAAGCACACCGCATCCTTCCTCATCCGAGCTAACCTGCACGTTTCAGAAATAACATGCAGGGCGTGAGTACTTCGTACTCAGTGAACACATGCCAAAATAATTTGAAAACTCGCTCGATAGAGCTATATAATTGAACTTGCCTTGCCACTGCATCACAAGTGTTAGATAAGTTATTTAAAAGAATTTATGACTTGTGGCAGTTAAAAACTTTTTCGTTCTGTTTGTAAATCGACCGGTCATTTTCTCGGGTAAGAATCCATCTACGCATCTCGTCTTCTTGTGGTGTCGAGAAGTAGGCCTCCTCCTCGAGCACCGTGACCGGCCCAATCAAAGAAAAGCTCACAGTCTTTACATAATCGGCCCAACCGAAGCAAGGCTCACAGTTACTTTACGACCGTCTAGACTGTAAAAAGGCTCACGGTCACCTAATCTAACGCATGCAATGTCCCGCTTTGAATAAGACCTAATCCCGTGCGTCCACAGGACTCATTCAACACATAATATAAAGTAGAGGATTACATACCAAAACATAAAACTCAGGCAAGTCAATTAACATTAAATAAAAGTGCATATAATAAAATAAATTGCGCATTCATCGTTGAGTTTTGGTTCAGAAAGCCCACCTGACATCTGGTGGTTTTGCTCGGAATACCTCGTTTCGTCTTGCTTCTTACTTCTGGACTCCACTCGCTTCTTACTATCGAACTTTACTCGTTCCTTCAAGGTTAACAGTCTTGTAAGGACGAGTTCTATTTCTCGGAAACGATAAACGAATTTTAACGCTCGGCTGAAGGACTTCTAAATGACTCGGGTTTCTCAACTTATCTCAACTTATCTAACTCGATCCTTCTCGGGTTCTCGATTCTATTCAAGTACTAAACCAACAGACTCTGAACTCAAGTACTTGACTTTTAAAAATATCTAAATATTTTATTAATATTTTATTAATAAAATATTTCACATAAGACAGAAAGTTACTATTCACTTCATGTCTCGTTTTTCTCAATTTCTCAAGTTAAACGAACTCAGAAAATTATGAAATTAATTCTCGGGTTCTAACATCTCAAATAATTCACAAACAAACTTTCAAATTAAGAATCGAACGTTCACAAACACGTAAATGATTGACTTCAATAATTAGTTGGAAAAAGAAAAAATTTCCAAATATAATAATAATATATTCTAGAAAATTCTAGAAATTTAAATTAATTATTCAATCATAATTATAAACTCGATTAATCATTCAAGACTCGGTTATTCAATTATGCTAACTCAACTCTACTCGGTTTCTAGAAAATATAAATTATTATACTTTTATGAAATTAATTTCATTTTCTTTTTAATACTTTATAACTCTCATTATTTAATCGGAAATTACTATCCGATATTAACTTTACTAAATAAAATTTTCGTCTTTTTCTCGTAAAGTGCACCATCGCTCGTAAACTTATCAACTCGATAAAAGATTCTAATGACGTCTAATTATTTTTAATTAACTCGATTATTCTTCCCATTTTCATTTCTTTTACATTATTTCTCATTTCTTATTAATTAAACTCGATTTTCTATTAATGACTCCGATTCTCGACAACTTCTTCGTCTCAACTCGAATTCAAAAATTTCGAGAAGAAACTCTAATTGTTTTAACTTGATCTTCATCATCGATTCATCATATTTATCAACTCTAACACGAATCATCAAGAACTATGAAACTTGATCATCATTTTTAATTTAGAATTTAATTAATAAAAATTCTTAGAAATTGATTAATATTCATTTTTATATTTCTTTTTATTTTAGTATTTTCTATCCCATCAAATCATGCATCATTTATCCACTTATTATCAAAATATCATCTTCTTCCTCAAGAACATCCTCAAGAACATTATGAATATCATCAAGAACATCAAGAACATCTTCTTCTTCATCCTTACTCATTATCTTCGATTTTCTTAAGAGAATTATAACCATTAATTTCTTTCTTCCTTTTCTTTATATCTTATTATCACTTATCTCAATTTCCATCTTCAAATGTAACTAAGAACATCAACAACAAAACTTCAAATTTCATCTCAAAATTTTCGGTCCACATGTATATATATATATATATATTTCATTATTTTTCTCATTTAATCTCATACACAAAAACTCTTAGATCATCACCTTGAACATAAATCCATCATCCAATTCAAGCTTAAATCATCAACATGAAAATTCCTAAATTTCCTCAAAATTTTCGGTATTAACACATATATGTATATCTTTGATTTTCTCCTTAAATTTTACACACATAAACACACAATAATCATATTGATCATGCTTAAAAGAAAAATAAAAATCAAAACTTCACTCTTAAACATCATTTTCGGCAGCCTTATAGGGGAAGAGGAAATCGATTTTTATCTCCTATTTTCATGTATAAAAATCACTCAAATGATCAAAGATTCACACCAGAAAGAGAGGCTTCGATTTCCTTGAAGGGAAGATCATTTTGATCGATTAAAAAAGGGATGAAAAAGGGGTTTTTCCTTGACTTCAATTACTAGAATCAAGAGAACTTACTTAAACTCGAAGGCTTAATCAATCAAAGGGCTTTTAATCCTCGAAACTCTACGATCCACACAAGCAAAAGTCGAGCTCCATCTTTGAGGCATAAGCTGCCGATTTTCAAAAGAGAAATAAATGAATAAAATCTAGTCTTAGATTGATCATTACGACAAGAGGATCTCGAATACCTTAACGGATTAGTCGATGGATGATCGGAAGGGATCTTCTTGGAGCTCTTGGAGCTTGAAGGAGACTCAACAATGGAGTGTGTGTGTGTGTGTGTGTAATTTCCGTGAGGGAGAGAGATGAGAGAGATAGGTGGGAGAGAGAGAGAGAGTAGAGAGAGAATTGGAGAGAATAATTTAGAGAGATGATTAAGAGAGAGAGGGTGTTGCATGAGAGAGTGAGAGAAATGAGTGTAGGATAGGTTTTTATTTGAATTAGTTGCACCCGGTAGTCAAAAACGCGATATAATTTTCTCTAGAAGAAAAAGTTATCCGGTGCAATTTAACCCTAATTTCTCATTAAACTCTCAACGATTTAAAACTCACGACTCTTTCTTGACATCGGAATTCTCTCTACTTCGTCTCTAACATCACCAAATAAATCAAGGATACTAGGAATCCAAGTTTCGGATCAAAATTCCGAATAACGAAGAAAACGTAAAAAGTTACTATTCATATTCGTTTCCTCAAAGAAATAAAATTCAAACTCGATTCAAATAAACTCAGAAAATTCTCAAACGTGCATCAATGGTCTTAGAATAAATTCTAGATTCAAAATACACTAATTTGACGAAATTTGGAAACAGTCGGTGAATAGTGAATTCTCGTCGTCAGTTACTATTCACTGAAAATAAATCTCCTCAGAATTTTCCGAAATTCGAACTCAAACTCAAACTTACATACTCATGCTCAATCAATTTATCTCACATTCAATTCGGGTAACTGAAACTAGAGAAGTCGTTTAACGACTTCAAGGGTATTTTGGTAATTTGCAAGAAAAATTATTTTCTTGGAAATTTTATCACACAAGGGTGCACAACTGAGCACATAAACTCAATTAAGACGAACTTAAATAAATAGAACTTAGATTGCACCTTCTAGTCAAAAATGTGATATAAAAATTGCCGAAAGAACAAGTTTTCCGGTGCAATTTAATCCTACTTTTCCATTAACTCCCAAACGACTTAAAACTCACCACGACTCTTTCTCGACGTCGAAAAGCTCTCTACTTCGTCTCAATCTCACCAAATAAATCAAGAGTTCCAGAAATCCAGTTTTTAAAACAAAATTTTGAGAAACGAATAAAATCTCGAAAATCACTATTCGTATTAGGGTTATTGAAATATTAACTCAAATTTTTCTTAGATGATCTCAGACGACTCTCATATATATCTCAAAACTTCTAAAAAAATTTTGTATACTCAAAACACACTAATTAGATAAAATTCAGAAAAACTTGATGAATAGTGAAAACTCGGGAAAAGTTACTATTCATCAGAAAATGAAATTTCTCAGAATTCTCCGAAATTGAAACTCAGACTTAAACTCGTATAATCATGCTAAATAAATTAATCACACATTCGATTCAGATAACCGAAATGAGAAAAAAATCACATAGATGCACTCTAGGGCATTTTAGTAATTTCACGAGAAATTTTTTTTTCTCAGAAATTTTTATTACACAAAAGCACGTTATCAAAGCAAATAAACGCAATCAAGATGAACTTAAAGACTTATAAAAGATCGGGGCATTACAGGTGTCTTCCTAAGGCTTAGAAGAGACTCGATGTTTTTTAGAGAATGTGCTTAGATACAGTAAGATCCGGACTTCTAGACTCAATCAAGGAACAATGTTTTGAGAGATAGAAGGAAGCTAAGGAGGAGGACTGGATACTCTCTGCAACTTGGCTTTTAACTATTGGGTGCTCTTGCTGGGGAGAATACTACTCTTTTGAATCTGCTTAAATACTTGTGCGCGTGAATATTTTCAATAGTCTTCTCACATTTGAAAAGAGCCGTTTGACCTCTGTCCAAAAGCATGGCACTCCACCTACTCCTCTACAATCTTTCCTAAAATGGTAACTATAACTCTTTTTTATGCAAGTCTGTGGTCGGTCCATTTATGGAAAGTTACAGGTTATCTTGTACTTCTGAGTAGATTTAAATTACAATGTGAACTCTTCTTTCTTCAACGTCTTCTAAGTCTTCGCTTCTCAAAGTTAGTGAACTTTGACACAATTGCTCGACATGCATGAGCTGCATGGATCAGTTGTGGAGTCAGTCGTGTTCTGGTGTGTCTTCTTCAGTCTGGTTGTCTTCTTATGCTTGAATCATGTAAAGATAAAGCTCAAAGAGTAAGCTCTAGCTAAGTTCAGACTAATGGCTTCATCTACTTGGTTGGGGTTAGTTGGATATAAATCAAAAACTTAAGTAATTTTCTCAACAAAACCAATCTTGACCATTCATTTGCAAACAATATTTGACTAGAATTAAATCTTAAATTATGATATGAATTAAAAAATAATTGAATGAGGGCTATTTTTGGAAAGGAACGTTCATCCCTCTGTATGTAAGATATCTCTCACATCTCTCTCTCTCTCTCTCTTCCCACCACCACCTCCCACAATCAACGCTGCAGCCGTACCCACCGACACCACCACCATGGGTTTACAGTGTCGTCACCACCGCCGCCAAACTCCAGAATTATAGATATAGGATACAATTTTGTCCCTAAATCTACCAAATTTGAGTTGAATGGTTTGAGTATATTTCGAATTCACACAACCCAGAGAGAAGATGAAATTTTCCATGATCATCAATTTTATGGCGATGATTAGCAGAGCTACATTGTGAATTATACTTGTACAAGTATAACTAGACTAGGAAATCAGGTAAATATGCGTTTTATATGTTTTTCACGAAGTATCTAGACTTCACTTTGAATTTACAAAAACATATATATCTGAACTTTGTGAAGTATCTACACCTGATTATGGTCTTTTGCTTTCACAAATGTTCAATTGAGTATAAAATTGAAAAAAATAAAAAATAGATGTTTACTATATATTCTGAACTGCAATACGGCTAGGACTTTATTTTGTTTGGTACGACTATGTTGATGTCCGGTCATAGAAATAGTGAATAATTCACAATGTATTAATGAAAAAATGTAAATAATGTTACGCACAAATACTATATATGTAATGCATTAATTGTGGTAATAAGTCTTTGTGCATTTATAGTTTCGTATTGATGCATTACATCAATCGTGTTAATTTATAAAATTGTTTCCAAAATATCAAATAACATATATAGATGCAATATACATAACTAACAAATCTTAAGTTTGTTAATGTATTCGTTTGAAGATTATAAATTTTTCAATTGCAAATGAGCAATATTTTATTTATAGAAAAATGTGTCATGGAATTTAGACATATGCTTATTCTTTTACAAAGATTATAGAATGCACAAATCAAACCAATGCAATGTACAAATATCATACATATAATGTGTTAATTGTGGTACCTCTATTATGTGCATTGAGAATTTCATATTGATGCATCACGTAAATCGTGTTAATGCATCACAAAATTATATCATGGACATCAAGTAACAAATACGAATACAATATATATAATGCTTCAATTATATAAGAACACACTTTATAAACCAAATAATTTCTTCTTTATAAATCATAAATGATGTGTAGATATGATTATTTGTTCATATTAATAAGAAAAAAACTGATGCACCAGAAATGCAATATTAATGCATCACTTTACACAAATTAATGCATTAAATAGCACTATTTTAATGCCTCTCATTTTTGAACTGAATAAAACAGCAAAATTACCATTATAACCTTACTTAAGTAAAAATAAGCAACTAAAGCAGGTTTTGACCAGTTATTTATGAGATTAAATTATATCCATAGATCTTGTAGAATGAATGACTTAGACTGGTTCTTAGTTCTCATATAAATAGGAGTTCCTATTTGATCCTCTCCTAATATATATATATATATATATATATATATATATATATATATATAGGAGAGAGATCATATGAGAATAGTTCTTATCCTAAAAAATGAGAATAAATCTCCACCATAGATCTATGGGTAATGGAGGGTCAAGATTTGGCTTAGTCAAAGCGGGTCAAATCTGAGTCAACCAGTTGACCTTTTTTTATTTTTTTACGATTAGCCCATATGCACCACACTATATAATGAGATGCACCACTAAGTGCATTGAGATGCACCGAATTTTCGCTTTTTTTTCTTTTTTTTTTTGGTTTACGGTCATCTCATATGCACCACATCTATTCATATGCACCACACTATATAATGAGATGCACCACTAAGTGCATTGAAATGCACCAGATTTTAAGGTTTTTTTTTTTTTTTTTCTATTTTTTTTAAATTTCTAGATTTATTTCCCCGGTGTTTTTATTTGCCTCTCCGTTTTTTTATTTACCGCTTCTTCTTTGATCAAGATTCGAGCGAGGGGAGCCAAAGACCTCGGAGCGAGCTGAAAAACTCCAAATTGTTGCCCGACGATTATCCTTATATTAGTAATCGAAGCAAATACGGAGCCGTAAAATCGGAGCCAAAAGCGGAGCTGGGAGCAAAAAAAATCTAAAAAAAAATCCTATGCATCTCATTGCACTTAGTGGTGCATCTCATTAAATAGTGTGGTGCATATGAATACATGATGTGGTGCATATGGCCTAACCGTTAAAAAAAAATTGAAAATTAAAAACAAACGAAAATTCAATGCGTCACAATGCACTTAGTGATGCATCTCATTATATAGTGTTGTGTATATAAATACATGATGTGGTGCATATGAGATTTTCGTAAAAAAAAAACAAAAATCGAAAAAAATGTCAACGGGTTGACCTGGGTTCGACCTACTTTGACCAGGCTAAATCTTGACCATCCATGTAGATATAATCAATAGTGGAGATTAATTCTTGTTTCTCACTTTAAGGGCCCTTGTCATGGAAACAACTCTCTGTCTCTCTCTCTCTGTCTCTCTCTCTCTCTCTCTCTCTCTCTCTCTCTATATATATATATATATATATATATATATATGAGAGCTGATATGCTACTCACCTCTCGTGAGTACAATTTGTGGGCACCATCGTCGATTTGTCCACATTAACACTATTTTATTTAAGTTTTGTTATTGCATTTTAATCTAATACCTTTAAAAATATTATTGAAATCATTAAATTGAAAAAAATATGTAAAATCAATGCTTAATTTGTTTATTTATTCATTTCTTTGACGTTAAAGGGAAAAACAATAAATGAAGCTTTGATTTTTATGTAAATTTTCAATCAAATGATTTCAATAACACTTTTTAACGTATTAGACTAAAATGCAATATCAAAAATTAAATAAAATAATGTTAATATAGATAAATCGAGGGTGGTGCCCACGAACGGTGCTCATGGGAGGTGACTATACGTGTAAATCAGTAATTTAGTAATTCATTTAATCTTTTAATTCATTACTCTAGCTTGTTCATGCAATTTCACGTATTTCCTTCTTCTTAGCTCGAATCTAAAGCTACAATTTTGCCCAATTTCTTCGCGAGTTTTTCATTTGATTTCATCCCATACCCTATTGCGGTTTTATTCTTCAATTTAATCGCGATTATTCACTATAAGTAAGTCTT
Source organism: Schizonepeta tenuifolia (assembly GCA_029490685.1). Lineage (NCBI taxonomy): Eukaryota > Viridiplantae > Streptophyta > Magnoliopsida > Lamiales > Lamiaceae > Schizonepeta > Schizonepeta tenuifolia. The sequence continues at coordinate 85,471,251 of CM055955.1, read as the reverse complement.
ATTTTTTGTGAATTTTCTTCAATTTTATGGTTGTTTTCTTTACATTCTGATTTTAAAATTTTCTTCTGTTTCGTTTGTATCTTTCGAAGAGTAGCCATTGAATTTTTGTTATGAGTTTATTATGTCTTGAAATTATGCTCAATTCTACACATAATATTGATTTTACCTTCTATTTTTTTAGAAATTTCTAGCCCCTTGATTTTGAGATTATGTGTTGATTTTGTGATTATAGGTTGATTATTTTATGTCTGATTTTCTTCTATTCAATCAATTAGTTTTGTTTATCAAGTGTAGAATGAATTGATTGTTACTTAGCTTGAATTAGTTCAAAAATAGAAAAAGATGGATGAATTATTTTGTTTGTGTTGTTTGTGCTGATGAGTTAATTTCTGTGACTGATGATTTAATTTTTGTAACTGATGACTTTAATTAACTTGATTGGAAAAAAACTAGATTGGAGAAACACATGTAGACTGTGTTTAGAAAGGCAAAATTTGTTGTGATTTATGAGTTATGTGATTGAGTGTGTGTACAGAAATGTGTTGCATGTCTATAATCATAATAGTGCACTTCATAGTTATGTGTGATGCATTTGGATTGAGCTTTGTGTAATGAACTTGAATGCTTGGGGAAACATGAAGTTTCATATTGTGCATGTGGATAGAATTGATGGTGCATGAAGATATTTCATGTTGTTTTGATATCATAGGATGATTTGTTTTAGATATCGGAGTTTGGATGTGGGTAGAGTAGGTGCTGCATCTAACTGAAATCTATTTATTGTGCTATATTTTCTATAGATCTTGATCCTCAATTGTATAGTGATGTTAGTTTGGAAGAGAAATCTAATCTTTACGTTCCTTAGTGTAGTGATGATCTCAAGCCTTTTGTTGGGCGTTGTTTTAGTAGTTTGGATAAGGAAATTGAATTTTACCGGGTATATGATGATGTTTGTGGCTTTGATATTCATCTTGGTATTGTTACCAAAGTTGATGGTGCAGTGGCGCTTAGATATGGTTTTTGTAATCGTGAGGGTGAAAGTAGTAGTTCTCTTGCATAAAGTTGTAAAAGATGAAGGAAAAGAATGTCTGTTAGGTTTAATTGCATGGCACGTGTAATGTTTAAGTACTCGGAAAATCAAGGTTATATGATTACTCTGTTCAATGAGGGTCATAGTCATGCTCTTGTATCAGACGGTTACAAACAATTCATGAAACTCAATAGGCGTATAAATTATGGACATCAGTCTTTCATTCCAACTTTTGTTAGATCCAACATAGGTACGATGAAGTTTTTCCGTCTTTCAAAGTGTGTGGGGAATGTGGTGGAAAATGGTTTTCACTCGTTACTTAACTGAAAATACTTTTACGCGAAGAACAGTTCACAAGACTTAGTGCACTGTTGATAAACTCTTGTTTATACAGTTAGTTAATTAGTAAATGACTTAACCTGAAGCTAAAATGATAGAAACGTAAAGACACAAGAATTTTTATGTGGTTCAGAGAAGATCTCCTACGTCCACAACCAACTTTTTGTGTTGGTAATCCACTAGAGAAGTTTACACGTAGTTTCCAAATGTTTAGTTGGTTTACGGGCACCAAATAGCCTGAACAGTTTGTTTGCAGGTACGAACAACACCTATAGTCCTATTGTGGGCTAGAACAATGCCTATCCATAGTTTGAAAGTACTAAGGGACCTCGTTTCTCCGATTACAGGTTTGAAGGGACCTGGAATGGGGTTGGGGTTTTCTTTCCAACTAATGAAACCTTCTACACTTTAATAGTGGAGATTTCATTATAAGACTTAGAGACTCTAACTTTTGCAATGAGTCTTCTCAGGAAAAACAAGGTGTAAACGTCTAGACTTGATCAAGAAAGTCTTCTAAGAGAATAGATTGAAGCACAAGGAGGAGGAAGTGATGGTCCCGAAACGAGTTACTGGTGTATGGGGAGGGGGGGAATACACCAGTTAGGATTTTAAAACTTAACCCTTGAAAAATACTTCAACCGAGTAAGATGACTCAGTTGGAATCTCACAGCTGAGTAAGCAACCTCAGCTGGAAGAGTTGTGCGGTGCGGAAAGTGGTGGAAATTAAACTCGTTAAAACAACTCACGCTTTTATGCTTGGTTGGTCAAAAACCAAAACAGTTGAGAATATGCAAATGAGGTTTGTATGCTGGTTAGTCGGATAGTTAAGAATGCAACAAATAACTGAATAAAGATAAACACGAGCACACAGAGAATTAACGTGGTTCGGAGATAACCCTCCTACGTCCACGGGGAGTTGTGAATCCACACAACTCTGTCCAAGTTCTTCTGGATAAACCACTCAGCTTACGCGGGCTGACCAACCGTTAAGGATAAGTTTGCGGGTACTTATCAACCTTTACAGTTTAGTTTACGGGTACTAAACGACCTAACTACTCAGTTGCAGGAAGAGTAGGATCCTAAACCTTTTCAGGTGAAAGAAAAATGTGTTTCCAACTAAAAGCTCGAACGGAAGGTGAGCTGTGATCTAACTCTATGAACTCTCACTAAGTGATGTTCTCAAGGTTCGATCTAAAGACACAAAACCTATTTAACTCTAGAACTCTCAACAAGTGATGTTCTAAGAGATTCAGTTCAGCTCGGGAAGAAGATTTTTCTTTCTTTTTGCTCTCTGGTTTCTTCTCGCGTGTGTGTCTTATGTCTCGAATGAATGAAGGCCTCTTATTTATAGGCGGAGAGTATCAACTAGCCGTTGGAGGAGCTGTTGATCTTTGATCGTTGAAAGCGATGGCTTGTCTCTCATCTCTGCAGACTTTCCCGATATGGCATTTGAGCTCTTCTGTTTTCCATCTGAGACAGCCTTGTGTTGGATCAAATGGGGTAATGACTAAACGGTTAAACCCTCATGTGACTTCCTTTTGAAATTCAAATTCAAACCTTTCTGACAGTCAACCTCGGTTAGTCGGTTGAAAATCTTGATCTTTATCTGAGTGGTCTTCAACTGATGTTCTGTCTGAACCGTTGAACTCTCAGCTGACTTTGAACTTCATGTTGAGACTTCTTTATAGCTTCCCCCTTCTTGAATCATTCTCTTTATCGGATTGCATTCTATAGCTGATGTTCCAACTGAACAGTTGGCTTGAACTCTCAGATGTTAAAAAGCATTCCCCTTTTTGGCATAGCTTTCTCATCAGGCAGAGTCTTGTAACTGATGTTCCTTATCCGATCTTTCATCCGGGGTTGTATCCGAGTGTTGCTATGTTGGCATCTTCAGCTGGAGATCTGTAAAGATAAAATCTTAACATTGCTCAAACAGCGAGCCTAACAGCTAACATTAGGAACTGGCAACATCTACTCAGTTGGGGTCAATTGGTTTTGGAATTCATCAAAACTCATACTAATAAATTTACCAACAATTTCCCCCTTTTTGATGATGCCAAAACCACTTACAACTTTAAACCACTATTGATCTAAACCTCACTAACTTATCTAAAATCTCAGCTGAAGGTCTAGACAGTCTATAAGATAAAACATCAAAGGGTTAGCACAGTTATAACATGGTATTTTAAAAGACTTTGTGATTCAGAGCTTGGACAATGAGGGATTGTTCATCAAGGTGAATCTTATATATATTTGAAGTTTTGATTACAACTGATGATTACAATAATAAAACATTTAAAGATACATCAGTTGCTCCAAAAACTACATCAGCTCAAAAACTTCATCAGCTCAAAACTATATCAGCTCAAAAATATTGTTGACCGTACTTGCTGAAGATACGGTCAAAGATCTCTTCTTCGCAGCTGACTCAATCCCAGTGTTGACACCATGTTCCTTGCACACTTGTCTCGCCTCAGCCATGATCACATTTCTGTTTGGAGTGCTTGTGCCTTTGATCATCTGAGGGCGATATTTGAGCTTCTGCGGAACTGGAACGATGTTGGGATCGAGCTGAGCCTTCAGCATGGCTCGCTGGAACTGCCTGAACATTCCAGGGTCTCCAGACCTAAGTTCACACAAGGCTTCCTTGAAGGCTTTCCTTGGGTCTTCGGTTGAGTAGACCTTCCTATAGTAAAAATCATTTATGAATTCATGCTTGAACTGCTCTCAGTCATCGTTCCACTCAGCGTTCATCCACTTGTCAATATGTGGGAACCGTGACGGGAGCGGGGCATTCATCTGCAGCTGCTGCGTCTTCTTCCTAGCCTTAGCCTTCATCTGATGTTTATTTATTCTTCGCACGCTTCGGCTGGCTTTATTTCTGTCAACGTTCTTCTCAATCTTGGCCAGTTCCTTCTCGAACTTAGCCACCTTCTTAGCTTGATCAGCAGCGAACTTTTTAATCCAAGAGGGATTCAAGTATTTCTCCTTGGACTCCCCCATAGCTTTGGCAGCTTCAATGCAATCTTCGACTGAGATCCCGTCAAGGTCGGCATCTAGCTCAGCTGTAAGCTCGGCTACGAGGTCGTGGGAGATTTCAAGTTCCTGCTCTTCCGACTCCTTCGGCTGAGAACCTTCAGCTTCTTCCCTTTGAAGTTCAGCTGGCACTCCTTCTTCCCCCTGCTCGTGAACTCCTTTCCCCTGTCCAGCAACAGCTGTTGGCTCCTTTCCCTTTCCTTCCCCCTTTTTGGCATCATCCAAAAGGGTGGCAACTGAGCCATCCAGGGAGGTCAGCTTGGCCTCAGCTTGTTGAACTCGGGAGAAGAGTTCGTCCACAGCATCCTTCTCTTCCATCTTCTTTGCCAGCTCCATGTCCTGGCATTCCTGCTCGGCTCTCTTCAAGGCTGCAAAGGTCGCAGAGACATCTTTGTGAAAGGTGACGAACTCAGCTCGAAAGTTTGTGAACTGAGACATCCACTCCTGGTCTTGTGTCTGCTGGGACTTTGCCAGATCGGATTCAGCAACGGACTTGAAGACGTTGAAGTCCGAGCTGAGTCCCTGAACCGCCTTCTTCAGATCCTTGACCTCCGAGCTGGTAGAAGTGGAGAGGCCTTCAAGCTTTTGCTGTAGGGTGGAGGAGAGTTGTTCCAGCTGATTCTTCAAGGAGGCGTTCTCTTCCATCAGCTGATTCATCTTGTCAGCTTCCTCTTCCATGTTGTGGTTGATTTTGGACAATAGCTCCTGCCTCAGCTGGTTGACCCTCTCAGTGATCAGCTCACAGATATCATCGGTTGAGTGTGCTGGCTGATCAGAGGGTACAGGTAGTTGTTGCTGTTGTGTCTGAGCTGTTGGATCCACAACAACCAGGGCTGTTCGGCTGGCCAGGTATTCCTTGAGCTTTGCTTCTTCTCTCTTGGCAGCCAAGTCAGCTTCATCGACATCCCCCAAATGGTCGGCATTCTTGGCTAACATGCTGTCAAGAAATTGTACAGCTCCAGGATTGTTGCACAGCTCTCTGGTGTCTGTCCCTTCTTGAAGACTCAGATCCAGGCGACGGAGCAAGGCCACCTTCTGGTTGTAGGCCACCTCTAGGTTCTGGTAGTCGAAGTACACCCTCAGGTTGGATTCTTCAACCTTCAACCTGTCCCAACCGTGGATCCTGAGGGTTTCCTCCTTGACGTACCAGTAGCTGAATATCACGCTGAACTGATAGAGCAGTTCCGTCCCGAACATGGCAAAGATGGGCATCGAGCTTGCCTCAGGGAACATGCCTATCAGCTTGCGAAAGCAGTTATCCAACCTGCCTTCATACTCAGCCAAGATTGCCTGGCGGTTGGCTTCTTCATCAATTGGGGTTGGGTCAATTTCGAAGGAGATAGGTTAAATGGTTTCATCAACGTTGGCATCGAGCGAGAGGCTCGGAATTTCTAACTGAGGATCAGTTGAGAGAACTGAATCCTCTTTGGGGAGAGACTGGGTTGGCTTAATTGTTTCCTCAGACGCAGGTGGGATTACCTAGCTGGCATCAGCTCCAGTTGTTGGACTGTCGTGGGACTCCTCAGATGAAGAAGAGTCATCTGAGGAGGAGCTGGATTCCTCCACGTTGATCTCCACCCCTTCAGCCGTCTCTTCTTGTTGGCGGGGTTGAATCACGAACGCAGCTGCATCAACCGATTGGCTAGATTCGGTTGATTTCTCAGCTGGTGTCTCCACCACGGGGCCAGATGCAGCCGGTTGAGCTGCTGGCTGGATGATTCTGATTCTGGGCCTTTTCTGGAGGGGTTCCACCTCTTCTTCTTCTTCTTCTTCCTCTTCCTCAGCCACTTCCTCCAGCTGGCGTTTGGCAGGCTTTGTCCTTGAAGGGCGGTGAGCTGTTGGGGCTGTCTCCACAGCTGGCTTCGAGGCTCCCTTGGGAGTGTATACTGCCTCCACAACATCCCTAGCCTTTTTGGCTGTTGGGAACAACATCAGCTTGCTGAACGGAGGGTCCTCACTCCCTTCCCACGTCAGCTTTTGACCCTTGGTAGCTTGGAGGATCAGGGCTGATATTTTGGTGCCGAAGTTGAGTGTGCCCTTAACACTCAACAGCTGCTCTCCGGACTCAGCAACCGTCTCGGAGATCTTCAACTTCTCCACCCACAGCTGGCTTTCAAGGTAGCCCAGCCGGTCTATCATGTGATGTTCTTCCAAAGCCTTCTGTTGTTTGAGCTTCGGTCTGCTAATATCACCGAAAGCTCCTCCATACGCGAAGGCGTACTTTGATATTACGTCAAATAGAAGTCGGTGCTCCGACTTCAGTTTTGTCCTCTGCATACTTCCCTTCAAAGGTTCGGGGACAAGGAGGATAGTTTGCAGAAATGCATCTGCATCCTTGTCTGAGAAGTTCCCCATCACGTCTATGGCCTCCCGATTTCTGGGGATGATCTTCTCCAGTTCTTTGGACACTTTGATTTCGACGGCGGTGTCTTCCATTGAACGAGAAGTGCTGTTTCGTTGCTTGCACGGGATGGTCGTGACAAGGCCGAGTTCTGCATCTCGTTGCAGATTCCGGTAGAAATGGACGACCTGCTTTCTCAGCAGCTTGGAGGGAGAGAGGGTTGCCCAGTTGAGCAGACCGTGGTCGGAAAGAATGGTGGCGACGGGAGCGAGTTCCGGCGAGGTCAGAGCTTCTCTGGATAGAATTTGTTCGAAATGAATCTTCTACATCATCATGTCGAAGGATTTCTGGAATGTAGCTAGTTCTGCAGAGACCATCTTCTTTGAAGTTTTTGATTTATGAGCCATCTCAGAGGAATATATATGCAAAGAAGAAAGAAATTTGTTACTGAAAATGGTGAGACAATTTCGGAGGGGACGATGAACAATTAATAATGATATGCACGAATAGAGAAGGTAAGGATCACTTCATGCTTTGCCGCCTTATATAGGTCTTTGACTCGGATGAGATCAACGGCTGGGGTTAAATGGCGCGAATCCATTAACGGCTGAGATTACGCGACTGTTGACCATCTTTGACTCGACGTTTTGATCCGATTTCCAACCAGCGCGTGAGAAGGTGTACAGTTTCATGTCAGCCCAGTCGCACTATAAAGTAGGCTATGGATGTTCAATCGTACTTTACATTTAATGCGACATGATGGCTATGTTAATGTAATTGACTAGCTCAGAAATGTTTGAATTTATTTCAAACATTCTCATTTAAGAACATAACACCTTCAGTCATAAATGGTACCTGCCAGCTGATGTCTGAATTAGCTGTGTTCATCCGTTGCGGCTTACCATCAGCTGACTCGAGTTCATTTTTTCAGCTGACGTCTGATCCACTGTTGCAGCATACCATCAGCTGACTCGAGTTCATCGGTTCAGCTGACGTTTGATGTCTTCAGTTGGCAATCCGCATCTGAGATTCCCCCTTCATCTGAGCTTCCCCCTCAGATGGATATCTGACTCTTCAGCTTGGTTGACTTCTCATCTGATGGATCCAACAGTCCAAGTAGATCACATAGCATTTTGAACCGCGCTTCGGCTAGAGGTTTTGTGAAGATATCAGCTCTCTAAATCTCAGTTGGGATCTTCTCCATGGATACATCCTTCTTCTCAATATGATCTCGGATGAAATAATGACGAATATCGATATGCTTTGTCCGAGAATGGTGAACAGGATTCAGAGAGATAGCTATGGTACTCGAGCTATCACAATGAATGGGAACCTGTCCAGTTGCAACTTCATAATCTTTCAGCTGTTGTTTCAGCCACAACACTTGCATGCAACAGCTTCCGGCAGCCATATACTCTGACTCGGTTGTAGAAGTAGCAACACATGCTTGTTTCTTGGAGAACCATGAAACCAGCTTGCTTCCCATGAACTGACAGTGTCCAGAAGTAGACTTCCTGTCCAACCGATCTTCTGCTAGATCCGCATATGAGTATCCGGTCAGCTGGATATTGTCGTCAGTTGGATACCACAACCCAACATTGACAGTACCCTTCAGATACTTGATGATGTTCTTTGCTGCCAACATGTGAGCTTCCCTTGGTTGGACTTGAAATCGGGCACATACTCCAACTGCGTAAGATATGTCTGGCCGGCTTGCAGTTAGGTATAGCAAAGAACCGATGATCCCTCTATACTTGCTGGCATCCACGAGCTTTCCTTCAGATCCAGGTTCAATTTTCCAGTTAGTATTCATTGGGATCCTTGTGGTTTTACTTGTCTGCAATCCGAACTTGGTGATGAGCTCCTTTGTATACTTGGACTGATTGATGAATATCCCTTCTGGTGACTGCTTCACTTGTAATCCAAGGAAATAATTCATCTCGCCCATCATTGACATCTCGAACTTCTCCTTCATGAGATCTGAAAACTTTTTGCACATCTCCTCTGACTTGGAACCGAATATGATGTCATCTACGTAGATTTGCACTACAAGTATATCATCTCCAACTTTGATGGTGAATAGGGTTTTGTCAACTGATCCTCGTTTGAATCCCGAGTTCAGCAGAAAACCACAAAGAGTGTCATACCAGGCCCTGGGTGCTTGCTTTAGTCCATAGATAGCTTTCTTCAACTTGTACACTCTTCCATCTCCAGTCTCAAAACCAGGAGGCTGTTCAACATACACATCTTCCTTGATATCTCCATTGAGGAATGCACACTTCACATCCATCTGATACACTTTGAACTTGTGATGTGCGGCATAAGCTAGAAAGATTCGGATGGCTTCCAGTCTTGCAACTGGCGCGAAAGAGTCTTCAAAGTCGATTCCTTCTTGTTGGCAGTATCCTTGAGCTACCAACCTAGCTTTATTCCTCACAATGAATCCAATGGCGTCTCTCTTGTTTTTGAAGATCCACTTCAATCCAATCACCTTGACGCCATTTGGTCTTTCTACCAACTCCCATACACAGTTGCGTAGAAACTCATTCAGTTCTTCTTGCATGGCTGTTGTCCAGTGGACACAGTTGAGAGCTTCCCCAACATTCTTCGGTTCTGGCACATCAGCTACAAAGCAAGAAATCATGGCAACATCTCCAGCTTGCTCGAACTCCTCTAGAACCGCCAACTCCTCAACATATTGGGCATAAGTGTTGGAATCTTCCTCGGTTGATTCTGGATTTGCAACTCGGCTCCTTGTACGCACACCCTCAGTTGGATCGCCGATGATGTCGTCAGTAAAATGAACTTCATACCATCTTCGGTTGCGTCTTCCTTCATCTTCTAACTGTGGTTGTTCCGAAATCTGAGTTGGAGTCTTCAGAGCTGGTGATTGATCAGCTGTTGAGTCTGGATCCTCAACATTGACATTTGTTTGAACTGGACTCGGTTGGGCTTCGGATGTTGATGCAGTTGGAGGAGCATCAGCTGAAGTTCCCCCTTGGGATGAGCTGGGGTCTTCGCATTCATCTTCAGAGAAGTATGGATCCTCATCCTCAGTTGCCCAAACCAGTGGTTCAGCTAGGTTATTTTCCCTTAGAGCTTGTGATCTGGTGAGAACAGGTGGAGCTAGCATATCTGCCTGATGTTCTTTGACCTGTTCCCTGTACTCAAAAGTAGATTCATCAAAACTAACATGAGGTGTTATTTCCACAACACGAGAGCTGTTGTTGAAAACTCTATATGCCTTGATCCGAGCAGCATATCCAAGAAATACGCCCTTTGAAGCTTTGGCATCAAAAGTTTTCAACTGAGTCTTCCCATTGTTGTGAATATAACACTTAGAACCAAAAATGCGAAAAGAAGAAATATCTGGCTTCCTGCGTCTCCATAGCTCATATGGTGTCTTTCCCAACCGCTTGGTTAGAAGAGACCAGTTCTGAGTGTAGCAGGCTGTGTTGATTGCTTCAGCCCAAAATCTCTTTGGCAAAGCTGAGCTGGCTAACATGGATGTGGCTGAATCCTTCAGCAATCTGTTCCTTCGCTCAGCTACTCCATTCTGTTGCGGAGTACGCGCGGCTGATGTCTGATGGGTAATTCCATTTTTCTCGCAATACTCGATGATGGTTTCATTTAGAAACTCGATCTGATCGGATAGACATGATCTTCATCTCTTGTTGGTTCAATATTCGATCCATCAGCTTGGGCAGCTCATCTCGGGTTTCACTCTTGTGACGCATGAAAATGGTCCACGTGTACCTCGAGTAATCATCAGTTACAACTAGTGTATATTCGTTGCCATTTATGCTCTTTGGTGTAACTGGCCCGAAGAGATCCATATGGATCAGCTGTAACACTCGGTCGGTTGAGGGAGTTGACTTCAACCGGAAAGAGGATCTAGCGAGCTTTCCCAGCTGGCATGCACTGCAAATGTGTGTTGTTGAAAACACTCTGTTTGGTATGCCTCTTGTATGTTCTTGTCTGGCGAGTCGATTCATCGTCTTGAAGTTCAGATGGTTGAGCCTTCTGTGCCACAGCCAGCTCACATCAGTACTGCTCTTTGACAACAGGTAGGTGTCAGGGAGACTGCTGTTCCAATCAGCGTAGTAGACATTCCCAGTTGATGATCGATTTCCCAACAATATCACCTGCTTTGATCCAACATCTTTAACCCTGCAACCCTGTGCATCAAACTTGACAGAGAAACCATTATCACAGAATTGGCTGATGGAGAGCAAGTTATGCTTCAATCCATCAACATAAGAGACATTAGAAATTGAAACATGATTGGTTTCAAGGGTACCGTAACCTCTGGTGTAACCTTTTGAGTTATCACCAAAAGTAACTGATGGACCTTCTTTCTCCACGAAACTTCCAAGCGAATCCTTTAGATTCATCATGTGTTTTGAGCATCCACTGATGGCGTTGTTGGTAGAAGTCAGCTCATCTTCATCTTCAGTATCAGTGAAGATATCCATATCGTCAGCTGCTTCTTCTGCTACCATGGCCTTGTTCTTTGCAGCTTGCTTGGCCCTTAATGCTTCTCTTTCTTTCTTTGAGAGGTCTGGACAGTCAGCTTTGAAGTGTCCTTCCTTCCCGCATTCGAAGCAACCATTGGTGACAGGCTTTGAACTGTCTCGAGTTCGGTTTGATTTGTAGAATCTTTTGTATTTCCCGAACCGAGTGTCCATGTCGGCTAGTTTCTTCGACAGGGATGCAATGTTCTGTTGCAGTTCCTCTTTGCTTGGCTCCTTTGCAGTCGTGTCAGCCGATCTGGTTGGCCTCGATGTTCTTGATTTTGAGTAGTCAGCTCGGAGAGCAACTGACTTTGAAGCTGAACCTACATCCTCAAGTCGACTCGTTTGAACCGAGGACTGAGATCTTCTTCGGTTCACCTTATACTCATTTCCTTTTAAGATTGAGAACAATCTTTCAGTTCCCATTTCTTCAAGGTCAGCTCGGCTCTCATGGATATTGGTGAAAGTATCCCACTCAGCCGGTAGAGCTTGTAACACTTTGAGATTGATTTCTCTTAGTGTGTATTTTCCTCTTCGGATGGACTGTATTCTTCTTAAGATGTCCATAAACCGGAGCTCTAGTTGATCGATGGTCTCATCAGGTCTCAGACTGAAGTTGTCGAAATCTTGGCATGCATGTGAGAACTTGTTTTCCTTCGTCTCGTCACCTCCTTCACTCAGCGATGCCAGGATGTCCCACATATCTTTTGCAGTCTCACACTCCTCTATCCAAAGCAGATAATCTTGTCCAACTGTGGACATTATTGTGCTCTGAGCCCAGATGTCTAACTGGCTCACCTTGGCTTCCTCTGGAGTGTAGTCTTCCGGCTGCTTCTCCACAAACTCCACAACTGTATCTCCATCGTTGGGATTTGTAGGAGTGCGAGCTATTCTTTCTTTGATGACGATCGGTCCGGAAGAGAGAACTTGTTGCATCCTATGATGCTTTGACAGAAGGATCTTCTTCATCCGTGTTCTCCATGATATATAATTGACTACTGAGAACATGACTACTATCTTGTCCTTGACGTCCATCTTCACACAAAAACAGAGCAAATATGCAAGAAGATATGCACTAGCGTGAAAAGATCTGTTCAGTTGACCACTGAAGAAACTTTCTCGAATTTACACCTTGTGAAACAGAGTCAGCAGTCTTTTGAACCACTGCTCTGATACCACTTGATGGTCCCGAAATGAGTTACTGGTGTATGAGGGGAGGGGGGGAATACACCAGTTAGGATTTTAAAACTTAACCCTTGAAAAATACTTCAACCGAGTAAGATGACTCAGTTAGAATCTCACAGCTGAGTAAGCAACCTCAGCTGGAAGAGTTGTGCGGTGCGGAAAGTGGTGGAAATTAAACTCGTTAAAACAACTCACGCTTTTATGCTTGGTTGGTCAAAAACCAAAACAGTTGAGAATGTGCAAATGAGGTTTGTATGCTGGTTAGTCGGACAGTTAAGAATGCAACAAATAACTGAATAAAGATAAACACGAGCACACAGAGAATTAACGTGGTTCGGAGATAACCCTCCTACGTCCACGGGGAGTTGTGAATCCACACAACTCTGTCCAAGTTCTTCTGGACAAACCACTTAGCTTACACGGGCTGAGCAACCGTTAAGGATAAGTTTGCGGGTACTTATCAACCTTTATAGTTTAGTTTACGGGTACTAAACGACCTAACTACTCAGTTGCAGGAAGAGTAGGATCCTAAACCTTTTCAGGTGAAAGAAAAATGTGTTTCCAACTAAAAGCTCGAACGGAAGGTGAGTTGTGATCTAACTCTCTATGAACTCTCACTAAGTGATGTTGTCAAGGTTCGATCTAAGGACACAAAACTATCTAACTCTAGAACTCTCAACAAGTGATGTTCTAAGAGATTCAGTTCAGCTCGGGAAGAAGATTTTTCTTTCTTTTTGCTCTCTGGTTTCTTCTCGCGTGTGTGTCTTATGTCTCAAATGAATGAAGGCCTCTTATTTATAGGCGGAGAGTATCAACTAGCCGTTGGAGGAGCTGTTGGTCTCTGATCGTTGAAAGCGATGGCTTGTCTCTCATCTCTGTAGACTTTCCCGATATGGCATCTGAGCTCTTCTGCTTTCCATCTGAGACAGCCTTGTGTTGGGTCAAATGGGGTAATAACTGAACGGTCAAACCCTCATGTGACTTCCTTTTGAAATTCAAATTCAAACCTTTCTGACAGTCAATCTCGGTTAGTCGGTTGAAAATCTTGATCTTTATCTGAGTGTTCTTCAGTTGATGTTCTTTCTGAACCATTGAACTCTCAGCTGACTTTGAACTTCATGTTGAGACTTTTTTATAGCTTCCCCCTTCTTGAATCATTCTCTTTATCGGATGGCATTCTATAGCTGATGTTCCAACTGAACAGTTGGCTTGAACTCTCAGCTGTTAAAAAGCATTCCCCTTTTTGGCATAGCTTTCTCATCAGGCAGAGTCTTGTAACTGATGTTCCTTATCCGATCTTTCATCCGGGGTTGTATCCGAGTGTTGCTATGTTGGCGTCTTCAGCTGGAGATCTGTAAAGATAAAATCTTAACATTGCTCAAACAGCGAGCCTAACAGCTAACATTAGGAACTGGCAACATCTACTCAGTTGGGGTCAATTGGTTTTGGAATTCATCAAAACTCATACTAATAAATTTCCCAACAGGAAGAGACTCTCTGCTACTCGGCTTCAAACACTTAGATTTTTGTTTGCTTGGAGTTTGTGTGGAATTTTTCGCTTGTGAATCTTGTGCGTTGTTTTCGGTGGTTTTTAGGCATGGAGGAAAGCCTCTATTTATAGAGAGGGAGGTCAAACTAGCCATTTGAAAGAGCCGTTTGACCTCTGCCATTAAAGGGATGGCTCCTCATGTAATCCTGCAAACTTTCCTAAAATGATAACTTCGAGTCATGGTTTTCAACATGTCTTCAATGTCGGTCCAAATAAGGAAACTTTCAGCCACTACTAGAAATTCGCTCATACATAACGGGTAATAGCTGTTATGTATGTGCATACATGACCGTTATGTAAAGGTATGTTATAAAAAGTGCGCTCATACATAACGGTTAATAACCGTTATGTATGTTACTCATATATAACGGTTCAAATATAATATATAACGTTTTTGTAACCGTTATTAATAGTTAATATACATAACGGTTAGAACCGTTATAAAATGAATTTCATATGTGTTATATATGTGTCGATGAACAATATTTATCTTTATTTGTAGTAATACTTGTCGAACCGTAAAGAATTCATTGTTTAGATTTTTTTTCCCTATTTATGATTTCGAAATATGAATCAATAATCAATAATGTTCTCTAAAACAACAAATGATACATATTTTCCATCAAAACAAGGTCTACATATATTAAATCATCCAAACATTGTAGATCATTCAAACATTGTATTATCATCCAAACATTAACATAACTAGCCAAAATGCTATCTAAAATCAAGGTCTTCAATTCAAAGACATGAGAGTATATTTCCTAAAAAGTTTATAGTTTTCTTATGTAAGCTAAGCCTCTTTTCTGCCACAATTCCTTTTGATGTGCATGAAGATCCGATCGAGTTCTACAATAAAATGTAGAATGTTTGTTAGCATATATCTAATATTAATGTACCGTGCAACATGTATTAAACTGAAACGACTTTAAACAATCTGCTGAGTGTGTATTGAGATAGTAAATGAGCAATCTGCTCTACTTACTCTCACCGGGGCATATTCCATAACTCATGAAACAATATTGCCTGTTAACCAAAGCATATGAAATTACGATAAAAAGAATTACTGCAAAACGAGTACGATTTGTCATAGAAACATGCATTCATGTACATCCCTGAGTGTCTCATATGCAATCACTGATGCATCCTTCTTAAAGCATACGAACTAAGTTGAGACATTGAAATTAATACACATAACATGAACTGCAATGACAAAATGCAAGTCTATCATTAGATTGTAACAACAGAGATTAGTAAACGAGATAAGAAGAAGAAAAGATGGGAATATATTGCAGATAATCATCATTAATTAGCATTTCGAAATAGCTACACATCCTAATACTTATAGTGAAAATATCATTTTCTGTCAAAGGTTGAAATACTAAGTCTATTTTTCTACACATTATCCACTAAAGTCGGCTATATGTGTAAATTTACAAAATCCATTGATATTCACAACCACGCAAATTTCTTACAATTCATGTCTAAACAAATGGATTATTGATGCTCGTGGTAGTGGAATAAAGGGATCCTAGGGAAACTCTCATTTTGCACATTAAATCACTTAAGAAAATAAACATAATTTACAGTAAGGTCAATGAAGTTTGTAAGATTGAGTGACAGAGAAGTATAAAATAGGTGAATTATGGTGTAAAATCCCCCAGGAGATCTCTAGATAATGCAGGAATCAGCCTTGCACACAGAAAATAAATGCCACAGAGAAAAGTAAGATGCTCAAACATAACAAAAAAAAAAGAACATAGATTAAAAGAAGTAATGCTGCATCAGAAGTATAAAGACGAGAATAAGATCTTGATGGATAATTCTTATATACGTATAAACCAGAGAATTCAGACCATTTACTAAGATGAAGTTAGTAGCAATTCCTTGATATTAAGTAAAGTATTTACAGAAAAGAGGGTGCATACATGCACTGACAGGTAAACAGCGCATAAAAGTTGATTTCAAGAAACAATGGAGCCTCATTAGCCATCTTCATATCATCCAAGAAAAAGACAAATCTGTATACCTCGTGTAATAGCATGATAAATAAGTATACCTCAATATTGGCTCAAGTGATAGCCTCCCATCCATTCTCAGTCTTGACAGAAGGCTTTAAACAATCAAAATCTTTATACAAGATAATTAGAGAAAGTGTTTGTACTAGAGGAAAAATCTCCTTGTAAAATGATATAATATTCGGCAGTGTTCAGCTTCTGTATGTCATGACAGCAGTTGCAAAAGAAATATATCAAATACTAAGGCATACATAATCATCAGAATAGCTTGAGAATTATTAGCTATTAGCCCCCTAGTACCGAAGTATAAACTACTATGTAGTACTAGTATATGTCAACCAAACAAAACGCTAGCTAGACTACACATTATTATCATTAATCAAACAAAATGCTAGACTAAAAATTATTTTCAATTTTAATTTAATTCAAAATGAACACATACACAGCCCAAAATTCAGCATATATATAATTAATTAACTGACCTGCAATAAATTTTAAAAGATCAGCCTGATCCGCATCTGTTTCTAGATCTGTCTTGTTTTCATCACACTCAGCTTCTTCATTTTCCTAACATACGTTTACACAACAAGCATCAAATTCCAATTAAAATACTAGCTACTACTCATACGTAAGTACATATTGATAAAATAATCCGGTGACTGTAAAAATGGATAAATTTTAGTACTAATATTTACCTCCAGAGAATGAAGCTCGAGCTCAATGTTGGCGTTTGCAGTCTCTTCTTTTAAGATGGTCTGCTATAAATCTATAATCCCTTGCCGCTTTCTCCGTATCTCATTATGCTCACTAAGCTCAGCAGCCACCGGTTCATGAAATTCAAATAACTTTGAAGCTTTGGCAGGCTCAACCTCAACAATATGTTGAGATCGAAAACTTGTTCAGCAACAAGCACCCTTGAAAATTCTACATAGTCACCTTCCTGTAATGTGCTTAAACTAACATACAATGAGAATAACTGTCTGATTTGAAAATTAGAGCACCCTACTGCAGTTTGAGTGGCAGAATAAGGAAGTGGCTAAATGGTTGTAGAAAATTAAAGGATGTTACAAGGAAAAATACCAACAGCTCGGACTCTAAATAAGTAAGAATTTCTTATATCTGAGCAGTGTATTGGAGTTTAACTATCTATAACTCTTGCAGTTATCTATTGCACTTGAGTCGGAGCGAACGACATTCGAATCTATTAGAGTATTGTAATGCCCCGTAAAATTCCTTACGTTATTAAGATTTTAAAGTTAATTAAATAAATGGCTTTGCACGCCTAAGTTTACTATTTTGAATTCTAAGACTAACGGTCGAATCCGTTTCTGAAAATAAATTACAGAAGTCAGCTAGATGACTACTGTATTTAGGGTTAGCGCATACGAAAAGTTTTTAGTTCGTGAACTCAGAACGGAAAACCGTCTGATTTTTACATTCACGAAATCACGATACGAACTCGCCCGAGAAAGTTCGTTTTTATGTTTTTCCGGACGAAACTCGGACTGTGTCGTCCCAAGTTTTTGTCAAAATAAATTTTGTAAATTTATTTTCCGATTAAGTTTTGTACGTTAGAATTTACGGTGAAATCGGATCGCGACGATTTTGTGCCGAGCGACGTTTTTCGTCGTTCGATTTCCGTAACGTCGGATCGTGCCGGAAAAGCGCGTAGTTTTCTTAATTTTCTTACCATGACCGACATCTTCCCCTTTTAGTTAGATTTTTAGGTGTTTTTATTAGTTAATTAAGGGACACCTAAGGGTTCTACTATTCCTACTTTACACCTTAGCTAGTTACTATTCCTACTTTACACATATTCATCTTATATCATTTTATTAATTCAAAATCAACACACCTCTCTCTCCCTCCTAACTAATTTCGGCAGCCCCTACACTCCATTCTCTCATCTTCATCATTCATCCTCCATTGAAGAAAAGCTTCAAGAACAAGAAGAAAATCTCAAGTCATCATCCAACCTTTAGAACTTATTTCCCTCTTCATTAATTCTCAAGGTAATTCTCTTCTCCACAATTTTATCCAACCATCTTCTTCTTCTTTTATTTTTCCTTCTTTGATCGAAAATTAAGGTATTGAAATGGATGAATTGATCTTGGAATAATGAAATTGGATGTGTTAGATAGATTAAATAGGGTTTAAAATTGATCAAAACCAAGAACCCTAACTCTTGCATTAATACCGAAAATTAGGGAAATTTTGTAGGATTTTTGGATTTCTTCAATTGATGATAGATCCATGCCTAAGAGGTGTTTAATTAGTGATTAGAACAAAGAGGAATCAAAAGCCCCATGTTTTTTGAAATTCAATTAGGGTTTGAGTAATGAAATTGGGGATTTATGCATGATAGTATGTAATTGGATTGCAGTTGATTAATGGTTGTTATAATAGGTTGATTAATGAATAAATGGTGTTAATTGGAGAAGAAAATCACCCTCTTATTCATAGCATGAAAACCGAAATTATAGTAAGAATTAGGGGTTTTCATGTGTTGATGTTAGTTGATGAATTGTTGATGGAATATAGTTGCAATTGATGTTAATTGATTATGAGAATTTAATTAGATTTTTCTAAAAATAATTTATGAAATGTAAGAGACGAAGAACACCTTATAAGTTGAAATATAATGATGTTATGACATGATTTCATGCATGAAAGTGATTCACGTTAGACGTAGTTTAATGACGTAAAATTTGAATGGAATCCGACAACTTTGAAAATCGCGTAAGAGACGAACTTTTAGTCGTAACTAATAACCGAGAAGTCGAATGAGATTTCTAATTTGATATTATTATCTATGATGGACTTGAGAAAAACTTTCTAGTTGACGTCATGAGCTTTCGAGCTATTATAATATGAGCTATAGTTATAGTCGAGAACTAGAACGCGTTTTGCATAAATTGTTGGTTTAGTAATTGTTAGTTGAAAGCCGACGTTTAGAACGTCGTGCTATTGATCGAGTTTTGAGAAGGAGTTCACCACGTACAGGAGTACGTGATGACTGCCTTGAGGGTCCAGTTTCTAAAGAATTCGAATACGAGAGCTTAGAACGAACCTAAGACGTTATACATCGAATCTATCGAGCAACTAGGGTTTTCGCGGCAGTTTTGCGACCCTCGCCGGAAACTGTAATAACTTCCAGCCCGTTTATCGGATTTGTGATCCGTAAATTGGAGCGCGAACTAGACATCCCAAACTGTCCAGTGGTACAGGGCTCGTCCCCTGTTTCCAAATCCTCTGTTCTGGACAGCCTCCAGAGTTACTGGATTGCGCAGTGAAATTTCAGTTTCAATTCTTCTAAGTTGTGTCGTTCACAACTTAGTTTCTTTCGATCGTTTAAGCCGTTTTATCTATCGAATATCTCCCTACTGACCCTAGAGTCAAGTACAGGACCTTGAGTGATGAAAACCAATTGAGATCTTATCTCTTATTCGTTCAAGTAAAGAAGTAGTTAAGTGAGAATTTCATAAGTCGTGAAATGAACTAAAACGTAAATCGCCTAAGTTGATTCTTTCCAACTTAGCTCCTTATAATCTTTAAAGTCGTATTAAGTTATCGACTACCCTCTCTTCTGACCCGAGAGTCGAGTATGAGACCTTCCGAGTTCTAACGAGATTTGAACGAGTCTCGTTCCCGTTTAAGTAAAACGAATCTAGTACGCGTGCAAATGCCTAAAGAATGAAACAACTAAAACTTATTTCGATTCTCTTTGATCGATTATCTTTTACGACCCATTTTTAAGTATGTTTATTTTACGATGAAGGAGGAAGCCAACTGTAGAGAAAGGACGGAAGATCCGAAGTTGGAAGCTAGTGCTTTAAGTTCTGTAAATCGAGGTGGGCTTTTATATACAAAATAAAACGAGCAATGCTCGGAAAATCTTTCTTTATCGCTTTGATATCTGTGTTTTCAAAGTGATATTATGGCATGAACTGTTTTATGTTTTATGTGAGTTCTCTTGTACCTATCTGAGTCAACATTCGTGTTTTCTGATTTAGAGTTAATCTAACTAGATTAACTAACGATCGGCTCTGAGTTAGCTGCTAAGTGCTTTCCAAAGTTAGTGCACTTTGTAACCTGTGGTGTATGTGATATCCTGTTGAGGGGTACCAGCCACGGTGAATTATAATTGGTCAAGATTGAACGTAACATTAGTCAGAAAATGCTCGCGCGAGTGATTTATGAGAAAAGAGTCAGAAAATGTTTAGTAGACACGGGTCCCCTTTCAATAAAATCCCGATGTGCTACAATTATGAAATGCCATATTTATCTATACTTATGATTATGATTTCGGCATCGTGCCCACTAAGTACGTTTGTACTTAGCCCTGCATTGTTTTCTAAATGTGCAGGTTGAAGCGACGGTGAACGGCGACGGTTGATGTTGAGTTAAAGGATAGGATGCTTAGTTAGAACCCTTCCGCTGCCAAACTCTGAATATCTTTTTGAGATGTACTTTTTGAACAATACACTGTAGTTAAGTCTGTAAATATGAACTTAGCTTCCTTTGTGTACTTTTGTCGAGAAATCCTTAGGGATTAACTCTTTCTTATTTATATTCAAGTCTTGTTCATGGTTTATCGATGCCTTTCATGTATGTTTAGTCACTTAGCCCCCTTCTTCCCCGCTTCTTTAATCCAACCCCAGTCGCACCCCGGCTTCTGCCGTCCCTCGGGATTTGGGGCTGTGACAAGTATATCCAAATCCTAATTTGAATCAAATAAAAAAGAAAACAAAAATCAGAAAAATAATATTTCTGGGTTCCAGCTCGTGGAATCAAATCTACACAAATTAGAATCCGCCAAAATCGTAAAATCACATAAATTTACCTGAATTGGCGGAATAGGGTAAATCTAGGCAGAGACCCAAGTCAGACGGCGGCGAATTTGCTGGATTTGGGTGCACTGATTTCTAAAAGTTTTAGGGTTTGGAGTTTTTGATGTTTGAGTTGAGAGGGTTAGAAGAGAGTAGACGAGAGAAGAGCGTGGGAGGGGGCGGCAGAGATGACTGCGATGGATTTCTTCATTCTTCATTTCCATATCTCTGTCATAGCGCATTCTAAAGTACCCTCACATCACAATCATAATTTCATCAAAACTAAAACAATTAAAAGAACATTCAACTAAGCAATTTCAAAAATCAATGAAAGAATAAATACCTGGAGTGGTTAACGGCGGTGAGATGGAGTGTCGGAGTGGCGGAGCAGCAACGAGTCTTCGCCGGAGTGGTGGAGCAGCGTCGAGTTTAGCCGGAGTGGCGGAGCAGCCCGAGTCTTCGCCGGAGCGGCGGAGCAGCGACGAGTCTTTGCCGGAGTGGTGGAGCAGCGCCGAGTTTCGCCGGAGTGGCGGAGCAGTGCCGAGTCTTCTCCGGAGGGGCGGAGCAGCGACGAGTCTCCGCCGGAGTGGTGGAGCAGTGCCGAGTCTTAGCCGGAGTGGCGGAGCAGCGCCGATTTTGGAACCAACGAGAGAGAGGCCGGGTGAGATTTACAGAGCGGGAAGATGGAGTGTGCAAGCGGGAAGAACGAAAAATTTGGGGATTTCTGCAATATATATTAGAAGCGATTTTGAGAAGTGATATATTTTATAGCTGAAGAAGTATTTATCTTATCCTTGCTGGTAGAGTGGGTGCGGTGCCTCTCCCATACTTGAAGGGAGAGGGTTCGATTCTTCTTGGGTGATTTTTTTTATTTGTTTCTTCTAACTTCTTTTTCTCTTCTTTTCTTTTCCTTTTTTATTTTAATTATTTCTTTTCTTTTCTTTGTTTACTTTTTCATTTCTTTTCTTGAATTATTTTTTGTTTATTTTTATCTCTATCTTTTTTCTTTTCATTTCTTTCCTCTGTTACTTTTTTACCTTTTTCTTCTCTTCTTTTTTCTTTTTATATCTTTATTAAAGAAAATGATAAAAAATAACTAATAGTTGTTATTAATTTATAAATAAAGAAAAAAAGAAAATGAAACAAAAAATAAATGAAGCAATAAAAAAAATAAAAAAAAAAGAAACTAAAAAAAATTCCTTTCTTGAATTATTTTTTGTTTATTTCTTCTCTTCTTTTTTTCTTTTTTGTATTTTTATTTAAAAAAAATAATAAAAAGTAACTAATAGTTGTTATTAACTTATAAATAAATGAAAATAAAAAAAAGGAAAAGAAACAAAAATAAAGGAAGCAATAAAAAAATGAAAAAGAAAAGAAACTAAAAAGAAATGTAACACACTTACATAATGGTTACGTAACACTAAATTAATAACCGTTATTATTGCTGATAGGGGCACACTCATACATAACGGTTACGTAACAATAAATTAATAACCGTTATTATTGAGAATAAGGGCACGCTCATACATAACGGTTGGCATAAGAACCGTTATCTCTGTTAAGAAGACGCACATATATAACGGTTTTCTTAAGAACCGTTATGTATAGTGTGTTATGTATGCGCAAATAAGTAGTGAGCATATCTTTACTTTGTGCTATTTGAATTTTGAATTCAAGTCCAGTCTTCTCGTTAGACTTCTAAGTCTTCTTCTTCAGACTTCCAAGACTCATGACTGCTACATTATCAAATACAATTGGATGACTAACTGTATCGTTTAGTTCTTGAGTTAACTGAGTGATCTTCTGATTTGATTCATTTTGCCTTGATCATCAGCTTGCTTCTTTAGTTCGATACTGTAAAGATAAAATCCTTACGCTCAAACACTGAGTTCTAACTAAAAAGACTCAAAGGCATATGTACTCGGTTGGGGTCAGTTAGGTTTTGGTAGAAATCAAAATCTTACTAAATTTTCCCAACAATTTCCCCCTTTTTTGATGATGTCAAAACGTCGATTGACACCACCTAAAATATATGACGAATTGAGTTTTAGTCTATAAGATTCAGAGGGTTAGCACAAGATATACATTGACTATAGACTTGGACAACAAGATAGTAGTCTTCAAGTCGAGTCAAGGATTCACTGATTTCAAAAACAACTTGGTATTAAGGATAACAAGCTGGAGATTACATTACAACTGAGTCATGAATCTAAAAGAACATTTACAAGGCTCATCAGTTGCAAGGTCTTCTCTTTGCTCCATCAGTTGGGCTTCTCGGCAGGTAGCTCTAATGCATATCTTTCATACATGAGCTTCCTGATTTTGTTGAAGTGATCTGCATTTCTCAGCTTATCGATTTGAAATCTTGTTGCCAGCTGCTCAACTTCTTATTTAATTTGCCTGTAATTGATCTGGTTTGACCTTGAAATCTACGGTAACAGATGGCTGTTCTTTTTGGTGTTGGCGGAGGGTATTTCCCAGCTGCTGCAAAAGCTTCAACCAGAGCTTTTCCCATATTGGGTTCATCAATCGTAGAAAACCCTATGTATAGAACAAAAGCATCGTCGGATTTTAGGGAGCCATAGGAGAGCTTGTAGTAAAAATCTTCAGCAAACTTAGTCTTGACATCATTCCAATAATCATCACTCAGATGTTCTCACATCCAAGTATCTGTGTTAGTGAACCTTACAACAAGTTTCTTCGTTTTTATCTCCTCTCGCCTCATCGATCTGCTCCACACGAATTTGTTTCATTGATTGACCTGATTTAACTTGGTGATCAGGTAGATCTTCATGTATATGCCTTGAAATTTCTGGTTCAGCTCGTCTCACATTCGCTGCCTGAACTTGTCAAGATCTTCCTTCTGTTGATCGGCGAACTGTTTCATCCATTTAGAGTCAGCAAGTTGCTCCACAGTTGAGCCAAAGAGCTACATCTGCTGAATTATCTCTTCACTGTAGGCAAGTTATCATCATCTTCATCATTATTCTCCGACTCTTTTGATAGAGACTAAGCATTAGCAGCAATGCTTACATCTTCTGCAGTCTTCTTAGCATTTTCTTCCATTTGAGCAGTTGCATCCAGTGTCAGTTTTTCTTCCTCATTTTTCGCCTCATTGAAAAGGGAGGCAACTGCATCTTTTAGAGATGCAAGCTTCTGGACAAGGACAATGTTTGACTGAGTCACCTCGAAGAGGAGGAGTTGGTGAGTCTGTTGTTCAACTAGAAGTGTCAAGAATGCTGCGGTTGACACAGACTTTACCCACCAAGCTATAGAATTCCTTCTTCCAGGTGAAGTCCTCCTTGAACTGAGCAAACTCAAACTTGATCAGTTCCTTTTGGGCTTTTGGGCTTCATGGACTTTTTTAGCATTTGATGCGATCAGTTGATCCAGCTTGGCCTTGACCGTGTCCAGCTGTGTATTAGCTCGCTTCAGAATTTGAAACTTTTCCTCAAAAGCCTTCTGAGCATCGGCTCTGATCAACTCACAAATTGCTTCAAATCTTCAAGCAGTTGAGGCTATTCATTTGTCACACTATCAACTGTCTGTGTTACCTCTCTGATCTCCACATTGAGTTTTTCTATATTGATATTGATGGTGGATAGATCATCGAACTTGCCCTCATGGCTGGGTTTCTCAGCCTCAGTGACGACCAGCATGCGTCCTTCATCAGCGATCTCAATAGTCTTGGGCTCCTCAGACTGGCCCTCGACCGAAGTAGTTTCAGTATCTACAGCAACGTTAGTCTCTGGAATGACTTCAGGTGTTGTCTGCTCAGTTGATGGTCGTACCTTACTGCACTCGTTGATGTGTCGGTTGTGCAGTTCTAGACGTCATGGAGTGACAACTTCTTCTTCTTGACTGAAAGATGCCAGAAAGTTGTTGATTAACTTGTCCTGTCTTTGGACTAGCTCATATTTGTTGTTGAAGTGGAAGACGTCCTTCAACTTTACTTCAGACGTCTGCATTTCTGGAAGACTTTAAAGTGTAAGCATGTCCTCTAACAAGCAATAACTTCTCATTCCAACATAAATATATATCAGCAAATCACCAACCATGAGCAGAGTGTTTAGTTGGTGCTCCAATTCTGGGTGGAGGGTGAGAGCCTCCCTGGAAGCTTTGAGGATAAGGTTGGAGTACTTGGCTTCCAAAGCTTTTTGCGCTAACTTTTCAGAAGAGAGCTCCTCCACGTCGATATCAAAATTGAATAGAGGGGAGAGTTGTGTTCCAGCTTCATCCTGGACTGTGTCTGAGGTGGATGGTTCAGTCGTTGCATCAAGCTGGGTCTCAATATCCCTCTCGGATAAGGAGATGGTAGTTGTTGCAGGAGGAGACTTGGCATGCGACTGAGTAGGGGACGACGTGGGCTCTTTCACTGTAGCACCTCGGATGGAGATTGGCTGAAGAGACAATATAGTTGATATCGGTTGTCTCGTGTATGTGGACCTCAGTCCAATCCTGACTTGTCTCTCTCAGTTCCCTCTCGAACCGATCGGATGCAAAGGAGCAGGAAGAGACCACCATCCTCTTGCTTATGGCAGCTTGGATTGCCGCCTGGTCTACAATCACGCTCGTGGTCATGGAGGCGGGTGAATGGAGCTTCCTTGGGGAGGGTTTCACTGGAGCTCACCAAGCATTGCAGCTTCCTCTGCATAGGCTTTTCAACAAGCGGTGCATCCGTGGTAGCTTGTTCATCCTCAGTAGTCAGTATCCTCATCTCTGAGAGTCGGAGGAGAGGGTTGCGTCTTCTCTACCTTGGTCTTCTTACTCTTCTTTGGATTCAGAGGAGATGGAGTTATTTCTTTATTAACTAAGTCAGTTGGAGACTCAATTGGTTGATCCTCACGAACTGTAATAGAAGACTTCTTGTTCTCAGCTCGTTGCCTCTTTTTCTTGGGAGAAGCCTCGGCTGGTTTCTTCATGTATTGCAGCTTGAGAACGACATTGATAGGACTCAATTCCCCAAAGAGTCTGTCTTTATCAGGCAACTTCTCGGTATCCATCCGTTCCCACTCAACATCCAACGACATGGCTAAATGGAGGATTATTGCTTATGGTACCGTACCATAACTCTAGATTGCATGAGTACCTGGGTGTGGTGTGGACAATCTTCATGGATTCCGTGTCCAGTTGGTGTTTGAAGTGATCCATCCAATCGATTGAGTTACTGTTGTAGATCAGCATCATTGGTCACATGTTGGGTCGACTACCATCTGCCTTGGACCCAGCAAGGAGGTGGACATAGTGAACTACTACATGGAACACGAGAAACAATTCAGGTCTCAATTGTGTTCTTTACATGCCTTCTTTGATGGCAAAGTTGTCCACTGTGATTGTTTTAATGAAGGCGTTGACCGTCGCATCGAAGAAATTTGCGAGATCATTGCCAATTGTTGAAAGCTTATACATGTCAGTCATGCATTGATCGATATCAATAATGTGTATTTTTCATAACTATTATACATATAATTAAGAATGAAAATGGGTATATAATTCATATTAAGAATTTGAGAATATATACCTATTAAAAATTGAGATATAGTATTGTAATAACTGATTTTAATGATTAATGAAATTGATTTTTCTCTAAAAAATGAATCGAGATATAGTATATAATATTAATATTCATATTATGAATTAATAATACACAAAGCTTTAGAGAAGTGTGAAGAATAGAGATAAAGTTAGTAATCATAGATATAAATGTGAGGCATGACCAATTATTATATAGATATAATAATTAATATATGTGTATTATGAATTTATAATTGAGAAAATACGAGAATAAAGGAACTCATGATGAAGCATCGAGGAAGAAACACAGTTTATTTTCCTTTTATTAATTAACGATGATATAATCACTCAATCCTTTCAAAAAGTATAATCAATTATACAATAAATGATAGCATTCTTTTGAGTCATGAGCTGGTTAAAGGCTACTCTAGAAAAGGGATTTCTCCACGATGTATGATAAAAATAGACCTTCAGAAAGCCTATGACAGCGTAGAATGGCCATTCTTGAGATATCTCATGCTGGAATTAGGCTTTCCCTTTCGGTTTGTGAGCTGGATTATGGAGTGCCTCACTAAGGTCACGTACTCTGTGTGTGTTAATGGAGAAATCACAGCACCGTTTACAGCCAGAAAAGGATTGAGACAAGGTGACCCAATATCACCTTATTTATTTGTCATATGCATGGAGTATCTGCATCGGTGCTTGCTTGGACTACACTCAAACAAAGCCTTTCATTTTCATCCGAGGTGCAAAAAATTTGGGCTTATTCAACTGTGTTTTGCTGATGACTTGCTATTGTTTGCAAGAGGAGATGGAAGCTCAGTCAACCAGCTTATGAATGCCTTCCAAATATTCTCACAGGCCTCTGGATTAAAAGCAAATGATACGAAAAGCTGTGTCTATTTTGGAGGGGTGGGAACTGCTCAACAAGCTCAGATTCTTCAAGTGTTGGGCATGACAAGAGGAGAACTCCCATTCAAATATCTAGGGGTTCCCCTCTCCACAAAGAAGCTGACCATCATACAGTGTCAACCACTTATTGAAAAAAATTTGGCTCGAATTAATTGTTGGTCCTCAAAATTGTTATCTTATGCAGGGAGGAAGCAATTAATTCGATCAGTGTTGGGAAGTGTACAGACCTACTGGTGCCAACTCTTCTTGATTCCTCAGAAAGTCATGAAGGTCATCGAGAGTGCATGTAGATCCTTCCTCTGGTCTGGAAATGCAGGGTTAACTAAGCGAGCATTGGTAGCATGGGAACGGGTTTGTCTTCCTGAAAAAGCTGGTGGGCTGAATATCATCAACATGAAACTATGGAATCGAGCAACATTATGCAAATTATTATGGAACCTTAACCAGCACAAAGAGAAATTGTGGATCAAATGGGTGCATGAGTACTATATTAAAGATAAAGATCCCCTCACTATGAGCTGCCCCTCTCAAGCATCATGGGTAGTGAGGAAGATCCTAGGAGCTAAGACATACATCAGTGAAGAGGATAGTAGAGCTCAATTCTTCTCCATGCAACAATTCTCTGTTCGCAAAACCTATCTTCAGCTTAGAGGAGAAGTGGAGAGGGTTTCATGGTGTAAAGTGTTGAGTAAGAATCCGGCTCCCCCTAAGTGCATATTTATCTTTTGGCTTACAATGTTAGGGAGGTTGGCGACATGCGAGAGGTTAGCAAGGATTGGAATCATTGTGGAGAATCAATGCAGCTTACGTGGACAAGCAGATGAGACCGCTTCCCATCTTTTCTTCCAGTGCACCTATTCTCACAAAGTTTGGAAGGAAGTGCAAAGATGGGGAGGTATGAGAGGAGACGTGGGCAACTGGGATGAGGAGCAAGAGAAGCTACGTGCATATAGTGGAGCTAATACTGGAAAGCAACTTTTCTATAGGATGGCAATTGTGGTGACTATCTACTCACTGTGGAAAGAACGTAATGCTCGAAGATTTCAAGAGACTCAAACTGAGCCAGAGGTAGTGATTAGACAGTGTCAAATGATCATTGCAGCGAGAAGTAGACAACATGCAAAGCTGCAAAGGTTTTTGAAGCTATAGGGTTTACTGTGTGGATGGTGGTTTTTGAGTTTTCTTGTTTTTTAGTTGTTGGGGTCCTGAACTTGTATCGCACATTTGGTGAAATAAAAATTTTATTTACCAAAAAAAAAAATTTATAAATAAAATTGAATCATAAAAACCAATTAACTAGTTTTCTAATTAATAATAGATACAGTTACAAATTATATCCCGAAAATGTTTGAAAATCTATTTGACTAGAGCTTATGCCCTAATTCTTCTTTCTTCTTCTCTTCCTTCACGTCACATCGCATATCCTTCTCTCTCTGTGTGAGTATCTCTTCTCTCTAATTTCGAATTCCAATTTTTGAATAATTTGTGGTTATTTTTATTTAAATAGGAGTTTCTAAAGTCTAAAACTTTTAATATTTTATTGCTATTAATGTAATACCCCGGATGTTTAATCCGTCGTTAAAATAAAAAGTTAATTAATAATTAAGGCTTTGCACGCTTAAGTTAAGGATTTTCGATTCTAAGACTGACGGTGAAATCCATTTCAGAAAATAATTTCCAAAGTCGGACGAATGACTACTGTATTAGGCTTTTCGCGTCCGGTAGATTTTTCGTCCGAAAACTCAGAATTAAAGTCCGTCAGAATTTACATTCACTTTTTCTTCAATACGAGTTCACCGGAGAAAGTTACTCCCTCCGTCCACGAATCAAATCCCTATTTACCCACATTTTTTGTCCATGAATCAAATCCCTACTTACCTTTTTATACAACCATACCCTCCTACTTTTTCTTTATTTACTATCCTTTGTCATTGGTGGTCCCACCTCAAAACAACTTTATTCCTACTTTTTGGTCATCACAACAACTTTATTCTCACTTTTTGGTCAATACCACCCATTTTTTGTCATTACCACTGGCTTTTTGTCATTATCCTACTACCTCTATATTCTAACTTTTACCCCACTCAAGATAATTTTATCAACTTTCTTATTTTCCGTGTCGGAACCCAAATAGGGATATGATTCATGGACGGAGGGAGTAGTTTTTATGATTTTCCGGGCGAATTTTAGACTGACTAATCCTGACTTTTTCTCGGATTTTGAAAAACGAATTAAGTTTTCTGAGTACGTGATTTATTTCCAATCTAACGGACGAATTAGATTTCATCGAATTCGTAACTAACTAAGAAATCATTTCTCGACTTTTATAACGTCGTTTAAAGCCGGAAACGAGATATTTCCGTCAAAATTTTCGCAAACAAACGGCCCTTAGCGACTCACCCCTCTTTTAGTTAGATATTTATACCTTTATATATATATAGTAGTGAGTCATCACCTCTCTCTCCCTCCCTACCAAAACCGCCACCTACAAGCTCTCTCTCTCTCTCTCTCATTTTTTCTTCTCATTCTCCTCCATTAAAGCTTCAACATCCAAGCTCTTCTCAAGCACACAAGTTCTCCATCCACCGATCAATTCCATTTCCAAGTTCTTGTTTCCAATCTTTTCTTTTTTTTTCAAAACATAGAAGCATCACTAATACGCAAGGTAAGAACATCTCCTACGAAATGAACCGAACAAAGTCTTGATTCCAATCTTTTCTTTTTTTTTCAAAACATAGAAGCATGAAGAGCATGTTGTCCTTTGATTAATACATGTTCTTGTATGTTTAGAATCGAGTTCTACGGATCGAATCATGAAGAAAATCACTCCCCATTCTTTTAGGTCATTACCCAAAATTTTAATAATTTTAGGGGTTTGATCGTAGTTCGATTTCTTTGATGTTTGATCGATAGATAAGTGATCTACATGTTGTTAATTGATTATATGAATTGATTTAGATTTTTCTAAAAATAAAAGTTGAAAGATAAGAGAGGAAGAATGCATGATTTAGTGTAGTAAATGTTATGATATGCTCAATTGATTAATAGAAATGAGATATAAGATGTATGAGGATGATTATATATTTAATTGGGATTTTTCTAAAAATAAAACGAAAAACGTAAGAGACGGAAACGTATCGATAAGTTGAGGCTCAATAATGTTTAAATAATATGGTTTGCATATTAGTGATGCTCGTTAGATGATGATCGTTGTTGTAAAATTTGAACGAAAACGGAGAACGTAAGATTTTTAGTAAGAGATGAACAATCGACGATAAGTCAAGAATAGATAATGATTAGGGTTTGTGATTCGAACCTTTGATAATCTTGATAGTTAATGATTGTGACCGTAAAGTTTCAACGAATTCTAAGAAGTTTAGATTTTGAATAAGAGACGAAGAATCGAGTTTAAAAGCCTGTAGAAAAGTCGAATAAGGAAATCCCTTTTAATAATAATGATTGTTATTGATTAACGAACAATATTGTAGTTAAAGACTTTTCCATCCGAGAAACGAGACGTTATGAGATATAGTTAAGAATCGAGAAGTTGTTGAACGAAATAGAAATTGAAGTTTGTTTTGGTATAGTAAATGGTTGGTTGGAAATGACGAGGAAATGCTCGTCGTTTGTTAATCAAAAGTCGTGAATATGAACCCGTTTAAAGGATACTGTATGTAGACTGTCTTGGGATGAAAATTTCGTGAAAATAAAAGTGGAATAGCATTGATCGAACCTAGGGAATCGTGCGTCGAGATTTGTCGAGCATTAGGGTTTCGCGCGACAGTTTTGCGACGTTTCACGGAAACTGTCATAACTTTTAGCTCGCTTAACGAAATCAAGATCCATAAATTGAGGAGTAAACTAGACACCCGTACGTTTCTTTTGGTATAAGATTCATCCCCTTTTTTCGTATGCTCTGTTCTGTACGAACTTACTGACTTGGGCAGTAAGTATCCAAAGTCTAGTTTCCTAAGTTGAATCCTTTTCAACTTCGTTCCTTGTGAACTTTTAAGTCGTTCTAAGTTATCGACACCCTTTTTACCTACTGACCTAAGTGTCGAGAAGTGTTCTGAGTCAGTTTATAGACGAGAATTGATCGAAGTCTCGTTTATTAGTTAATCAAAAGGAAGTAGTAAAGTACAAATGCCTAAAAGAACTAAAAACCGTTCGATTTCCTGTTTCTTTTATTGATTGCGTTCAAGTTGCTTAAGTCTGTTTATTTACGATAAAAGGAGGAAGTCAGCACTGAGGATAGGACGGAAGACCAGAGACGGAAATAGTTCTGTAATCAGTCAGGTGGGCTTTTATATATGAAACAAAATGAGCAATGCTCAAAAACCTTTTCTTTATCGCTTTGATAATCGTGTTTTCAAAGTGATAATCATGGCATGAACTATTTGTTTTATGTGAGTTCTCTTGTACCTTATGAGTTAACCAAAAGGGGTTAACTAAACGATCGGCTTTGAGTTAGTCAAAAGGGGCTTTCCAAAGTTAAGTGTACATAGTAGCCGTTGAAGTATGGAACCCTGTTGAGGGGACGACCTGCCGCGGTGATAATGAATGGTCAAGATTGAACGTAACATCTATGAAAAATGCTTGTACAAGCTAAGTTATGAAAATGAGAAAGAAAATGTTTAGTAGACACGAGAATTTGTTGAAAAACCCCGATGTGCTACAAAAATGAAATGCCTGATTATCTATACTTATTATATGTTTTCGGCAATGTGCCCACTAAGTGCTTTTGTACTTAGCCCTGCATATGTTTTATAAAATGTGCAGGTTGAGCGACGGGAGCGGCGGTGGTTGATGTTGAGTTAAGAAGTTGTAATTAGAATAAGAACTTGCTTTCAGCTTTACGTTTTTCCGCTGCCAATCTCTTTTTGAAGTTAATGTATCTTTTTGTTGGGTCTAAACCCCGTACAACGAATTCAGTTCATTTTGAACAACTTATTCGAGTGATCCTTCGAGATCAACTCTTTCTTTTATTAATGAAGTCTTGTTCATAGTAATTCATTCTGTTATTAATGTCTGTTTATTCTTTCATTCTTATTCATTCCCCCTTCTTCCCCGTTTCTTTAATCCAACCCCTAGTCGCACCCCAGCCTTTGCCGTCCCTCGGAATTTGGGGCTGTGACAATTAAAATTGGGCAAGTTTAATTTGGGGTTATTGTCATTACAGGAATAACTTTATTCTCTAAGAAACTGTCATTAAATAATTTGGTTTTCTCCTTCGATTGTTTCTTCAACAATTTCTGATCTCTAGTGGACCTCTCAGTAGGATTCACTTTGGGATGGATTTAGAGGAAACTTGTCGTTATCATTATTAGTCTCACAACATGTATAAATAAGGACCTATATTCCATAGTATGGCACACTCAAACACAAGCTCAAAGTTATAAGTCTAGAAGTTTAGTATCTGCTCGTTGGTTACTCAAATTTCTCTCGCTAGCCAAGGTTAAGGTGAGGGAACTTATGCACGTTGTTTAATTATCCATGTATGTTTTTTTATGTTTATATTTCATGTTTGATTAACATGTGCTCATGTTCAAGCTAAAGGGATACAACCCAATGCATGCTTTCAAGTTAAAGGGATACAACCCTATATGTTTAATCTAAAGGGATACAACTCAATTCTTTCAAGTTAAAAGGATACATTCCTATATATTAACATTAAAGGGATACAACCTTACGCGTTCAAGTTAAAGGGATACAGTCCTATATGTTTACGTTAAAGGGATACAACCCTACACATATATATTCACGTAAAAGGGATACAACCCTATTTGTTGAAGTTGAGATTCAAATCTCATGCACCATGTTTCATATGTTTATGATGATATGATATGTTTACATGTTCAAATATATATGAATAATCGCATGTTTTCTCACTGAGTGTATTTCGATATACTCACCCCTATATAGATTTTCTCGTTCAGTGATTGAAACCGAAGCAAATGTGAAGGCCAAAAATGACTAAGGAGAATTCAAGGATATAATTATTTAATGTAGATTCCAAAACCAGGTTTCACATGCTTAAGTTCACGGATTATGGATTAGTTTAACAGTTTGACTAGTAATTTGGTTTGTAATTACGTTCACTTATTTTTATGATTAAGATCATATCCTTAGTTTATTAGAAACAAGTGTTATTTGAGATTTCTATGCAATTTTGTTAGAGTTACATTTGCACAATTTTCATGTAAATCAATAAAACATGTATACTAGTTTTGTTTCTTGGTATGATTTGACTTTTAAAATAGTTTATATTCATATAATCGAAATTGATTGATGGTTAGTATTGGTTACTTGTTCTTAGATATTATATTTGATTTAGTCGATTAATTTAAATGTTATTGAAATTGTTAAAATCAACAGAGAATTTTGTCTTGATAGATTCGAATGCTACATATGCTGCTCATGTGTGTTTAATATATTTGTAAGCTCTAATTTCCGCTTCATAATAATATTATAGTTAACCTAAAAAATAGGGTGTTACATTTAGTGGTATCAGAGCTAGATTTACGTTCCTATAGACTTTTTTTGAGGTTTAAATATTTATTTATGAAGGTAATAAGAGCCAAGTCATTCGAGACCTTGTGCTGCCTCGATTCCATGGTATGTCTTATGCTAATGCAAGCTATATGATTAAATTTATGTAAATTAATCATGCAAGTTACATGATTTATCTAGGTGAGTTTTGTGAAAAGATATATGAGTTATATTGTATATTTATGCAATTCACGTTTTATTGTAATTATGTGTCAATATTTGCATGCTAATCATGTTATTGCCTTCGTGATTTCAAGAATAGGTTCTAATGATAGCTGGATTAGATGGCGACGTATATTTTGAATAGTCACCAGATCAAAGGTAAACTTCAATGACCAAATTTGATGGCTTGAATTAGTTGAACTCTAGCAAGATAATAGGTGAACTTAAAGATCTAATGACATGTTCTATGGATATATATAAATGATATACTCTTTATAATTATCTTTTCATGTTAAATCTCTCTTCTAATGGTAGGATTTTAGAATTTCATGTTCCTAGTGAGCTCAACCATTTTAGAAACTCCTAGATCAATACTTGCAATAATGGATATTTATTCCTTTAAGCAATTTCGAGGACTAAATTTTTATTAGTAGGGGAGATTGTAACATCCCGATTTTTACAAGTATAGATAGCCTATATTTTATAGTGGAGTCTATGTGATTTCGTGGGGCGTAGTTTAATTAGTAAAAATAATCGTGAAGACTAAAATCAATTTATATTAGCTGATAGTTATTTTTCTTTAGATTTCTTGTTGTGTAGGATTTAATGTTTATGCGAAATCAATATTTTAGAACAGTGAATAATTTATTTCAAAATTTTAGTTTTCTTTATTTTTATGCTGTAAGTAGCACGAAGTAAAGGGTTATAAAGAATTTTTTATTATTAGTATTTATAAAGTAAATATATTTCCTAAGGTAAAGGAGATTAAAATGATTAGATTTTACCTTATCAAAGTTTCATTCATGTAGTCTTGTACAAATAGGATTCTTTGAATTATTAAAGTAATCTGATTTTATTTAATAGTTTATTTATTTTTGTAGAAAAAACGAATAAGAAAAGAATTGCAAGATGAATATTGTATTACATTTTGATTCCTTATAGAATTAGGATTCTTATTAAAAATATATTAAATAGTCATGTCTTATTATTTTATATCAAAATAAAGGATTATTTTGTTTAAATAGGAGTTTCTAAAGTCTGAAACTTTGAATATTTTATTACTATTAATATTGGGCAAGTTTAATCATGTAAATCTCAAACCCATTTGGGTTATTGTCATTACACGAATAACTTTATTCTCTAAGAAATTGTCATTAAATAATTTGGTTTTCTCCTTCGATTGTTTCTTCAGCAATTTCTGATCTCTAGTGAACCTCTTAGTGGGATTCGCTTTGAGATTGATTTAGAGAAAACTTGTCGTTATCATTATTAGTCTCACAACATTTATAAATAGGGACCTATAATCCATAGTATGACACGCTCAAACAGAAGCTTAAAGTTATAAGTCTAGAAGTTTAATTTATACTCGTTGGTTAGTCAAATTTCACTCTCTAGCCAAGGTTAAGGTGAGGGAACTTATGCACATTGTTTAATTATCCATGTATGTTTTCATATGTTTATATTTCATGTTTGATTAATGTGTGCTTAGGTTCAAGCTAAAGGGATATAGCCTTATGCATGTTTTCAAGTTAAATGGATACAACCCTATATGTTTAAGCTAAAGGGATACATCCCTATGCTTTCAAGTTAAAGGGATATAGCCCTATACGTAACGTTAAAGGGATACAGCCCTACACGTTCACGTTAAAGGAATACAACCCTATATGTTTACGTTAAAGGGATACAACCCTACATGTATATGTTAACGTAAAAGGGATACAACCCTATACGTTCAAGTTGAGATTCAAATCTCATGCACCATGTTTCATATGTTTATGGTGATATGATATATTACATGTTCAAATATATATGGATAATCAAATGTTTCTTATTGAGTGTATTTCGATATACTCACCCCTATATAGATTTTCACTTTGAGTGTTTGAAGCCGAAGCAGATGTGGAGGCCAAGAATGACTAGGGAGAATTCAAGGATTTAATCATTTAATGCAGATTCAAAAACCAGTTTTCACATACTTAAGTTCCTTGATTATGGATTATGGATTAGTTCAACAGTTTGATTAGTAATTTGATTTGTAATTACATTCACTTATTTTTATGATTAAAATCATATCCTTAGTTTATTAGTGACAAGTGTTATTTCAAATTTCTATGCAACATTCTTTGAATTACATTTGCACGATTTTCATGTAAATCAATAAAACATGTATTGTTGGGAAAATGAGCAAAGGTTTCGAAAGATACTAAAACCCCAACTGACCCCAACTGAGTAGGTGATAGCCTTTAGTTTGGTCTTTTCTAGAGATCACTATTTGAGCATAGGATTTTATCTTTATAGAGTTCGAGCAATAGAAGCCAGCTAGACTGAAGATGGGATTTCGTGGAAGAACTCAGCTGAAGGTCCAAATTCAATTGAGACCCAGAACCCAAAAGAGGGTTCAGACGCAATTGTGACTGGAAGTTTGAGATGTCAACCTTAACTGAAACACGGACTCATTTGAACAGCAACTCAGTTGTCTCTCCAACTAATCTACACAACTGAAGATGTTCAGTTCACGTATAAAGAAGTGGTCAGTCGTTGCGAAGCTGAAAAGAGAAGATCTTGAAGACGCTGAAGATGGAGAAGTTGCAGTTCTGAATTAAGCCTACTTGGGAGCATAGTCAGCTGAAAAACTTACCATAAATGGACCGACAATAGCAACGTGCAAAAACCATGGTTGAAGGTACCGTTTCTGGAAAAGTTATCTGTGAAGCACGTGGAGTGCCATGCTTTTTCCATGCAAAAAGTTAATAGCTTTTTCCAACAACTAATTTTACTTTCCCTCTATAAATAGAGGCCTCCACATGTATACTCAGTGAAACAAATTTTCACAATAGAAGAGTAGAGAGAGAAAAAGAAGAGTAGTCGCAGCAGCAGCAGACTACCTCTCTTCTCAAGCAAGGAGACCTCTTCCTATCAAAAAGCCTTTCCTTGATAGAGTTTTGAGTGCAGGTTCCTGCTTAGTTTATGTCACAGCAAACTCTTTCACACAAGATCGAGTTTGATGTCTTAGGTTGAAGTCTCCACTCCCCTAAAGTGTAGTAGAATTCTTTGTTGGATTTCTTTCCCTCAAATCCAAAACTTAGGTTCGACTTTGAACCCGTAATCAAAGTCACTAGGTCCCTTAGAACCAGGAATCCAAGAAGTGGTCTCTTAGAACCTGGAATCTTAGACAAGCTGAACCCTTGCCCGAAAAAGTGTTAAGGGGTCTTGTTCGAACCCGGTATCGAACTGGTTAGGTTGCTTGGAACCTAGAATCCAAGTGGGCGTTTAGTGAAGCATGCTTATGCTTACCTAGTAGATTACTTCCCAGAAAAGGAAATCGTGGACGTAGGAGGTCAATCTCCGAACCACGTTAAAATACTGTGTGCTTTACATTTTGTATTTTACATCCAGTATTTTAAATTCAGTACCTAACCAGCTAACCCCTTACTTCCACTACACTAACTTGGGAGTTTAACCCTCTCCTTTCACTAAGGTTTTAGTTTTTGTAACGATGTAATGCCCCGGAAATTCCTTACGATCTCAAAAATTTAAAGTTAATAAAATAAATGGCTTTGCACGCCGAAGTTTGCGATTTTAAATTCTAAGACTAACGGTCTATTCCGTTTCTGAAAATAAATTACGGAAGTCAGCTAGACGACTATTGTATTAAGGGTTAGCGCATACGAAAAGTTTTTAGTTCGTGAACTCAGAACGGAAAACCGTCTGATTTTTACATTCACGAAATCGTGATACGAACTCGCCCGAGAAAGTTCGTTTTTATGATTTTCCGGACAAAACTCGGACTGTGTCGTCCCGAGTTTTTGTCGGAATTAATTTTATAAATTTTATTTTCCGATTAAGTTTTATACGTTAGAATTTTTTGGACGAATCGGATTGTGACGATTTTTGTGCCGAGATACGTTTTTCGTCGTTCGATTTCCGTAACGTCGTATCGCGTCGGAAAAGCGCGTATTTTCCCTCCCTTCCCTCTCATAGCCGATCTCTCTCTCACTTTAGCAAGATAGTTCATTTCTTTTATATAGTTTTACTTTTTACCTACTACTATTACTAACACTATTCACTTTACACCTATTTAACCTAAGTATATAACCTGGTTATATCATTTTAACTCACATCTCCTCCCTCCCTCAACCCCATTTTCGGCTGCCCCCTTCTCTCTCCCATCTTCATTTCTTTTCTCCATTGTTGAATCTCCAAGTTCTTGAAGAAGAAAATCACACAAGTCCTCATTCATCCATCAAAAACCTATTACTTCCTTTAGTAAAGATCAAGGTATTCATCTCCTCTATATTTCTATCCATCCAACATCCTTTTCTTTTTATTTTTCTTTTGATCGAAATTATAGGGATGAAGAACTAGATGTTTTGATCTTCGATTAGTTTAATTAGTTGTGTTTGGATATGAATCCTAGGGTTAAAATTGATTGAAAATCATGAACCCTAAGTCTTGCATAATACCGAATTTTAGGGCTTTTGTGTAGGTTGATGGAATTCTTCAATTGATGTTAAATTCATGCTTAGGAAGTGTTTAATTAGTGATTAGAACCAAGAGAAACCGAAAGCCCTTTGTTTGATTGAAATCGATTTAGGGTTTAGGGTTTGAAATTGGGGGTTTTTGCATGTTGATGTGTAATTGGACTTGAATTGATTAATTGATGTTATAATAGGATGATTAAGAGTTAAATGATGTTAATTGATGAAGAAAAACACCCTCTTAATCTATGTTTTAAAACCGAAATTAAGGATGAAATTAGGGGTTTTCTTGTAGTTGTTTTAATTGATGATTTGTTGATGGAATAAGGTTGTAATTGGTGTTAATTGTTGATAGGAATTTATTTGGATTTTTCTAAAAATATTTTGTGGGATGTAAGAGACGAAGAACTCGTCGTAAGTTGAAATATAGTGTTGATATGAAATGATTATATGCATGAAAGTGATTCTAGATAGATGTTGTTTAATGACGTAAAATTTGGACGAAATCCGGCAACTTTGAAAAATGTGTAAGAGACAAACCACTAGTTGTAACTAATAACCGAGAAGTCGAATGGGAATTCTAACTTGATAATATCGTTTATGATGGACTTGGGAATAACTTTGTAGTTGATGTCATGAGCTTTCGAGCTAATATAATATGAGTTATAGTGATAGTCGAGAACTAGAACGGGAAGTTGATAACATATTGGTTTAGTACTTGTTAGTTGAAAGCCGACGTTTAGAACGTCGTGCTATTGGACGAGTTTTGAGAAGGAGTTCATCACGTATGGGGGTACGTGATGACTGCCTTGAGGGTCCAGTTTCTTAAGAAATCGAATACGAGAACTTAGAACGAACCTAAGAAGCTATACGTCGATTCTATTGAGCAACTAGGGGTTAGCGCGGCAGTTTTGCGACCCTTGCCGGAAACTGTAATATCTTCTAGCTCGTTTATCGGATTTGCGATCCGTAAATTGGAGCGTAAACTAGACATCCCAAACTTTCCATCGGTATAGGGCTCATCCCCTGTTTCCAGATCCCCTGTTCTGGGAAGTCCCCAGAGTTTCTGTAATGCGCAGTGAAATTTCAGTTTTCATTCTTCTAAGTTGTTTCGTTCGCAACTTAGTTTCTTTCGATCGTTTAAGCCGTAATAACTAACGACTATCTTCCTACTGACCCTAGAGTCAAGAAAGGAGCCTTGAGTGCTAAATGAGACGAGACCTTACCTCTTATCCGTTCATGTAAAGAAGTTTAGTTAAGCGAGAAATTGCTTAAGTCGTATAATGAACTAAAACGTAATTTTCCTAAGTCGATTCTTTCCAACTTAGTTCCTTATGATCTTTTAAGTCGTATCGAGCTACCGACTACCTTCTCTACTGACCTAAGAGTCGAGTATGAGACCTTTCGAGTTCTAAACGGGATTTGTACGAGTCTCGTTCCCGTTTAAGTAAAATGAATCTAGTAAGCGTGCAAATGCCTAAAGAATGAAACGACTAAAACCTTTTTCGATTTTCTTTGATCGATTATCTTTTACGATCTGAGTTTAAGTATTATTATTTTATGATGAAGGAGGAAGCCAGTAGTAAAGAAAGGACGAAAGATCCGGAGATCGGAAGCTAGTACTTCTTAGTTCTGTATTACGAGGTGGGCTTTTATATACAAAATAAAACGAGCAATGCTCGGAAAATCTTTCTTTATCGCTTTGATATCTGTGTTTTTAAAGTGATATTATGGCATGAACTGTTTTATGTTTTATGTGAGTTCTCTTGTACCTATCTGAGTTAACATTCGTGTTTCCAGATTTAGAGTTAATCTAACTAGGTTAACTAACGATCGGCTCTGAGTTAGCTGCTAAGTGCTTTCCAGAGTTAGTGCACTTTGTAACCTGTGGTTTATGTGATATCCTGTTTAGAGGTACCAGCCACGGTGAATGAGTTTTGGTCAAGATTGAACATAACATACCAGAAAAATGCTTGCAAGCTAATTTGAGAAGAGAGTCAGAAAATGTTTAGTAGACACGGGCCTCTTTCAATAAAACCCCGATGTGCTACCTTTATGAAATGCCATATTTATCTATACTTATGATTATGATTTCGGCATCGTGCCCACTAAGTACTTTTGTACTTAGCCCTGCATTGTTTTCTAAATGTGCAGGTTGAAGCGACGTGAGCGGCAACGGTTGAAGTTGAGTTGAAAAGATAGGATGCTTTAGTTAGGACTCTTCCGCTGCCAAACTCTAAGTCTTTTGAGAACTTGTCTATTGAACAAAACTCTGTAGTATAAGTCTATAAACTTGAACTTAGTTACTATCCTGTACTTTTGTCGAGTAATCACTCGTTATTAACTCTTTCTTGTTATATTCAAGTCTTGTTCATTGATTGGTTGATGTCTTTTATGTATGTTAGTCAATTAGCCCCCTTCTTCCCCGCTTCTTTAATCCAACCCCAGTCGCACCCCGGCTTCGGCCGTCCCTCGGGATTTGGGGCTGTGACAGAGTGGTATCAGAGCGAGGTCTGTTTTCCTGCTCTGATCATGAGTCATTCTTTTCTAGTATAAGTTATTCTTTTAGTGATACCACAGAGTGGTATCAGAGCAGAGGTTCGTCTCTTGCTCTGACTATGAGTCAATCTTCTAGTTCGAGTCACTTCCCTGGTATGAGTTATTCTTTAGTACTACCACAAAGTGGTATCTGAGCAGAAGTTCATTTTCTGCTCTGGATGCGAGTCGGTCTTCTAGTCCGAGTCATTCTTTCAGTAATACCACAAAATAGTATCGGAGCAGTAGTTTGTTTCCTGCTCTGGTTATGAGTTATCTTTTTCTATTACGAGTCATTCCTTCTAATAATATCACAGAGTGGTATGTACAAGTCTTCCTTCGAGTAATAGTATAGAGTATTCATTTGTACTCTATATCGAGTCTTCTT
This sequence comes from Schizonepeta tenuifolia, assembly GCA_029490685.1. Classification (NCBI taxonomy): domain Eukaryota; kingdom Viridiplantae; phylum Streptophyta; class Magnoliopsida; order Lamiales; family Lamiaceae; genus Schizonepeta; species Schizonepeta tenuifolia. The sequence continues at coordinate 85,429,872 of CM055955.1, read as the reverse complement.
TCGAGTCATGAGACAAGGTATTTGTATATACTCTAGATCAGAGTCGTCTTTCCAAGTATAAGATGAGAGTTAGACTACAATACTAAGATTGAGAACGTAGATGTCAACTCAACTGCCCGCTACGTCGACTCAACGAGGAAAAGGAAAGAATTTTATGATGTGATTTCTTTTAAATAAGAAATTATATGAGCAAGTATTCAATAAAATTGAGAATGAGAATGAGTTGTGTTTTAAAATTAAGAATTTTACAGAAGTATAATTTTTTTTATACTTTATGTGATTATGTGATAGTACAAGTACTATCTTATGTGAAATTATTTGCGCGATAATTTTCTTTTTATGAAAAATTATGCGAACACAAGAATATAGTCGGATTTTAGGGATTTTTCCCGGTTCAATGAGAACGTAGACTTAAAACCTAAGAACTTTTCGGTTCTTCGAGAACTTAGACGTTTTAAGAAACGTTGTTATGAAATGATTTCGAAAGGAGATCCCCAACGCGAGAATAACTTCTACTGATGAATGTCACGTGCGTTAAGTGACATGATTAAAGATTTGGCAAAGTCGAACTTGTTTTCTAAGAATTTCCTGCGAGGAAAAAGATATAAAAGTGATTCGATAAATCGTATTAGTAAACGAAGGGAGCGATTAGACGTTTGAGAAGCTTTCGGCTTCGAGTTAAGAAAGATATGAACGAGACAACGAAGATCGAGTAAATTGGAATCAAAGCCAAATGAAATAAGTGAACGTTGCTTCCGTGTAAGTAATGTTAAGGACATCATTCGTGTCACGTCATTCCGTTTTCTTTTCATTTCGTGTTTCAATAAGGTTCGCCTCGATCGAACTCTACGAAGAAAAATCGCATAGATTATTAGAAGTCGAGCACGAAGCTCGATTAAAAATTTTTTCCATCGATCGCTCGATTCTAGCGACGATAACTGGAACTTAGTTTCCAGAAAGTTATTCTTTAAGTTATATTTCATTTTTCTTTTGGAATTTAAGTCCATATTTCGCCTTTGAGCGACGACTACAACTAGTATGAATATCAAGAGTCGTAAATGACCAAATTTCTTGTAAATGGATGTTACTTTTGAATAAGTAACATGAACGAAGTAAACGTGCTTTGTTTTAATAAGTGAGAGTCGTTAGGAAATGTGTTGAGAAAGAAATAAAGAATTAAAATGAATAGAAAAATTTGGTAAAATAAAGAATGGAAATAAAAATCTTGATTTCTTTTAATTATGTATGTTGTTTAAGTGCAATTTCTTAAATTGCTAGAAGTCTTGATAAGTGGTTGACTTAGGCGATGAAGTTACAATTGAATAAGGAATATTCATTTTGTAATTTAAGTTTTTCGTTGAGATAAGTTATTTTCCCTACCTGTTACTGATCCGTGTTTCCTTAAAACTTTTGTAGGATGGCTAGGACTCGTGTCACGGCTCGGAAGAGCCAGCCTTTGGCCTCGTGCGAGCGCACTATAGTAGACATGCTGCAGAATGAGTACTACGAGTTCGAGGTAGACTACGGAGAGGAGGACGTAGGACAGATTGTTAGTAACTTTTCTTCAGTTTACTACCCAGTGCGACACTTGATCCGGGAGAGTCAGGCGATTCTAGACCTGATTGTTCACCTACCGGACGAGTGGCGCAGTTGGGCGCACCGTGCAGCATGGTACTTCTTAGGGATTTTCGGCGACGACACTGAGCCGACCGGCAACTACACCGGATTCGCCCTGTTTGTGCACAGGCGCTTCTTTGAGAGCAGATTCATGCTTCCAATCCCATTAGAGTCACACCTTCCCTACAGTCAGTTTCCAGCAGAGACAGAGCTAGAGCACCTTGACTTAGATCCAGAGTTTTCTGCCCTGTTGGAGTTACCACCAGACGGTGTACCGAGTGAGCAGGACGACACAGAGTCCGAGCAGTTAGAGGAGGACGCAGAGTCCGAGCAGTTAGAGGAGGACGCAGAGTCCGAGCAGTTAGAGGAGGACGCTGAGTCCGAGCAGATAGAGGGAACGCAGAGTTAGGACACTTAGATGAGGACGAGGAGACAGTAGTTACACCAGAGTCACCACTAGTTGGTCAGCAGATCGAGGAGTTGATCCCAGGGCCGGGATTCGTGGAGGTTGACGCTGAGACAGCCGCGCTGTTAGGGTTGTCTTCACCTTTTGTTCCAGACGTTTGTGTTAGAGTCAGGGGACCGTTAGAGACGAGACTGTATAGGGAGGGGCCAGACTACTGAGAGATCGACGCGGAGCTTGCCGCCTTGTTAGAGTTACCTTCTCCACTTACACCGCTCGAGGAGATCTGTGCGAAGTGGGAAGTAGTCAGAGAGCAGATGGAGGCAGGACCGTCCAGGGTCCGTTCCAGGGAGGACTTCGAGTCAGGTTCGGGTTCAGGTTCAGTTCCCGAGCACCTTCTTCCCCTGAAGAAGCGTGCGGTAGAGGTCAGCGAGGACTACTTGGTTTCCGACCTGGAGGAGACGGTTTCAGAGGCACCCTCGCCCACCCTGCTTACACTTGCTGACGGTTCTACTCTGAGGGTGGACGAGGCACTACAGCTTGTTTTTGGTTCAGAGTCCGAGGAGGAGGACCCGGACGACGACCCGGAGGAGAATCCGGAGGAGGACCCAGAGGAGGACTCTTAGGGTTTTTTGCAGGCCATAGGGGGTAGTTTTTGGACTCGACTGTAGTTTAGTTGAGCCGAGCGTTGTAGACGCGGGTAAATATCAGTAGTAGTAGTAGCTCTTTGTCCTGTATAAAGTCGGATCAGTAACTAGTTAGTTTTTGCAGTACTCTAGCGGATACGAAATTTTATGAATCGTTTCCGTTCTAGTACTTTAGTAGATACGGAGTTGCAGCTGTTAGTGCACCCGGTAAATAGTAGGCAGTCAGCCTAGTTTAGACTAATAGTAGTCTAACCTTTTTGTATAAGTCCTCGTTGGAGGCAGAATTAATATTCTTTTTGATGTATATATATATACATGACCCGTGAAGAGGGTTTTTAATCACAAGCAAAATTTCTTATGAATCGAGTAATTAAAATCAGAATGTCAAATGAACTCGTGTAACGAAGAATTGAGTTTAACTTGAGAGTTAAAAGATTAACGAAGTTAATATCGAAGCTATGTTCGATTTGTCATCCCGTGAACTTGATTAAGTTGAGAACGAGCTAGTAAGTACCAAGAGTAATTAACATAAAATAACTAATGAGAATTTCAATTTTTCCTTAGACCAAAAAAAATGCCGCCGAGAAACGTTAACAACAGGAGGGGTCGAGGACCTGGAAGGCCGAGAGGACGTGGTAGACGTCAGCCGGAAAACAACAGAGAACAGGAGTATGAGCAGAATGCTACCCCATCCCCATCTCCATCCCCATCTCCATCCCCACCTCCACCACCGCCCCGTAGAGATATAGAGGATCTCTTCCTCAAGAGGAACCCTCCGATGTTCAATGGAACGGGTAGCCCTAGCGATGCTGAGCTATGGGTGAGATCTACCGAGAAGATTTTCAAGCTCCTCAGATGCACTGATGAGGAGAAAATGCTTTGTGTTGCATTCCAACTGACTGGATCGACAGATTACTGGTGGGAAGCGAGACAAAAGGTGATTCCCGCAGAGCATCTGGCTTGTTTCATGTGGGAAGAGTTTAAGGAAATCTTGTTTGATAAGTACGTCCCCAAGACGTATAGGGCACAGAAGGAAGCCGAGTTTTATAATCTGAAGCAAGGAAAGCTGACCGCGACTGAGTATGATGCCAAGTTTTGCGAACTGTCAAGGTATACGCCGGCATTAGTTGATACCGAGGAAAAGCTATCCAAGAAATTTCAAGGCGGTTTACGACATGAGCTAGGAATCGCTTTAGCTAGTCATGGAGGACTAGGCTATATGGATATTTTGGGAAGAGCACTAGAAATGGAGGCCGTCGTGCCTGATGAGAAGAAGATTGTACCAACTGCATCAGCACCAGCGCAGAATCAGAACCGAGGCTACTATAACAGCAATAGTAGCAACTATCAGGGTAAGAGAAAATGGAACGGAGGAGGTAGCGGAGGCTACAATCAGGGTTATAACAACCAGGGAGGACAGAGAAAGGGAAACCAGCAGGGATATCAACAGCCTGGCAACAACAACAACAACAACAACAACAACAACAACAACAACAACAACAACAAGAGGCCGTGGCAGGGAAACAACCAATCGGGGTTGTTTATTCAGGGGAATAAGCAGAACTCGCCATGGAAGGGCAACAATCAACAGAACCAGCCACAAGGGCAATAGCGAAACTTCAACCAGAGAGCAAATAACCCAGGGAGGGTTACCATCCCCGTCTGCCCAAAGTGCAACCGAGCCCATCCCGGAGTCTGCCAGATAGGCACCCCCAACTGTTTCAACTGTGGACAGAAGGGGCATATGAAAAAGGATTGCCCGAAGCCACTACAAGCGGTACCCCTCCGAGCCATTCAAGCACAGCCGCAGCAGCCGCCAATGAACCAACAACAGTTTCAGCAGCATGCACAGCAGCAACAGGATGTGAGGGCATGCGCTATCAAACAGGGTGGTCAGCGCAAAGGAAAAGGCAATCTCGCAGGTATGGGAAAACTCCACAACACCCCCATTAAGATACTGTTTGATACTGGCGCATCGCATTCTTTCATTGCTGGCTTGTGTGCCGATAACTTAGACATCAGGCCTGTAAGAGCTGCACAATCTATGAGAGTAGCCACACCTTCAGGAGAGATCACTACTTCTACTCATGTTTGCTCTAACCTAGAACTAGAAATCGGAACTCATAAGGTTATAGTGAACAACTTAAATGTTATGATAATATGGGACGTAGATATAATCCTAGGAATGGATTGGTTGTCAGAGAATTACGCCACAATTCTCTACAACGAGAGAAAAATCTCTTTTCAACCCCCGGGAAAAGAACCGACCGAATTCCACGGAATTTCAATGGGTAGAGGCGTACCAATTATATCAGCCCTTCAAGCCACGAAACTTATGAAGAAGAAAGGTACCACAGCTTATCTTGTGTACCTAGTCGGAGAGCCAGGAGCCGAGAAGACCATCCAAGACGTAAACGTTGTGAATGAATATGAAGATGTCTTTCCAGAAGTGTTACCAGGATTGCCACCGGATCGTCATGTGGACTTCACGATCGACTTAGAACCAGGAGCCGCACCTAAATCAAAAGCCCCATATAGAATGGCACCGAAAGAATTGGAAGAGCTCAAAATCTAGCTACAAGAACTGCTAGACCTTGGTTTTATCAGGCCAAGCGTCTCACCTTGGGGAGCACCCGTGCTATTTGTTAGGAAAAAGGACGGATCGATGAGAATGTGCATCGATTACCGAGAACTGAACAAGATCACGCTCAAGAACAAATATCCTTTGCCAAAGATCGAGGATCTGTTCGATCAGCTCAAAGGTGCAGGTGTTTTCTCCAAGATAGATTTAAGGTCAGGGTACCATCAGCTCAAGATCAAACCTGAAGACGTACCAAAGACCACTTTTAGAACCCGATATGGCCATTACGAATTTTTAGTGATGCCATTTTGTTTAACCAACGCTCTAGCCGTATTCATGGATCTTATGAATAGAGTTTTCCACCCTTATTTGGACAAATACGTTTTAGTATTCATCGACGACATCCTCGTTTACTCTAAAAATGAAAAGGAGCACGACGAACATTTACAGATAGTGTTGGAAACACTAAGAACTGAGAAACTCTACGCCAAATTCAGTAAATGCGAATTTTGGCTGAAGAAAGTTATGTTCCTTGGACATATAGTGTCGGCAGAAGGAATCAAAGTGGACCCAGCCAAAGTAGAAGCAGTACACAACTGGAAATCACCAACGAGTCAGAACGAGATCAGAAGTTTCTTGGGATTAGCCGGTTATTACAGAAGGTTTATTGAGGGATTCTCTACGATCGCTCGCCCGATGACGCAGCTACTCAGGAAGGATACCAAATTTAAATGGACGGACGAGTGCGAGAAAAGTTTCCAGACGCTCAAGGAGAAATTAACCACAGTGCCAGTACTAGCACTTCCAGACACAAACAAAGAGTATGTGGTTTACACCGATGCATCGAAAAATGGATTAGGTTGTGTCTTAATGCAAGATGGATGAGTGATAGCTTATGCTTCACGACAACTTCGACCTCACGAAGTTGAGTACCCAACCCACGATTTAGAACTCGCAGCCGTAGTACATGCGTTAAAGATTTTGAGACACCATCTCTATGGTGTAAGAGTTGAGATATTCACCGATCACAAGAGCCTGAAGTACTTTTTCGAGCAAACAGAACTGAACATGAGACAAAGAAGATGGCTCGAATTAGTCAAGGATTATGACTGCGGAATCAACTATCATCCAGGAAAGGCTAATGTGGTAGCAGACGCATTGAGTCGCAAGGCTCCAATGAAGTTAGGATGCCTTTTTGTAGAAGAAGAAACTTTAGTACGAGAATTCGAGAAGATGGATATCAGAGTGCTTGACACGCCAGCTACGATGACAAGTCAGATAGCAGCGTTAGAAGCTACACCAGATTTGAGAGAAAGAATCTTCAATGCTCAGAGGAAGGACGAGTCAATGGAAAAGTTGCGATTAAGGATAAGAATAGAGAAACCAGATGGATTTTCCGAAGCACCAGACAATGCGATACTTTTTGAAGGCAGAATTTTTATTCCTGATGACGACAGCGAACTGAAGAACGAGATCTTGAGTGAGGCTCACGACACACCTTATACAGCACATCCAGGAAGTACGAAAATGTACCAAGATTTGAGAAGAAACTTTTGGTGGAATGGAATGAAACGAGACGTTGCCTCGTTTGTAGAAAGATGCCTAGCATGTAGCAAGTTAAGGCTTTACACCGACAATCATATGGATTGCTACAACCATTGGATGTCCCAGAATGGAAATGGGAAGGCATGGCTATGGATTTTGTCACAGGCTTGCCTAAGTTGAGAAGAGGAAACACAACAATTTGGGTGATAATAGATAGGCTTACAAAGTCAGCACACTTCTTACCGATTAAGATTACCTACGGATCAGAGAAACTAGCTCAGTTGTATATCAGAGAGATTGTACGTCTGCATGGAGTACCGAGGGTCATAGTATCAGATAGAGACGCCAAATTTACCTCAAGATTTTGGATTACGATGCAGAGAGAATTGGGGACAGAGCTTAATTTCAGTACAGCGTTTCACCCACAGACAGATGGGCAGTCAGAGAGAACGATTCAGATTTTAGTCGACATGTTAAGAACAGTGGTTTTAGACCGAGGCGCGAATTGGGAAGAAATTCTACACTTAGTCGAATTCGCTTACAACAACAGTTATCAGGCCACGATAGGAATGGCGCCGTTTGAGGCTTTGTATGGAAGAAAATGTAGATCGCCACTTTATTGGGACGAAGTAGGTGAGAGAAAGAACCTAGGCCCAGATGCGATCAATGAGATGATTGAGATAGTTCGACAGATTCGAGATAGAATGAAAGAGGCCCAGAGCCGACAGAAATCTTATGCCTATGATCGTCGAACCAACCTTGAGTTTGAAATAGGAGATAAGGTCTTCCTTAAGATATCACCGACCAAAGGAATCGTTAGATTCGGAGTCAAGGGTAAGCTAAGACCCAGGTTTATAGGATCTTATGAAATCCTCGAGAGAATAGGACCCGTCGCTTATAGATTGGCCTTGCCACCAAGTCTAGGAAGCGTTCACAACGTTTTCCACGTTTCTCAGTTGAGAAAATATGTTTACGATCCTAAGCACGTCATTAGTCAGCAAGACATAGTTCTTGAATCTGACCTAAGCTATGAAGAGAAGCCGATATCGATTTTGGATAGAAAAGTCCAAGAATTAAGAACCAAATCGATACCGATCGTTAAAGTGTTGTGGAACCACCACGGGCAAGAAGAAGCCACGTGGGAACTCGAGGAGAAGATGAAGGAGCGATATCCTCATCTTTTTGCAGAAGGTATGCAAATTTCGGGACGAAATTTTTCGTAAGGGGGGTAGGATGTAATGCCCCGGAAATTCCTTACGATCTCAACAATTTAAAGTTAATAAAATAAATGGCTTTGCACGCCTAAGTTTGCGATTTTAAATTCTAAGACTAACGGTCTATTCCGTTTCTGAAAATAAATTACGGAAGTCAGCTAGACGACTACTGTATTTAGGGTTAGCGCGTACGAAAAGTTTTTAGTTCGTGAACTCAGAACGGAAAACCGTCTGATTTTTACATTCACAAAATAGCGATACGAACTCGTCCGAGAAAGTTCGTTTTTATGATTTTCCGGACAAAACTCGGACTGTGTCGTCCCGAGTTTTTGTCGGAATTAATTTTATAAATTTTATTTTCCGATTAAGTTTTATACGTTAGAATTTTTTGGACGAATCGGATCGTGACGATTTTTGTGCCGAGCTACGTTTTTCGTCGTTCGATTTCCGTAACATCGTATCGCGTCGGAAAAGCGCGTATTTTCCCTCCCTTCCCTCTCATAGCCGATCTCTCTCTCACTTTAGCAAGATAGTTCATTTCTTTTATATAGTTTTACTTTTTACCTACTACTATTACTAACACTATTCACTTTACACCTATTTAACCTAAGTATATAACCTTGTTATATCATTTTAACTCACATCTCCTCCCTCCCTTAACCCCATTTTAGGCTGCCCCCTTCTCTCTCCCATCTTCATTTCTTTTCTCCATTGTTGAATCTCCAAGTTCTTGAAGAAAAAAATCACACAAGTCCTCATTCATCCATCAAAAACCTATTACTTCCTTTAGTAAAGATCAAGGTATTCATCTCCTCTATATTTCTATCCATCCAACATCCTTTTCTTTTTATTTTTCTTTTGATCGAAATTATAGGGATGAAGAACTAGATGTTTTGATCTTTGATTAGTTTAATTAGTTGTGTTTGGATATGAATCCTAGGGTTACAATTGATTGAAAATCATGAACCCTAAGTCTTGCATAATACCGAATTTTAGGGCTTTTGTGTAGGTTGATGGAATTCTTCAATTGATGTTAAATTCATGCTTAGGAAGTGTTTAATTAGTGATTAGAACCAAGAGAAACCGAAAGCCCTTTGTTTGATTGAAATCGATTTAGGGTTTAGGGTTTGAAATTGGGGGTTTTTGCATGTTGATGTGTAATTGGACTTGAATTGATTAATTGATGTTATAATAGGATGATTAAGAGTTAAATTATGTTAATTGATGAAGAAAAACACCCTCTTAATCTATGTTTTAAAACCGAAATTAAGGATGAAATTAGGGGTTTTCTTGTGGTTGTTTTAATTGATGATTTGTTGATGGAATAAGGTTGTAATTGGTGTTAATTGTTGATAGGAATTTATTTAGATTTTTCTAAAAATATTTTGTGGGATGTAAGAGACGAAGAACTCGTCGTAAGTTGAAATATAGTGTTGATATGAAATGATTATATGCATGAAGTGATTCTAGATAGATGTTGTTTAATGACGTAAAATTTGGACGAAATCCGGCAACTTTGAAAATTGTGTAAGAGACAAACCACTAGTCGTAACTAATAACCGAGAAGTCGAATGAGAATTCTAACTTGATAATATCGTTTATGATGGACTTGGGAATAACTTTGTAGTTGATGTCATGAGCTTTCGAGCTAATATAATATGAGTTATAGTGATAGTCGAGAACTAGAACGGGAAGTTGATAACATATTGGTTTAGTACTTGTTAGTTAAAAGCCGACGTTTAGAACGTCGTGCTATTGGACGAGTTTTGAGAAGGAGTTCATCACGTACGGGCGTATGTGATGACTGCCTTGAGGGTCCAGTTTCTTAAGAAATCGAATACGAGAACTTAGAACGAACCTAAGAAGCTATACGTCGATTCTATCGAGCAACTAGGGGTTAGCGCGGCAGTTTTGCGACCCTTGCCGGAAATTGTAATAACTTCTAGCTCGTTTATCGAATTTGTGATCCGTAAACTGGAGCGTAAACTAGACATCCCAAACTTTCCAACGGTACAGGGCTCATCCCCTGTTTCCAGATCCCCTATTCTGGGAAGTCCCCAGAGTTTCTGTAATGCGCAGTGAAATTTCAGTTTTCATTCTTCTAAGTTGTTTCGTTCGCAACTTAGTTTCTTTCGATCGTTTAAGCCGTAATAACTAACGACTATCTTCCTACTGACCCTAGAGTCAAGAAATGAGCCTTGAGTGCTAAATGAGACGAGACCTTACCTCTTATCCGTTCATGTAAAGAAGTTTAGTTAAGCGAGAAATTGCTTAAGTCGTATAATGAACTAAAACGTAATTTTCCTAAGTCGATTCTTTCCAACTTAGTTCCTTATGATCTTTTAAGTCGTATCGAGCTACCGACTACCTTCTCTACTGACCTAAGAGTCGAGTATGAGACCTTTCGAGTTCTAAACGGGATTTGTACGAGTCTCGTTCCCGTTTAAGTAAAATGAATCTAGTAAGCGTGCAAATGCCTAAAGAATGAAACGACTAAAATCTTTTTCGATTTTCTTTGATCGATTATCTTTTCCGATCCGAGTTTAAGTATTATTATTTTACGATGAAGGAGGAAGCCAGCAGTAAAGAAAGAACGGAAGATCCGGAGATCGGAAGCTAGTACTTCTTAGTTCTGTATTACGAGGTGGGCTTTTATATACAAAATAAAACGAGCAATGCTCGGAAAATCTTTCTTTATCGCTTTGATATCTGTGTTTTTAAAGTGATATTATGGCATGAACTGTTTTATGTTTTATGTGAGTTCTCTTGTACCTATCTGATTTAACATTCGTATTTCCAGATTTAGAGTTAATCTAACTAGGTTAACTAACGATCGGCTCTGAGTTAGCTGCTAAGTGCTTTCCAGAGTTAGTGCACTTTGTAACCTGTGGTGTATGTGATATCCTGTTTAGGGATACCAGCCACGGTGAATGAGTTTTGGTCAAGATTGAACGTAACATACCAGAAAAATGCTTGCAAGCTAATTTGAGAAAAGAGTCAGAAAATGTTTAGTAGACACGGGCCTCTTTCAATAAAACCCCGATGTGCTACCTTTATGAAATGCCATATTTATCTATACTTATGATTATGATTTCGGCATCGTGCCCACTAAGTACTTTTGTACTTAGCCCTGCATTGTTTTCTAAATGTGCAGGTTGAAGCGACGTGAGCGGCAACGGTTGAAGTTGAGTTGAAAAGATAGGATGCTTTAGTTAGGACTCTTCCGCTGCCAAACTCTAAGTCTTTTGAGAACTTGTCTATTGAAAAAACTCTGTAGTATAAGTCTATAAACTTGAACTTAGTTACTATCATGTACTTTTGTCGAGTAATCACTCGTTATTAACTCTTTCTTGTTATATTCAAGTCTTGTTCATTGATTGGTTGATGTCTTTTATGTATGTTAGTCAATTAGCCTCCTTCTTCCCCGCTTCTTTAATCCAACCCCAGTCGCACCCCGGCTTCGGCCGTCCCTCGGGATTTGGGGCTGTGACAGAGTGGTATCAGAGCGAGGTCTGTTTTCCTGCTCTGATCATGAGTCATTCTTTTCTAGTGTAGTAGACTTCTTTGTTGGATTTCTTTCCCTCAAATCCAAAACTTAGGTTCGACTTTGAACCCGTAATCAAAGTCACTAGGTCCCTTAGAACCAGGAATCCAAGAAGTGGTCTCTTAGAACCTGGAATCTTAGACAAGCTGAACCCTTGCCCGAAAAAGTGTTAAGGGGTCTTGTTCGAACCCGGTATCGAACTGGTTAGGTTGCTTGGAACCTAGAATCCAAGTGGGCGTTTAGTGAAGCATGCTTATGCTTACCTAGTAGATTACTTCCCAGAAAAGGAAATCGTGGACGTAGGAGGTCAATCTCCGAACCACGTTAAAATACTGTGTGCTTTACATTTTGTATTTTACATCCAGTATTTTAAATTCAGTACCTAACCAGCTAACCCCTTACTTCCACTACACTAACTTGGGAGTTTAACCCTCTCCTTTCACTAAGGTTTTAGTTTTTGTAACGATGTAATGCCCCGGAAATTCCTTACGATCTCAAAAATTTAAAGTTAATAAAATAAATGGCTTTGCACGCCGAAGTTTGCGATTTTAAATTCTAAGACTAACGGTCTATTCCGTTTCTGAAAATAAATTACGGAAGTCAGCTAGACGACTATTGTATTAAGGGTTAGCGCATACGAAAAGTTTTTAGTTCGTGAACTCAGAACGGAAAACCGTCTGATTTTTACATTCAGGAACGTGATACGAACTCGCCCGAGAAAGTTCGTTTTTATGATTTTCCGGACAAAACTCGGACTGTGTCGTCCCGAGTTTTTGTCGGAATTAATTTTATAAATTTTATTTTCCGATTAAGTTTTATACGTTAGAATTTTTTGGACGAATCGGATTGTGACGATTTTTGTGCCGAGATACGTTTTTCGTCGTTCGATTTCCGTAACGTCGTATCGCGTCGGAAAAGCGCGTATTTTCCCTCCCTTCCCTCTCATAGCCGATCTCTCTCTCACTTTAGCAAGATAGTTCATTTCTTTTATATAGTTTTACTTTTTACCTACTACTATTACTAACACTATTCACTTTACACCTATTTAACCTAAGTATATAACCTGGTTATATCATTTTAACTCACATCTCCTCCCTCCCTCAACCCCATTTTCGGCTGCCCCCTTCTCTCTCCCATCTTCATTTCTTTTCTCCATTGTTGAATCTCCAAGTTCTTGAAGAAGAAAATCACACAAGTCCTCATTCATCCATCAAAAACCTATTACTTCCTTTAGTAAAGATCAAGGTATTCATCTCCTCTATATTTCTATCCATCCAACATCCTTTTCTTTTTATTTTTCTTTTGATCGAAATTATAGGGATGAAGAACTAGATGTTTTGATCTTCGATTAGTTTAATTAGTTGTGTTTGGATATGAATCCTAGGGTTAAAATTGATTGAAAATCATGAACCCTAAGTCTTGCATAATACCGAATTTTAGGGCTTTTGTGTAGGTTGATGGAATTCTTCAATTGATGTTAAATTCATGCTTAGGAAGTGTTTAATTAGTGATTAGAACCAAGAGAAACCGAAAGCCCTTTGTTTGATTGAAATCGATTTAGGGTTTAGGGTTTGAAATTGGGGGTTTTTGCATGTTGATGTGTAATTGGACTTGAATTGATTAATTGATGTTATAATAGGATGATTAAGAGTTAAATGATGTTAATTGATGAAGAAAAACACCCTCTTAATCTATGTTTTAAAACCGAAATTAAGGATGAAATTAGGGGTTTTCTTGTAGTTGTTTTAATTGATGATTTGTTGATGGAATAAAGTTGTAATTGGTGTTAATTGTTGATAGGAATTTATTTGGATTTTTCTAAAAATATTTTGTGGGATGTAAGAGACGAAGAACTCGTCGTAAGTTGAAATATAGTGTTGATATGAAATGATTATATGCATGAAAGTGATTCTAGATAGATGTTGTTTAATGACGTAAAATTTGGACGAAATCCGGCAACTTTGAAAAATGTGTAAGAGACAAACCACTAGTTGTAACTAATAACCGAGAAGTCGAATGAGAATTCTAACTTGATAATATCGTTTATGATGGACTTGGGAATAACTTTGTAGTTGATGTCATGAGCTTTCGAGCTAATATAATATGAGTTATAGTGATAGTCGAGAACTAGAACGGGAAGTTGATAACATATTGGTTTAGTACTTGTTAGTTGAAAGCCGACGTTTAGAACGTCGTGCTATTAGACGAGTTTTGAGAAGGAGTTCATCACGTATGGGGGTACGTGATGACTGCCTTGAGGGTCCAGTTTCTTAAGAAATCGAATACGAGAACTTAGAACGAACCTAAGAAGCTATACGTCGATTCTATCGAGCAACTAGGGGTTAGCGCGGCAGTTTTGCGACCCTTGCCGGAAACTGTAATATCTTCTAGCTCGTTTATCGGATTTGCGATCCGTAAATTGGAGCGTAAACTAGACATCCCAAACTTTCCATCGGTATAGGGCTCATCCCCTGTTTCCAGATCCCCTGTTCTGGGAAGTCCCCAGAGTTTCTGTAATGCGCAGTGAAATTTCAGTTTTCATTCTTCTAAGTTGTTTCGTTCGCAACTTAGTTTCTTTCGATCTTTAAAGCCGTAATAACTAACGACTATCTTCCTACTGACCCTAGAGTCAAGAAAGGAGCCTTGAGTGCTAAATGAGACGAGACCTTACCTCTTATCCGTTCATGTAAAGAAGTTTAGTTAAGCGAGAAATTGCTTAAGTCGTATAATGAACTAAAACGTAATTTTCCTAAGTCGATTCTTTCCAACTTAGTTCCTTATGATCTTTTAAGTCGTATCGAGCTACCGACTACCTTCTCTACTGACCTAAGAGTCAAGTATGAGACCTTTCGAGTTCTAAACGGGATTTGTACGAGTCTCGTTCCCGTTTAAGTAAAATGAATCTAGTAAGCGTGCAAATGCCTAAAGAATGAAACGACTAAAACCTTTTTCGATTTTCTTTGATCGATTATCTTTTACGATCTGAGTTTAAGTATTATTATTTTATGATGAAGGAGGAAGCCAGTAGTAAAGAAAGGACGAAAGATCCGGAGATCGGAAGCTAGTACTTCTTAGTTCTGTATTACGAGGTGGGCTTTTATATACAAAATAAAACGAGCAATGCTCGGAAAATCTTTCTTTATCGCTTTGATACCTGTGTTTTTAAAGTGATATTATGGCATGAACTGTTTTATGTTTTATGTGAGTTCTCTTGTACCTATCTGAGTTAACATTCGTGTTTCCAGATTTAGAGTTAATCTAACTAGGTTAACTAACGATCGGCTCTGAGTTAGCTGCTAAGTGCTTTCCAGAGTTAGTGCACTTTGTAACCTGTGGTTTATGTGATATCCTGTTTAGAGGTACCAGCCACGGTGAATGAGTTTTGGTCAAGATTGAACATAACATACCAGAAAAATGCTTGCAAGCTAATTTGAGAAGAGAGTCAGAAAATGTTTAGTAGACACGGGCCTCTTTCAATAAAACCCCGATGTGCTACCTTTATGAAATGCCATATTTATCTATACTTATGATTATGATTTCGGCATCGTGCCCACTAAGTACTTTTGTACTTAGCCCTGCATTGTTTTCTAAATGTACAGGTTGAAGCGACGTGAGCGGCAACGGTTGAAGTTGAGTTGAAAAGATAGGATGCTTTAGTTAGGACTCTTCCGCTGCCAAACTCTAAGTCTTTTGAGAACTTGTTTATTGAAAAAACTCTGTAGTATAAGTCTATAAACTTGAACTTAGTTACTATCCTGTACGAGTAATCACTCGTGATTAACTCTTTCTTGTTATATTCAAGTCTTGTTCATTGATTGGTTGATGTCTTTTATGTATGTTAGTCAGTTAGCCCCCTTCTTCCCCGATTCTTTAATCTAACCCCTGTCGCACCCCGGCTTCGGCCGTCCCTCGGGATTTAGGGCTGTGACAAACGAGCTTATCTCTCACCATCTTCCGCATTGCATAACTGTTTAAAACCTGTCACACCCCGACTCCCGAGGTGCGACCTACGAACACTAACACTACTAACCATCCATCAACTCAACTCAAATAAGGGATTCATGCTCGGGAAAACAAGAGAAATATTGACTGAAAGCGATAATAAAAGAGAAAATGCTTCCAAGTCACAACTAAAACATCAAACGAGCATGTAATAATTTTAAATTGTGTCGAGCACATCGATCT
Organism: Schizonepeta tenuifolia; assembly: GCA_029490685.1. NCBI lineage: Eukaryota > Viridiplantae > Streptophyta > Magnoliopsida > Lamiales > Lamiaceae > Schizonepeta > Schizonepeta tenuifolia. Next base: position 85,414,136 of record CM055955.1, on the reverse strand, counting down.
TACTCAACAGAATATCAAAGTATTGTTTCAAAGTAAATCAACAGACCTCATTTTGCAAAGCATAGCAGCGGAAACCTCGACTCAATCCCAACAACTACATGTATGAAGACATGCAATTGCCAGACTAACTTTCGACTCAAAAACATCACACCACCAAGCTGCCCGCTCCATCCTCATCCTGCTAACCTGCACGTTTAGAAATACATGCAGGGCTGAGTACTTCGTACTCAGTGAACACATGCCAAAAACTTTGAAACTTGCTCTTAGAGCTATATCATTTGAATCTTGCCTTGCCATAGCATCACAAGTATTTATGTAATGAAAACAGTTTTACTTGTGAATGCAAAATCATTTTCTTTCCGAATAGACTGGCCAGTCAAAACATTTATATATACATCAAATAGTATGCATCATCTACCACATCATCCATCCATCTGTGTCGAGAAGTAGGCCTCCTTCTCGAACACTGTGACCGGCCCAACCGAAGCAAGTTTCACAGTCACCATCAAACAATTCATATACCACACGTGGGTTTCCTACCTTTCACAGGACAATAATATCTCAACAAGCAGATGATAACACATACCAAAAACTCAAGTAAAAACGGCAAGTCAATTGAACTTTAAAAAGTCACATAATAATACTCAATTATCATAATAGCATTCATCGATAGTTTTGGTTTTAGAAAAGCCCACCTGTCTTCCGAAGACTTAGCTAGGCGGCTTACTCGTGAAAAGTCCTTGCTACTTGATCGTCCCGCTCGATCCTTCATAAACCGACATCGATAAAATAAATAAGACTCGATGCTTTTAAGACGTAAAGTAAAGTGTGTCTCAGCTGGAGGACTTCTACTTGACTCGAGTTTCTCTAATTTTATTTTATCTTCTCTAAGTCGATATCTCTTCTCAACTTCCTCGTCCTCGATCCTCGACTCTACTCGATTACTAATTATTTCGTCTCGTATTCTCATTCTAAATCATAAATCATCAATCGATCATCGGTAAGACATTTTCTCAATTATTAATAACATATTACTTATATCAACTTCATTTCTCGATTCTTACTCGCATTCATAACTCAACTAACATCACATCAAATCATTCGTGTCTCATGCACGTATTTTTAATTTAATTAACATCGTATAACATCATTCATATCACATCAATTATATCACATCCTTTATGTCATATGTACGCATTTTCAACAATTTGAACATATCACGTCATAAAAATCGAAATGTAAACATTTCACTCAAGCATATAGATTTAATCAAGCATATTATAACTTAATATGGAATTAAATCAAATATAATATCTCAAACTCGATTCACACTTCAAGTCACATTAACAATTACTCGACTCTAGTTTTTGAAACGACGTTAACTTCAATCTCATAAAATAAATTCTCGTTTTTCTACATAAATTCAAATAATAAGAATTCTTTTCAATTAAAAACTTAAATATTCATTTAATAATTCTCATCTAGATATACGACATTATTTTCAAAATATGTTGTCTTTACTCAATTTGTTATACGTATACAAGTACGTATTATTATTTCATTAACTCATTTAAACTCTTATTTAATTAATCTCAATTTCTATCTTCGACTTCAAAACTCGATTTTCATCAATCAAAACTCGATAACTTCCTTGACTATTTTTCAAATTAAAACGATTTGAAAAACAAACTTAATTATTTACTCACGCATCATCAATCAATCAATACTCGACTTATTAAAATAAACGAGCATTCAAACACTTCATCAATTAATAGCTCGACTCTCAATTTAAAACATCTCTTATTAAGTTTTCTTCTCATTTCTCAATATTTCTCATTTAATTTAATGATTAAACATCAAATTATTTAACTCGATTTTAATATTTATTAAACAACTCTTGCTCGACTCCAAACTCATTAACTTCTTTTACTCGGCTCAATTCTTCAAAATTTTATTTATTACTTCACTCGATTATCAAAGCTCGACTCATTATTCTCTTACTTAATCATTTCTTAATTTATTAAGAAATTTCCTCTTTAATTATTTTATTTCTAACTCCATTATTTATTTTTATTAAAACTCCTCGACTAATCTTATGAGTAAACGAACTCGACTCGATTAAACTTCTCACTCAATTTCTTACGCTCGACTCTTCTATTATTATTATTATTATTATTATTATTATTATTATTATTATTATTATTATTATTATTATTATTATTATTGTTATTATTATTATTATTATTATTATTATTATTATTTTATAAATAATTAATTATTATTTTTCCTTCTTTCACATTCAATTGAACGTCATAATCTCGTCTAACTCATCTCGCATTTTATACTCGACTTCCAACTCTATTTATTTAACTCTAATTCATCTTTTATTACTGTCACAGCCAGACTTCCCGAAGGACGGCAAAGCCGGGGTGCGACTAGGGATTGGATTAAAGAAACGGAAAGAAGAGAATAAATGAATAAAACACATTAACTTAACACTAATTACGATGAACTTGAATAAAAGAGAGTCGATCTTGAAGGATCGCTCGTCAAACTGTATACAGGGAAAACTAGGTTTAAAGTAATAACAACTTAAACCGAAAGGATTTACATAAATAAGGGAACTGACTTTAATTAATGAAATAAAGAGTTGATCACGAAGGATCACTCGACATAGCTATTCTTAAAAGGGACTAAGTTCAAAGGATGAAACTTAGTTGTAAGTTATACTTTAACTGAAACTAGTTTACAGAATTGGCAGCGGAAAAAATAGAAATGATATCACATATCGAATGTGATATCGAGGCTCAACTAAACTTCTTTCCTGAGAAAAGACCTTTACTCAACCTCCTCCGCCGTCGTCACTCAACCTGCACATTTAAAGACAAACATGCAGGGCTAAGTACAAAAGTACTTAGTGGGCACATTGCCAAAAACATTTTATATGTAACGCAACGGGGTTTTTCTTTAAAAGGCCCGTGCTTACCAATTATTAAAACAAAGTATGTATCTTTTCATAAACACTTGTATAAATACTTTTACTGCTGAACACTTAATTTCTAAATGACACACTGTGGGTTTTTAAACTCACATCCGATAATCTAGAAAGCACTTGAGGGCTAACTCAGAAACTGTCCCTCTGGATAGCACTTGTGGGCTATCTCAGAATCTGATCGTTTAGTTGGAATTATCTGGATAGCAGCCTGAGGGCTATCTCAGAATCCAATACTCTGGTTAGCACCTGAGGGCTAACGCAGAGAGACATAATAGAATTCACATAAACAAATCATTTAAGCACTGATAGATCTTTAATACTCACTTATTAAAGCAATACGTAACCACTTTTGAGCAACGCTCGCATATAAATACTTTAATACTCATTTATCAATAACATGTAATCCACTTTTGAGCAACGCTCACATAATATCACTTCACAAGTAACGGCATTCAACGTAGTTTTGGTTTTAGAAGCCCACCTCATTCGTTTACAGAACTATAACACGTGCTTCCGTCTCTGATCTTCCGTCCTGTCTTCTATTCTCGATCTCCTCCTTTGAACGCAAGTAATAAAACAACGATAAGTTGTCGAGTCGAGAGGAGAAAATGGAATTCGAAACTGAAATCGAATTAATCTTTTAAGTTCTTAAGCTTTAGGCATTTGCACGCTTAACTAGATTCTTTTAGTTAATCTAGAACGAGACCCGAACACTTCTCGTTTAGCACTTGCTTGGTTTCTTACTCGACACTGAGGTCGGTTAAAAAATGGTAGGCGATAGCTTATATCGACTTAAAAGATCGAATGACATTAACTTGAGAAGAAATCAACTTAGGAAACTAAGTTTTGGAACAAACTGTACAGATCAGTAAGTCCACCCAGAACAGGGAATCTCGAAACAGGGAGCGTTCCCTGTACCAAAAGAAAGCCACGGATGTCTAGTTTACTCTCCAATTTACGGATCTCGATTTCGTTAAGCGAGCTAGGAGTTATGACAGTTTTCGTGAAACTGCACAAAACAGTCCGAGTTTAACCCTAGGGCTCGTTAACTCGACGCAGGGCTTCCTAGGTTCGACTTATGTTTTTCCTCTGTTTTTCTCACGAAATTACTGTCTTATGGCAGTCAACACGTAACCTCACACGCGATGATCTCGTTTTTATTTCTCGATTACTAATACGACAATTAAAAACTTCGTTATCAAACTAACCATTTATTATACCAATCAAGTTCTCGTTTCAAATCCTAACTTCTCGATTACAACTACAACTTATATTATTTCATCTCGGATGTGAATATCGTCAACTACAAAGTTGTTCCTTAATCATTAAGAGTCATTAATATCCGATCATTTCCCTTATTCGACCTTTCTATCATTACTTAAGCTCGTTACTTCGTTTCTTACCAAAATTCCAATGTTATCGGAATTCGATCAAACTCTACCACATTATCCAACATCTATCAAGGTTCATTAATATGCAAATCATAACCTCAAATCAAAACCAAATCTCGACTTATTATCGAACCTTCGTCTCTTACAAATTTCATATAATATTAGAAAAATCCCAATAAATCCATATACTCATCTACCATCAATTAAAGCATTATTCCATCATTAAATCCTTAATAGGATCAAACCTCATTAAGCCCCCTAATTACTTATAAATTTTCGGTAATGACATTAATTTAGGGGAAGTGATTTCTTCCTCAATTTAATCCATTAATATCATTTCTAATTCTACTACATCAAGAATTAATCAAAGATTAACCTTACAACATCATTAATTGAATTTCAAAGTTGACACCCTAAGCCTAAATTTCGGTTTTCATTAGATTCATAGGGCTTTTTATTTATTCTTTCATTAATCAACAATTAAGCCATTCCTAAACTTAATTATCCAAGTAATTAAGCTCAAAACATTAACCTTTCACAACCCCTAAAATCGGTCCTCATAGAAAATTAGGGCTTTTGATTCTCCTCCATTAATTAACCATAGAATTCACTTCCTATCCATCTAATTACATATATTAAGGATCGAATCATCCTAATTCTAAATCCCCTAAATTTTGGTCATGAAGAAATTTAAAGAAATAAGATTTTACTTGGATAGAAAGATAGAGGAGATCATTACCTTGATGATTTATGAAAGATGGAGTGAAATTAATGGATGGATGATGATCCTTAGTGAAAATCCTTGCAAGATGTGAGCTTTAATGGAGTTTTTGGATGAAAGAAAATGGAGTGAGGGATAATGGTGGTAGTGGCGGTATGAGAGAGAGAGTTGTGAGGAATATTTGGCTAATTTTATTAAGTATTAACCAACAACTAATAGGTGTCCTCTTAGAAACATCTAATGAATTATGAGTCATCAAGAAATAACAATAAAAAAATGAAATATCAAGTGTAAGAGTAAGGGTAGAGGTCGGCTGCCATGAAATAAATTTAGGAGAAATGCGCGTTTTTCTGGCGTGATACGACGTTACGGAAATCGATAGATAAAATACGTATTCGGCTCGTTTCCGTCAAAATCCGACTTGACCTTAAATTCCGACATATTTTTCCTACTCAGAAAGTATTTTTCAAATTTTATAAATTTTAAAAACTAAACAAAATTCTGGACATCACAGTCCGAATTTTGTCCGGAAAATCACAAAAATTAACTTTCTCCAGTGAACTCGTCTCGAAATTTTGTGAATGTAAAAATCAGACGGTTTCCCGATCTGAGTTCTAGAACTAAAAAGTTTTTCGTCAGCGAAAACCCTAATATAGTAGTCGTTCGTCCGATTTCTAGAAATTATTTTTGGAAACGGATTTCACCGTTAGTCTTAGAATTGAAAATCGGGAGCTTAGGCGTGCAAAGCCATAATTATTTAACTTTAAATTTTTAACGCAGAAGAAATTTTCCGGGGTATTACAATTACCTTTTGATTAACAACTCTTCATAACCTCAAGAATTAATTCTCAATTAATTCTTTATCTTAAACTCTATTTATTTAATAAAGAAATTATTTTTCTTTATTTTCCTCACTTAATGACTCATCAATTATTTAATGATTTTCTCTTTTTATTTTCTCTTTAATTTTTATTCTCCAAAATATCTTGAATATTTTATTCATTAAATAATTAATTTATTTATTTTAGAATTAATTTTAATGATATTCAAATCTTCAAATTTACACCAATAACACCTAGAACACACACTAGGTATTTCTTCAAATCTTCAAAAATTCATCTTTTTCACCAAGAACACCTAGAACACACACTAGGTAGTTCTTCTCTAATTTTTTTGATTTTTAACACTAAAAATTCTTTTTCTTCATCTTACAAATACTCACTTAACATCCAATACATCAAATCCACACACAAAATACTCATATCATCATAACATCAAAAATCATCATAAATCATCAAATTATTATAAAAATTATTTTTCATCTAAGAACATGCATATATTTCGATTTCTTCACAATAATAATTATAAGGGATTTAAATCATCATATACTCAAAATCATAACATGCTTATAACATCATCATATCATCAACTAAATCATCAAAATAATTTCATCAAAATATGCCAAAACTCACGGCATATATACATAAATAAGCATGCATATTTTCTCAATTTTTTTCATGCATATATAATTGATCAAATCATGCTTGTAAACACAAATAAAGCATTAAATCATCAAATAATCAAGAAAATCAAATTCTCTTCCTTTTACCCTAATTTTCGGCTTCAATATTTTTTTAGGGGTTTTGATTTTTCTTTCTCTTTTAATCCATAGGTTAATCACTAGGGTTGATTTCCTATCGATTTCCTCACTCGAATCTCACATCGAAATTCCTAGTTTGCCTATGCATAAATTAAAATCATGCATGCATTTTTTTTTTCTTTAGGGATTTAGAGATTACATATTTACAAGAAATCAAATAACCTACTTTTAAAAAATTAAATCGAAGCTTCTTCTCTTGACGATGGTAGAACCGAAAATGATGGAATTAGGGCTCAAGATCTTGGCTTGGAATTTCCATGGTTGAATCCATCTTGAATCTTCAAGAAAAAAAATGAAGCAAAATTAATCACCTTGCTAGGGCATAAGTGCCGAAAATTATAGGAAATAAAGAGGTGATTTTTGCATGGATTCTAACTCAAATCTTGAAGGATTTTACCTCTTAAATTAAGGTTGGAAGATTAAAGAGGAGGATGATCTCTTGAACTCTTGGAACTTGGAAGCTTGAAGCTTGAAGATGGAACTTCAATGGAGGAAATTCTCACTATGTGTGTATGTGTGTTACACGATTGGGAGGGAGAGAGATGGAGAATATTTTTTTTTTCTTCTTCTTGGTTGCTCACGGTATAGAGGGAGATAGGAGAGAAAATATTTTTTTCTTCCTTCTTTGATAATCCACACGTTGGATTTGAGATAGATAGAATGATTAGATAGGTTCATGTATTTGACAAAGCTTATCACTTAAGCTTGGACAAGAATCTTGCCAAATTAATTTCATGAAATGATGATATTCTCATAGAGTAGAAAATAGGTAGTCTAGGCTATAGAGATATTAATGGGAGAGAGAGAGAGGTCGGTAGAGAGAGAGGGAGAGAGATGGGAGAGATTCCATTTTACAGATAAAATTTTATTCGGATGAAAAAGTTTTCCGGTAGAATATATCCGTATTATTTTATTTCTACTGAAAACGGCTCTAATCTCTCCTCGTCTCGTTTCCGACATCGAAAATTTCTCGACCCTATCTCATATCTCACGAAATAAATCAAGGAACCCAAATACTTAATTTTTAATGAAGAAAAACCTAAAAATCATTAGGCTAATTAATCCGTTAAGGACTAAACTCTTAGAGTTTTCTCATGTGATCTCGGATAAGCTTTTAAATTATCTCAATGATCTTAAAATTAATTCTAGATTCAAAAGACACTAATTAGGTCAAAGTCTAAGTTCGTCGGTGAAAAACGTTTTCTCGGTTCTCGTTACTATTCACTGAAAAATAAAAGTTCTCAGATTTCATTGAAAATCATATTCAAGCTCAAACTCATATAAATAAACTCTATCAATGCATTACATACTCGTTCAAATAATCGAAACGAGAAAAACTCACGTAAAAGCATACATGGGCATTTTAGTCATTTTCAAGAAAATATATTTTCTTGAAGAATCTCCTCACTCAAAACTAATTAATTAAGCATTTAAACTCATTTAAAACGCACTTAATGGCTTATGAAAGTTCGGGGTATTACATCTCAGTTGGTGCAAGCAGCTGATCTTTAGGTATAGGAGTCAGTTGAGCTACCGATTGTGTGATTGGCTCCAATTGGGCAACTCAGCAGTATATCTCAGTTAAAACACGTTAAGCAACAAAAATTGCTACTGGTGTATTCCCCCCCCTATACACTAGTTACTCGTTACCGGGACCATCAAGTGGTATCAGAGCAGTGGTTCAAAAGATTGTTCTTTCTTATTCACAAGGTGTGAGTCAAGTATTTATGTCTATAAAGCAAAATCGGAGTGACCTTAGTTTGATGACAACTGAGAAGTTGTTCTCCATACTCAAAGCAAATGAGTATGACATCCTCCGACTGAAGCCTTGCAAGCTTCAGTAGACAGAACAGGCCGAGCAAGGCTTAGCTGCCAAATCCATGGCCCTTCGAGCTGAATCGATCAGATCCAAGTTGGTCTGACCCTCAGGGTCTGTTGACTCCTCAGCTAAGGATTGATAGAGCCGGTCAGAACTCGAGAAAAAGGTTAAAGAGTTGACCGATCAACTCGAAGAGATGAACTCCAGCATCGAGAAGCACAAGAGGATCAACCAGTGCAATCGGAGCTCAACAAATCCATCCTTGAAGAATCAAAGAGAAGGATCCAATTGTCGTGACCTCTCCTTGAAGGTGAAGGAAGCCCTTCGATGAAAAGCCAAGGAGAAATCCAAGGCTATGGTCGTTGAGAAAGATGTCGATGATACCGACGTATTCACCGAGTCAGAAAAGGAGAAGGAACTGACTCGTCATCTGGCTCAGCTGAGAAAGACGTGTACCTCATGGCATTGTTAGAAGAGTTAACTGGCGAAATAAAATCTTTTGTCCATCCCAACCAGAATGTCTCTTCTGTGCTTCAAAGTACAGAAAAACTTGATGAAGAAATTACACCGTCATGGGATGAGGTCGAACGTCTTAGCAGACTGTTCACCAAGCAAATGACACATTGTAAGGAACTCCGAGCTGAGTGTGATAACCTGAGCAATGAGCTGATCATAAGGGATCATGACGTTGAAAAGCTCTTGGAGAAAAATTATTGCCACCGTGAAGAAGTTACTTAGTCTACCTACAGTCAGGTCATTCACTTGACACATCTGACCCGGAGCCGGGCGGAATATATCTTGTAGTTGCAAACTGAACTACAGTTTGTAAATGATAAGATAATTTCTCTTTATGCCTCGAGCGCAGCTCTGAGAGCATGATCCACTGAAAAAAACCTTTCAAATTTGTTGAAGGTATTGGATATGTTCCAGCTACTGACACTGAAGCACCGCCAGCTCAGTTCGTCAAGGCAACAGGATTACCGACTGAGGCACCACAAGTTGAACCTGACTCAATCGAGGTCATGAGACTCCAGTCACTCCTCAGACTGTCGAGACTCTTGTGATGATTAAAGAAAAGAAGGTTGCAACTGAAGAACCTCCAGAGTATGTAGCTGGTATTTCGAAGGATGCTAAGAAATCCCCAAGGAAGTCAAGACCTCAAGGTCGCCGAGCAAGGGGGAATCGATGAAAAAGACCTTCTGAGCAAACACACAATCAGCCACCACGAAGGCACAATCACTCAGCTCAGCGTCAGTGGGAAAGACATCCAAACTGGGATAATTCACACTTCTATGATCAGACGTATCCAGTGCCTCTTCACTACCAGCAAGCATACAACTATGAGGAAACTCTGGTGATCAGTTCAACGATTCCAATCATCCTCAGTTGGAGTATGCTCAAGGAGCAAGATGGTTTGGGTCCTTACCTAGACAGTTCTCACCAAAGAAGAATCGACCTGATCAGCCAAGTCGAAACCAAGCTCCACAGAGACAAGGTTATCCACCACTCAACTGGACTGCACGTGCACTAAAAGAATTTTAGTCAGCAGTCTACATGGATATCGAAGGAAAGGTGATCCAAACTGATGACTTAGTTCGACTTTACCAATAGCTTCCAACCCTCGGTCCAACTGAATTAGACACGGAGTTCATCCTGTGGGCTACAGGGACAAGATGAACTAAGAGCAGACTATCATGCAGGGTCAGTATGCATTGTTGGGAAAATCCATAATGATCTCGAAGTTTTGAAGACTGGAGATCACAAGTTGAGGGGGAATCTCAACTTGAGGGGGAACTAAGACAATCATCATGGACATAGCCCAATTGAGGAACTGAAGATCAAACCTTAACTGAACACATGACTTTGAGTCAGTTGAGTGTACTGCCGATGCAGTTGTGATCCTGACCTAATGAGAAGACTTCATATCTGTCTCTTGTGGTTAAAGTAGGTGATCCAAAAGGAATAAAAGTACCCATCGAGAACATTTAATGCGAAAGCATATCATCTATAATGGGCTACACTTTTGAGACTGTGAGTGGGCTAACATGATCACTACTTCATGCCACGCGCGAGTGTTTCTAACCGTCCGACCCATGATTGACCCCACTTTCCACGTCAGTGGTCATGCGAAACGATGTTTCATCACCACCGAAGATCCTTGCAAGCGGGAATGATTTTTCACCATTGATTCATTCTTTATCCCAACATATAAGGATTCTTCTAAACCCTTATTCCCACTCACCTCGAATTCCAAAATCTCCAAAATCCTTCTTCTACATTTCTAAATTAAAGCGCCGATCTACAAAACCTATCAAAGGCCAATCCATCTCTTCAATGGCAACCTCTAAAACTCCCGCGCCCATCTTCGCAAACTCGCAAAGCATCCCAAGTGAACTCTCAAAAATTCAATAAGTCGTTGTATTTGAGAATGTTTTATCAATCGCAGAAGTAGGTCACCCAGTACTGGAAAAGGCTCTCTATCAACTCAGTCACACAAATCTCCTCAAATGGGTAACTGAAGAACCAACATATCTTCTTTCAAGTGTAGTAGCTAAATTGTTCACCCATCTAGAGGAAGACCAATAAGGAAACCTCTCATCAAAAGTTCATCTCCCCATAGACGATGGCAACGGAAAAGTAATCTCCCAAGAAATGTGTATCAATATTGATGAATGCCTTGATCAATTCTTCTACCTCTCAACAGAAGGAGAGTTCATAATGAGCATCAATGACCAGGAAATTGAGAGGTTCATTCAAAGTATCACCATTGATGAACAAAAATTCTTTGGTGGTATGACAAGATCTCTTCTCAAACCGGAAAATTGCATGATCTATGAAATTTCCATGAAATGCACTGATGTCATGGTTGGAGCCAAGTGTGACGTGAGCAAACCCAAAATACAGATTGCTCAAGCCATCATGACGGAAGAAAAGATCAACTGGATAATGTGTGATACCCCGAGCTTTTATATCCTTAGAGAGCGTATATTTAACCGAGTAAGTTAAAATATGAGATTTGTGGAATAAAAATTTTATTTCTAATTGAAGAGAAATGAGTAAAACGTCTAGAATGCTTTATGCGTTTTGTGTGAATTTATCTGTTCAAATTCTTGAAATGATGATGTGATGTATATATCGAGTTTGTTTATATGAGAATGAGTATGAGTGTGATTTTCAGAAGAACCCCGAAGAATTTGTTTAATTGAAAAAGAATGATGTTTGTCGCCGAGAAATTTCTATGCGCCGAAGAATTTAGAATAGAGTAGAATTAAAATCTTGAAACCTAGAATTTCTTCTAAGGTCATTGAGATAGGATAAGAGCTTATCCGAGATAAATTGAGAAGAGTAATGAGGAATTAATCTTTAAAGGATAAATAAATGAATTAATAAGCCGACTAATTTCTTTTAAAGAGTTAAAAGACTAAATGATCGGAACCGCTAATCTTATAAATGAAATGTGAATTAGGATTGAGATTTTTTAGTGTCGGAAATGAGACGAGGAGATATTAGACTCGTTTATAGCATTAAAGAATTAATACGAATCATTTTAATCGGAAAACCTTTACGACCGAGTAATTAATACCCGTAACGACACGACGAGGACAAGTGTCACTCTCCCTCTCTCCCTCCCACCGCCACCTCACTCTATCTCTCTCCCTAATCTCTCTCTCCAAACCTATCTACAAGACTATACTTAGATGTCATCATGATTATTCTTTAAAAATGAACAAAATACTTAGTAAATTGTGTAATCAAGATTTGCATGCAACAAACATCACATCAAATCATCCACCTATCTCTTAAAACAAGTTCCAACACCAAAACATCATCATTATTATTCCTTTTTGTTGGATGGAAATCTTGCCAAAATCAAGTGAGGTGGATGAATGCATGCAAACTATCCATCTCTCTCTTACTCTTTCGATCTCTCTCTCTATACAAAAGGGAAAATTCTTTCATTTCACTTCACACTCTCTAGAACTCTCTACCAAGTAACAAAAAAAAAGAAAAACTCTCTCCCTCTCTCTCTCCCATTGCCGAGAGCAACACACACCCACACACACTTGAGATTTCTTCCATTAAAGCCTTGAATTCAAGCTTCAATCTCATACAAATCAAGAGGAATTCATCACCATCATCTTAGTTCTTCCAATCTACAAGTTGAAAGGTAATAATCCTTCAAGTTCTTGAATTGAAATCCAATAATCATCCCCCATTTTTCTTCAATTTGGCTCTTAAGCCCTAAAAATGGATGATTAATTATTTTGTTGTATTTTCCTTGAGGATTCAAGTCAAGTTCTTCTAAGAGGAATCCAAACAAGAAGTTGAGCACATTTTCTTCCATCCATTTCGATTTCAAGAGGTTCAAGAGGAGAAGATCCAATTTTAATTTATAAAGTATGTTAATTCATTTGATTAGTTGTATATATGTATATCTCTAAGCCCTAAAAGAAAGAAAACATGCATGCATGGTATTTATTTTATGTTTAGGCAAACTTAGGTTATCGATGTGAAGATCGAGTGAGAAGAAATCGATAGGAGAATCGAACACTAGGATTTAATCAATGAATTAAGAGAAGAAAAAGAAATTAAAACGCTAAAAATTTTATTAATACCGAAAAAAATTGATAAAATAGGAGAAAAATCGTTTATTGTGTTCTATGATGAATTTGATAATTGACATATGTTTTTGAGCATGTTTAGAATAGAATTATATGCATGAAAAATGGGGAAATAAATTGCCCCAATTTATGTGAAATTGCCGTGTGTTTTTGGGAAGAAAGAAGAAATTTTTTTGTTGATTTTGATGACGATCTAGTTGATGTTTTGATCATGAAATTGTTATATGATATGTTGATTTAATCTTGTATGTGGTTAAGTATAAGAAAATCAAATTGCATTTAAAGTTATTAAAGAAAATAAATTGTGATAATTTAAAAGATTTGATGATTTTGATGATATCATGTGTGTTAAGGTATTAGTTTGAGTCCTAAATGGAAATAAGATCTTTTGTAACAAAAGAATGAAATTTAAAAGCTTTAAGAGTATTAAGAATTGAAAAATGCATAGAAAAATATAGCTAATAAGTGTTCTTGAAATAAACTTGAAGATTTGAATTTTTTTTTTAATAAATTAAATCAAAAAGAAATTTTGTAATTAAATTAGTAAGATAAACTAATTTTTATAAAAACTAATTGATTAATAAAGGAGAATGTCAATTAAGAAATTGGTCTTAAGTTAACAACAAAGAAGAAAAAGAGTTTACTAATTAAATAAATAAGAGTCAAAAAAATCGAGTTAAAAAGAATAAAATAATAAAGAAATGAAAAGAAGTTTTAATCGAGTCGAGAAAAAGATGTTAGACGAGTTAAATTAAATACTCGTATAGTTAATTAAGAAAATAATAATGGAATAAAGTTCAAGTAATGGTTTTGAAAGAAATTAATTAAAGTTAATTATTTAAGTAAGTTGTTTTCAAACCATGCGAATTAAAAATAAACCGAGAAGAATTGTCGAGTTAATAATTGGAAAAATAATAATTGAGTTAAGAAGTGAGGATCGAGTTAGAAATGGAAAGGAAATTCTAATTTCATAAGAGATTAATAATAAATTAAGAGAATTTCTATTAAATGAATAAAAAGTTTATAAAATACTTCATAAGATAACGAATTTAGAACAAAGTGATGTCTATAAATTAAGAAGAGATAAAGCATATTGTTTGAGTCTTTATGAAAAGAAATTGCATAATCAAGTTAAGTTCTAATGTTTAAATTGAATGATTGTTAATGTGTCTTGAAGTGTGATTGATTTGTTTGGATTTACTATGTGTTTTAATAAATGTTAAGTGCATGATATTAATTGTGATATGAAGAATTACTAAATTATTTGTATGCAAGATGATTAAATTAATGAGTTGTTAAATCGAGAAGTAACTAAGTTTTTAAAAGAAAGCTCGAGTAGTGGAATGTAGATAAACGATGTTTCATAATCAAAGCGAGAAGTGTTAAGACATTGGTTTGTAATATTAACCAATCATCGAGTAGAGTTAATGGTTTAAAGACGAGAGCGCGAAATCCTTTAGAAAAGTTAAAGCGAAGAGAGAAACGAATCAAATAGAAGTCCTTCAGTTGAGTCCAACGCCTTTTTGTCCGTCTTTGCGTATCTTATTTTCTTTATCGATGTCGAACTGTGAAGGATCGAGCCGGACGGATCATTAAGCAAGGACAAATAGCCCTTAAACCGCCTAGCTAGAATCTTCGGAAGTCAGGTGGGCTTTTCTGAACCAAAACTACCGATGAATATATTTATGCTATTGAGAATTATTATTATGATTATTTTAAATGCGATTGACTTGCCGTTTTTATTGAAGTTTGGTATGTGTTATCATCTGTTTAGTTAAGATGTTATTATCCTGTGAAAGGCAGGAAACCCACGTGTGGTATGTTGAATGATTGAGGTGACTGTGAGCCTTGCTTCGGTTAGGCCGGTCACAGTGTTCGAGAAGGAGGCCTACTTCTCGGCACAGTAAGATTGATTGTGACAGATGATGCATACTATTATTATATGTTATGTTTGACTGCGCAGTCTGTTTAAAAGAAAATGTTTTTAACATGCACAAGTAAAACTGTTTTATGTTGTTTAAATACTTGTGATGTTCGGCAAGGCAAGTTCAATTGTTATAGCTTTTAAAAGCATCTTTATCCAAATGTTTTGGCTTGTGTTCACTGAGTACAAAGTACTCAGCCCTGCGTGTATTTCTAAACGTGCAAGTTGACTGGATGGCGATGGCATGGATGCTTGGTGGTGTGGTGTGGTTCTTTTGGTTGAGTCGAGTCGAATATCAGACTGACATTTGTACGTCTTCATACGTGCAAATGTTGGGTTTTGATGCAAGTTCCCGCTGCAACTCTTTTGAATTGATGTCTGTTGATACTTATACTCTGATACTTATGTTTTTTATTCCGAGTGTTGTGCTTGATGAGTTTGAATACTTGTTGAATTCTTAACTTCTTAACTTGTGCTTCCGAGCGACGGGCTCGGTGACTTTAAACGTTTTGTTGAATCTGGTTCTCTTGACTTGGTATATTTTCGCACTCTCGTTTTTGTTGAAATCTTACCCCTGTCAGCATGAAATTCTTATCATATTCTTGTATATATGTGATTTTGAAATGCTCGGTTATTACTTCATTATTTCTTTGAAAGCCTTATTCGATTGCATTGCTTTTCATTAATGTTTCCCCGAGCATGTTCCCCATATTTGAGTTGATTAGGTTGTGTTATTGTTCGTAAGTCGCACCTTGAGAGTTAGGGCGTGACAGGTTGGTATCTGAGCAAGGCTTTGATTTGCTCTGAAGTCTGTTATTCTTTGATGAGTTGAGTCTAGATTTAATTCCTAGACTTATTGAGTTAGTAAACCACACCAAGCTATCCTCCATCTCATCCGGCAACCAGGTATGTCTTAATTTTTAAAAGTTTTTCAAGTTAAAGTGGTGTTTGAGTTATCAAAGTGTTGAGAATTTTTTTTGAATTATTTTTGAATTATGATGATTAAGATGAAGTTGTTAAGTTGATTAATAACTAGATTGCTTTAGAATGTCCTCCCCTTTGCGTGTACGTGTGGAAAAATCGGAAAGGATGAAACGCGTGTGCGATTGGTTAAGTGATTTGGAATTGCCCGAATCCATGAACGAAAATCTCTCTTTGGAACGCAGAAATGAGTATGAAGTGGAATTTGTAGCATGCTCGATTAATTGTTAAGTGTGCTTATGCGTTTAGAAATTCGTATAGGATGGACGACAATGATTGGATGCAAGAGTACTTGCACGTGAGAAAGATGAGCACCGAGTCGCTAGCGGAATTTCTAGCGCGTTATCATTCGATATGGGGAAAAGTCCAGTATATGGACATAGGACCGTTGGAAGGCATGACGCATTTAATCCAAGCTCTACCACAGGAATGGAAGGAATGGGCAGCCTGTCTTGTTCCACGATTTTTAGGCTACTGCTACTTCGATCGAACCCTATACGGCGATGTGAATGCGTTTATCTCCGCAATTTCAGCCCGTTTCATGTCTTATGGTGCTCCTCCGCCAGAACCATATGATGATGATACTCCAAGTTTGCTAAATGAAATTGTTCGTGCTCCTCCATCAATTCCTCAAAATGACCCCGTCTTCCTCCAAATCAATTCACCACCACGAATTGTACTTGAACCTCAAAATTCCCACTCAGATCATCTAATTCCAAGTGGATGCAATGGAAATCCTTCAGCGAATGAAGATCAGTTTGTCGCTTATATGTGTCGTCAGCAAGTAACTTTTTCAAGTCATTCTGAAGCAGAATCTTCTAGGCCAGCCCGTTCAGACATCGGCATTGAAAACGAACGTGAGCCAAATGATGCAGCAACAGTAGGAAAAGGATATCTCCAAACTTTACCCAGCAATGTCTTTCCTACCCCTTTTGCTTGTGCATCTACCTCCCCAATAAGGCAAGAAGACGAGCACAACTCTCAATTCGGCACCTCAGCTGATGTAGCTCCCTACCTTCGTCACGAAGAAAACCCCAACACCCCGCCATGGGTTGAATCTGAGCTAGCTGCGATGAAGTATACCTTGGAAGACTGTGAGGAAGCCTTAAGAGAAGCTGAGCACGAGTGTTTCGCCATTGAAGATGACAACGTCGAGGAGGATGGTGAATAGTTTGTAGGTCAGATGCTTGAGGAAGAAGAGGAAGAGGACCCCGAGGAGGACGAAGATCCCATAGAGTACTTTGGAGTAGACTCCGATGCGGAGCAGTATGATGACAATGGGCCAAGCGAAAGTGATTCTTGCATGTAGAAGTAATTTAAGGAAGCCGTTGAAATTAAGTATTTTTATTCGTGTGTGTTGGAGAGACAAACTCTTTTATATTTTTCAGTTGTGATGTAATTTATGATCTAAGACTTGCATAACTTGAGTAGGAAGAAGGGAAATTTTCAAATGAATCCCTAATTGTTATAAGTCCTTGAAAAGGCTGCCGCCGGGCGATTTGAAATTGAGCCATTGGGCTTTTTGAAATTAAAATTTGAATTTCCTGCGTTATCAATTTGAGTTAAGTATGCGAATATAAAAGTGATGATAAATCTATTGGTGATTATGATTGATTATTTTGAGAATATGTGATGATGATGTGAATGCCTAATGGTTACTAGAAATTGAATGAGATGCATGTATATATGAGAAATGGAAGTAATGAAATTATTCGAGAAAGTTCTTAATTGTTTTTTAAGTACCGATCGAGAATCGTATTCCTTCCAAAAGAGAAATGTTTTCAGGATCGAGAAAGGTTCCTAGTGAACTAAAGAACTAGAGTGGCTAAAATTTTCTTGTTATAATTTTTAGAATGCCGCCGAGACGCAGAAACGTCAGAATCCCTGAAGATAACCCGGAAGGACAGCGTGACCCTACTCCGCCCCTTCCGAATGAGAGACGAGTCGAAGAACTTTTTCTCCATCAGAATCCCCCAACCTTCGATGGTAAAGGCAGTCCGGCTGATGCTGAGGACTGGATTCGTTCTCTTGAGCGAATTTTCCGTTTCCTTCGTTGTTCGGATCGTGAACGTCTGGAATGCATGATGTACCAGTTGAAAGGAATAGCCGACTATTGGTGGGAAGCAAAACAAAGAATGTATTCTCCCGAAGAGCGTGAAGAGTTAACGTGGGATCAGTTTAAGGAAGCTTTGTATGAAAAGTATGTGCCAAAGAGTTATCGTAAGCAGAAATCCAACAAATTTACGAATTTGAAGCAAGGGAAGAAGTCTGTGGCCGAGTATGATCGAGAATTCTATGAATTAGCACGATTTGTGCCCGATATGGTCGACACTAAAGAGAAGATGTGCGAGTTGTTTCGAGCAGGACTGAGGCAAGACATCCGAGTAGTTCTTGCTAATCAAAGTGGTTTGACTTACGCCGAAGCTTTGAACCGAGCCCTGGATATGGAATTGGCAATGCAACCAGAAAAAGGATCGCATCCTCCAGCGAATCCTCAATTTCAAAGTCAGACAACCACGACTGTGTCTACTCAACAATCCCAGTTGGGCCAGTATGGAAAGAGGAAGGGCAAATGGAGTGGTGGAAACCACCCGAATAAGAAGCAGTGGCAAGGGAAAAGCCAACAGCAACCCCAAAAGGGAAAAGCTCTGCAGATCAACCGGAATAACCTACCTATAAGACCCTTAGGATTCCCTCCTTGTGCGAAATGTGGCAAAATGCATCAAGGCGTTTGCAAGAGCGGAAGTAATGTTTGCTACACTTGTGGCCAACCTGGTCATTTCTCAAACCAGTGCCCGAGTAAGCAACAAGGGTTTAGAGGCGGAAGACCGAATCAGTTCCAGCCGTTGCAAATGAAAGCCATCGAGGAAGCTCCTTTGCAAAAGTTTGTCCCGCGCCAATGTAAACCGCCGCAGCCAAAGCAGCAATCTCTTCAGCAAGAGCCTCCGTATTTCCAAAGAGCGTATGCGATTGAGCAGAAACCGCTGGAGAAAGAGAAAGAAAATTTGGCAGGTATGGGAAAGCTTAATAGCATACCTGTTATTGTTTTGTTCGATACGGGAGCTTCGCATTCGTTTATATCTAGCATTTGCATAGAGAACCTAGAATTGAAAGTAGAAGAATCAAACCAGGTGCTTAGTGTCGCAACCCCTTTAGGAAAGTCTGCGTTAGTTTCGCACGTTTGCTCGAATTTAGAATTTGAAGTCGGAAATCGTAAGTTGGTCGCGAAATCCCTGAATGCGATCCAAATGCGTGACGTGGATATAATCCTAGGAATGGATTGGTTAACTGAAAACTTTGCGACGATTCGATGCGATTTGAGGCAAATATCGTTTAAACCCCCTGGAGAAGAATCAACCATAGATTTCGGAGTAGAAAAGAGAACGAAGAAAAGCGTGCCAATAATTTCAGCTATGAAAGCGCAAAGATTGATAAGGAAGAAAGATACACAAGTGTATCTAGTCTATCTGAATAAAGACGAGAATCAAGAGTTAAGTATCGATGATGTTCCAGTCGTGAGAGAATTCAAGGATGTGTTTCCAGAAGTGTTACCAGGCTTACCCCCTGATCGTCAATTGGAGTTTACAATCGATTTAGAACCCGGATCAGCCCCGATATCCAAGGCCCCGTATAGGATGGCTCCAAAGGAAATTCAAGAGTTGAAGATCAAACTGCAAGAATTGTTGGACTTAGGCTATATTCGACCAAGTGTATCGCCTTGGGGTGCTCCAATTTTGTTTGTGAAAAAGAAGGATGGTAGTTTAAGGATGTGTATAGACTACCGAGAGTTAAACAAGATTACGCTGAAGAACAAATATCCTTTGCCAAGGATAGATGATTTGTTTGACCAGCTAAAAGGAGCCGGTGTTTTCTCCAAGATTGATTTAAGGTCTGGATACCATCAACTGAAGATCAAGCCAGAAGATATTCCAAAAACTGCTTTCAGAACGAGATATGGACATTACGAATTCATAGTAATGCCATTTGGATTAACAAATGCTCCAGCAGTATTTATGGATATGATGAATAGAGTTTTTCACGAATATTTGGATAAATTCGTGATTGTCTTTATAGAGGATATGTTGGTGTATTCAAGAGATGAAGCCGAAAACGAGAAGCATTTAAGGATTGTGTTGGAAACGCTTAGAGCCGAAAAGTTGTATGCCAAGTTCAGTAAATGTGAATTTTGGTTGAAGGAAGTAAATTTCTTAGGACATGTTGTTTCGTCCGAAGGAATTAAAGTGGATATGGAGAAGGTGAAAGCGGTGCAAGAATGGAAATCCCCGACGTCAGTCCATGAAATCCGTAGTTTCCTCGATTTAGCAGGATACTACCGGAGATTCATAGAAGGATTCTCCAAGATTGCGAAGCCGATGACCAGCCTGTTGAAGAAAGAGACAAAGTTAGAGTGGACAGAAGAATGTGAAAGGAGTTTCCAAGAGCTCAAGACGAGATTGACTACAGCTCCAGTGTTAGCACTACCCGAGCCAGACAAAGACTACATCATATATACCGACGCATCTGCTCAAGGACTAGGATGTGTCCTAATGCAAGATGGGAAAGTAATTGCGTATGCTTCAAGGCAACTCAAACCTCATGAAGAAAAGTATCCAACTCACGACATGGAGTTAGCAGCTGTCGTTCATGCTTTGAAGATATGGCGACATTATCTTTATGGAGCCAAGTGCGAAATATTTTCAGATCACAAGAGCCTGAAGTACTTCTTCGAGTAGAAGGAGTTGAACATGAGACAAAGAAGATGGCTCGAGTTAGTGAAAGATTACGATTGCAAGATATCATATCATCCCCGTAAAGCGAATGTAGTGGCTGATGCGCTAAGTCGAAGGAGAAAGAAGGAAAATTCTGAAGGGACCGAATTAGGATTCCTTCTAACCAATGAAGTTAAATTGATAGAAGAATTTGCAAAGATGAGAATTGAAGTAATTATGCCTCCGGCAACTATAGACCAAATGATTGCTACTGTCACACCCCGACTCTCGAGGTGCTACTTACGAATAACAACAAAACCTAAACAACTAACAATCAACTCAATTAAGGGGAACATGCTCGGGGAAAACGATAATGAAAGATAAGGCAATCGAATTAGGCTCCCAAAGCATAATGAAGTAAATATCCGAGCATCTCAGAATCACTTATAACAGGAATTCAAATAAGTAGTTCATGCTGACGGGAATAGAATTTCAACAAAAGAGAATGCATCTATATATATATATATATATATATATATATATATATATATATATCAAGTTAAGAGGATCATGTTTAACAACAATTCAAGTCAACGAGCTCATCGCTCGGAAGTACAAATCAAGTATTTTAAGAAGTTAACAAGTATTCAAAGTCATCGAGCACAACGCTCGGAATCAAAAACATGAGAATCAAAGTATTAGCATCGACAGGCATCAATTCAAAAGGGTTGCAGCGGAAACTTGCATCAATACCCAACATCTGCACGTATGAAGACGTACAAATGCCAGTCTGATATTCAACTAGACTCAACCAAAAGAACCATACCACACCACCAAGTATCCATGCCATCGCCATCCAGTCAACCTGCATGTTTAGAAACACACGCAGGGCTGAGTACTTCGTACTCAGTGAACACAAGCCAAAACATTTTAATAAAGATGCTTCTTAGAGCTATAACAATTGAACTTGCCTTGCCGAACATCACAAGTACTTAAGTAGTTAAAAACAGTTTTACTTGTGCATGTTAAAACATTTTCTTTTAAACAGACTGCGCAGTCAATATATCATATAATATAACATTATGCATCATCTGTCACAAACAATCTTACTGTGCCGAGAAGTAGGCCTCCTTCTCGAGCACTGTGACCGGCCTAACCGAAGCAAGGCTCACAGTCACCTCAACATATACCACACGTGGGTTTCCTGCCTTTCACAGGATAATAACATCTTCACATAAACAGATGATAACACATACTAACTTTAATAAAAACGGCAAGTCAATCACATTTAAAAAATCATATCATAATACTCAATAGCATAACTAATTCTCCTCGATAGTTTTGGTTCAGAAAAGCCCACCTGACTTCCGAAGATTTAGCTAGGTGGTTTAGGGCTATTTGTCCTCGCTTAATGATCCATCCGGCTCGATCCTTCACAGTTCGACATCGATAGAAAAATAAGATAAACGAAAGACGGACACAAAGGCGTTGGACTCAACTGAGGGACTTCTACTTAAGTCGATTCTCTCTTCGCTTAACCTTTCTAAAGGATTTCGCGTTCTCGTCTTTAAACCATTAACTCTACTCGAACTGGTTAATACTATTAATCAACGTCTCAAAACTTCCTCACTTTAATTATTAAACATCATTATCTACATTCTATTACTCGAGCTTTCTTTCAAAGACTTTAATCAATTCTCGATTTAACAATTAGTAATTTAATCATTTTGCATACAAATAATTCAATTATTCTTCACATCATAAATAATATCATGCATTTAAACACTTATTCAATCATATAATGAATTCAAATAAATCAAACATACTTCAAGACACATTAACATTTATTCAATTTAGACATTAAAACTTAATTCGATTATGTATTTCTTTTCACGAAGGCTCAAACTATTTACTCTATTTTTCTTATTTAATAGACAACGCTTTGTTATCAATTCGTTATCTTATTATGATGCATTTCATATCTTTTTCTCAATTAATATAATTTCTCTTTAATTATTATTAACTCTTATGAAATTAGAATTTTTATCCATTTCTAGTTCGATTCTCATTTCTTAACTCGACTATTATTTTTCTAATTATTAACTCGGTAATTTCTCTCGATTTAATTTTTAATTCGTTTGATTGAACGTAACATCCTCAATTAATTATTTTTAATTAACTTCTTTTAAATCCTTTACTCGACATCTTATTCTATTATTACTCTCTTGATTAACTTATACGAGTATTTAACTTAACTCATCTAGTATCTTTTTTCCATTCGATTAAAACTTCCTTTTTATTTCTTCTTGATTAATTCTTTTAAACTCGGTTTTTCTCATTTCTTGCTCATTTATTTAATAAATTCTTCTTCTTTTGTCTTTATCTTTTTAAACCACCTTCTTACTTAACAAGTTTTCTTTATCTTTTAATAAACATTTTTATAAACTAGTTCATTTTATTAGATAAGTTACAAAATATCTTTTTGTTGTAGTTTAATAAAAATTCAAGTCTTTAAGTTTTAATATAAGAAAATTTATTAACATATCTTTTATGCATTTTTCAATTTTTAACCATTCAAAAGCTTTTAAAATTCATTCCTTTTATTACAAAACTTCTATTTTCATTCATCAATTAAACTAGTATTCATACATACATTAAAACATCTAACAATCCAATCTTTTCTATGTTATCACATTTAATTTCTTTAAAATTACAACATGCAATTTCATTTTCTTAACTTAAACACATGTACGATTATACTAACATATCATACAATCATCTCATTGATCAAAACATCACTCAATTCATCAACAAAATCAACAAAATAATTTCTCCAATTTCTTTAAAAATACACGGCATTGATGCATTTCTTGGTGCATTTTATTTCTCAATTTTTCATGCATATAATCTCATTCTCAACATGATAAAAATAATAATTCAAACATCAAAATAATAATAACTCAAAGAATTCATATTTTTCCTATTTTTCCTAATATTTTCGGCATTCATCATAGTTTTAGGGTTTTAATTTCTTTTTCTTCTCTTAATTCACCGATTAAACCTAATGTTCGATTCTCCTAACGATTTCTTCTCACTCGATTATCACATGCACATCCTAAGTTTGCCTAAACATAATTTAAATATCATGCATGCATAGGTTCTTAGAGATATACATTTTACAACTAATCAAATGAATTTCATACTTTAATTTAAATGGAATTCCTTCTCTTGGCTTCTTGGAATCGAAATGGATGGAAAATGAAGCTTCAAAGCTCGGACTTGAAGGGAAGAAAGAAGTCTTCTTGAATCCTCAAAGAAAAGAATAACATGAAGTTGATCACCCATCTCTTTTAGGTCTTAAGAGCCAAAATGAAGAAAATGTAGGATGATTGTTGAGTTTAACTTCAAGAACTTGAAGGATATTTACCTTTTCTTGAAGATATGAATAGAATGGATGGAGGATGATGCTTTCTACTTCATTTTCATGGATGAGGAGCTTGAATACATGGTTGCATGTAAGAAAAATCAAATGTAGGTGTGTAAGTGTGTGTGTGCTGTGAGTTTAGAGAGAGTAGGGAGAGTTTTCTTTTTTTCTTCTTCTTTGAGAGAGAGAGTTCGAATGAGAGAGAGATGGAGTGTGATGAATGAAGTCTTCCTACTTAGCACTAGATGAATGAATTTGAAATCCAACAACAAGAATAAAGTGTTATGTTGGAAGTTGTAATTATCTAAAGTGATTGATAGATAGGTGATTGATGTAGTTTGCATTCTACTTTTGGTAATGCCATGCATAAGACATAATGATGGCAATTAGTCTTGGAAATTTAAAAGTGATGGGAGAGAGGTGTGAGGTGGCGTGAGAGGGAGAGAGGTGTGTTGACACGTGTCTTCGTCGTGTCGTTACGGGTGTTAATTATCCGGTCGTAAAGGTTTTCCGGATAAAACGATTCGTATTAATTCCTTTTTATGCTATCAACGAGTCTAACCTCTTCTCGTCTCAATTCCAACACTAAATATCTCAATCCTATTTCACGTCTCGATTAAAAGATTAGCGAATTCGAACATTTAGTCTTTTAAATCTCAAAGGAATTTAGTCGGCTTATTAATCCGTTTATTAATCCTTTAAAGATTAACTCCTCATTACTCTTCTCAATTCTCGGATAAGCTCTTACCCTATCTCAGTGACCTTAGAAGCAATTCTAGGTTCAAAGATTCTAATTCGATTCTATTCTAAGTTCATCGGTGTAAATCTATTCCTCGACGATCAACATTATGCTATTTTAATCAAGCAAACTCCTCGGGATTATTCTGGAAATTAATCTCATAATCATCTTCATATAAACAATTCAACAAGCATATCACATCATCATCATCTCAGATAAATAGAACAGATAAATTCACACAAAACTTACAAACATTCTAAACGTTTTACTCAATTCTCTTTGTTTAGAAAAGAAAAATTTTATTCCTAAATTCTCATCTTTTAATTTACTCGGCTAGTTATACGCTCTCTAAAGGTATAAAAGCTCGGGGTATCACAGCTACCTTGATAGTAATGCCAGACTTAAGAACCCGTATCATAGAAGGCCAGAGAAGAGACGAAGAATTGGAAAAGCTACGAATGAAGGTGAGAAGAGAAGAAATTAAAGATTTCTCGGAATCGAGCGATAATGCCTTGTTGTACCAAGGAAGAATTTGTGTGCCTGACGACGACAAATTGAGAGATGAGATAATGAGTGAAGCTCATGAAACCCCGTATACAGCTCATCCTGGCAGCACGAAGATGTACCAAGACATAAGGAAACAGTTTTGGTGGAATGGAATGAAGATGGATGTGGCATTGTTCGTTGAGAGATGCCTAGCTTGCCAGCAAGTGAAGTCCTTACATCAAAGACCGTATGGACCTCTACAACCGTTACCAGTCCCAGAGTGGAAGTGGGATGGAATCACAATGGATTTTGTGACAGGATTACCAAGATCAAGGAGAGGAAATACAGTAGTATGGGTGATAGTGGATAGGTTGACTAAGTCTGCTCATTTCATACCTATTCCACACACCTATGGATCAGCCAAGTTAGCCGAGATCTACATCAAGGAAATTGTGAAGTTGCATGGAGTGCCGAAGACGATTACTTCTGATAGAGACTCGAGGTTCATAGCCCATTTTTGGGAAAGCTTCCACAAAGAGTTGGGAACTCAGTTGCAATTCAGCACTGCTTATCATCCCCAAGCCGATGGTCAGTCCGAGCGAACGATTCAAATTCTCGAAGATATGTTAAGAGCTATCCTGCTAGATAAAGGAGTTGAATGGGAAAAAGTCTTACCTCTTGTCGAATTCGCGTACAACAACAACTATCAGAATACGATAGTAATGGCCCTTTACGAAGCTCTTTACGGAAGAAAGTGTAGATCACCGCTTTATTGGAATGAAGTGGGTGAAAAAAAGGTGATAGGGCCAGAAGCGATTGAAGAAATGATGGAATCTGTGCGCCAAATCCGCGAAAGGATTAAAGAAGCTCAAAGTCAACAAAAGTCGTATGCTGATAATCGAAGATCCAAGTTGGAATTTGAAGAAGGAGATAAAGTATTTCTGAAGGTGTCCTCTTCGAGAGGAGTATATCGTTTTGGAGTTAAGGGAAAGCTTAAACCTCGTTTTATAAGACCGTACGAAATCCTTGAGAGGATTGGATCTGTATCTTATCGTTTAGCGTTACCGCCCAGTTTTGGAAGTTCGCATAACGTTTTTCACGTATCGCAATTGAAAAAATACGTCTTCGATCCGAAGCACGTAATACGCCAAGAAGATGTCAAGATGAAACCCGATCTGAGTTATGAAGAACAACCCGAGAAGATTTTAGATCATAAAGTCCAGCAGCTTAGAACGAAGTCGATTCCCTTAGTGAAGGTCAAATGGTGTCATCACGATCTCGAAGAAGCCACATAGGAACTCGAAGAAAATATGAAAGCGAATTATCCCGAGTTATTTTCTCATGGTCAGTAAATTTCAGGACGAAATTTTTTTTAAGAGGGTGAGGATGTGATACCCCAAGCTTTTATATCCTTAGAGAGCGTATAATTAACCGAGTAAGTTAAAAGATGAGATTTGTGGAATAAAATTTTTTTTTCTAATTGAAAAGAAATGAGTAAAACGTCTAGAATGCTTTATGTGTTTTGTGTGAATTTATCTGTTCAAATTCTTGAAATGATGATGTGATGTATATGTTGAGTTTTTTATACGAGAATGAGTATGAGTGTGATTTTTAGAAGAACCCCGAAGAATTTGTTTAATTGAAAAGGAATAATGTTGGACGCCGAGAAATTTCTATGCGCCGAAGAATTTAGAATAGAGTAGAATTAAAATCTTGAAACCTAGAATTTCTTCTAAAGTCATTGAGATAGGATAAGAGCTTATCCGAGATAAATTGAGAAGAGTAATGAGGAATTAATCTTTAAAGGATTAATAAACGAATTAATAAGCCGACTAATTTCTTTTAAAGATTTAAAAGACTAAATGATCGGAACTGTTAATCTTTTAAATGAAATGTGAATTAGGATTGAGATGTTTTAGTATCGGAAATGAGACGAGGAGAGATTAGACTCATTTATAGCATAAAAAAAATTAATACGAATCATTTTAACCGGAAAACCTTTACGACCGGGTAATTAATACCCGTAACGACACGACGAGGACAAGTGTCACTCTCCCTCTCTCCCTCCCACCGCCACCTCACTCTATCTCTCTCGCTAATCTCTCTCTACACACTTATCTACAAGACTATACTTAGATGTCATCATGATTATTCTTTAAAAATGAACAAAATACTTGGTAAATTGTGTAATCAATATTTGCATGCAACAAACATCACATCAAATCATCCACCTATCTCTTAATACAAGTTCCAACACCAAAATATCATCATTATTATTCCTTTTTGTTGGATGGAAATCTTGACAAAATCAAGTGAGGTGGATGAATGCATGCAAACTATCCATCTCTCTCTCACTCTTTCGATATCTCTCTCTATACAAAAGGGAAAATTCTTTCATTTCACTTCACACTCTCTAGAACTCTCTACCAAGTAACAAAAAAAAAAAGAAAAACTCTCTCCCTCTCTCTCTCCCATTGCCGAGAGCAACACACACCCACACACACTTGAGATTTTTTCCATTAAAGCCTTGAATTCAAGCTTCAATCTCATACAAATCAAGAGGAATTCATCACCATCATCTTAGTTCTTCCAATCTACAAGTTGAAAAGTAATAATCCTTCAAGTTCTTGAATTGAAATCCAATAATCATCCCCCATTTTCTTCATTTTGGCTCTTAAGCCCTAAAAATGGATGATTAATTATTGTGTTGTATTTTCCTTGAGGATTCAAGTCAAGTTCTTCCAAGAGGAATCCAAACAAGAAGTTGAGCCCTTTTTCTTCCATCCATTTCGATTTCAAGAGGTTCAAGAGGAGAAGATCCAATTTTAATTTATAAAGTATGTTAATTCAGTTGATTAGTTGTATATATGTATATCTCTAAGCCCTAAAAGAAAGAAAAATATGCATGCATGGTATTTATTTTATGTTTAGGCAAACTTAGGTTATCGATGTGAAGATCGAGTGAGAAGAAATCGATAGGAGAATCGAACACTAGGATTTAATCGAGGAATTAAGAGAAGAAAAAGAAATTAAAACCCTAAAAATTTTATTAATACCGAAAAAATTGATAAAATAGGAGAAAAATCGTTTATTGTGTTCTATGATGAATTTGTTACTTGACATATGTTTTTGAGCATGTTTAGAATAGAATTATATGCATGAAAAATTGGGAAATAAATTGCCGTATGTTTTTGGGAAGAAAGAAGAAATTTTTTGGTTGATTTTGATGATGATCTAGTTGATGTTTTGATCATGAAATTGTTATATGATATGTTGATTTAATCTTGTATGTGGTTAAGTATAAGAAAATCAAATTACATATGAAGTTATTAAAGAAAATAAATTGTGATAATTTAAAAGATTTGATGATTTTGATTATATCATGTGTGTTAAGGTATTAGTTTGAGTCCTAGATGGAAATAAGATCTTTTGTAACAAAAGAATGAAATTTAAAAGCTTTAAGAGTATTAAGAATTGAAAAATGCATAGAAAAATATAGCTAATAAGTGTTCTTGAAATAAACTTGAAGATTTAAATTTTTTTTAATAAATTAAATCAAAAAGAAATTTTGTAATTAAATTAGTAAGATAAACTAGTTTTTATAAAAACTAATTGATTAATAAAGGAGAATGTCAATTAAGAAATTGGTCTTAAGTTAACAACAAAGAAGAAAAAGAGTTTACTAATTAAAAAAATAAGAGTCGAGAAAATCGAGTTAAAAAGAATAAAATAATAAAGATGAAAAGAAGTTTTAATCGAGTCGAGAAAAAGATGTTAGACGAGTTAAATTAAATACTCGTATAGTTAATTAAGAAAATAATAATGGAATAAAGTTCAAGTAATGGTTTTGAAAGAAATTAATTAAAGTTAATTATTTAATTAAGTTGTTTTCAAACCATGCGAATTAAAAATAAACCGAGAAGAATTGTCGAGTTAATAATTAGAAAAATAATAATTGAGTTAAGAAGTGAGGATCGAGTTAGAAATGGAAAGGAAATTCCAATTTCATAAGAGATTAATAATAAATTAAGAGAATTTCTATTAAACGAATAAAAAGTTTATAAAATACTTCATAAGATTACGAATTTAGAACAAAGTGATGTCTATAAATTAAGAAGAGATAAAGTATATTGTTTGAGTCTTTATGAAAAGAAATTGCATAATCAAGTTAAGTTCTAATGTTTAAATTGAATGAATGTTAATGTGTCTTGAAGTGTGATTGATTTGTTTGGATTTACTATGTGTTTTAATAAATGTTAAGTGCATGATATTAATTGTGATATGAAGAATTACTAAATTATTTGTATGCAAGATGATTAAATTAATGAGTTGTTAAATCGAGAAGTAACTAAGTTTTTAAAAGAAAGCTCGAGTAGTGGAATGTAGA
Organism: Schizonepeta tenuifolia; assembly: GCA_029490685.1. Classification (NCBI taxonomy): domain Eukaryota; kingdom Viridiplantae; phylum Streptophyta; class Magnoliopsida; order Lamiales; family Lamiaceae; genus Schizonepeta; species Schizonepeta tenuifolia. The sequence continues at coordinate 85,384,278 of CM055955.1, read as the reverse complement.
TAAACGACGTTTCATAATCAAAGCGAGAAGTGTTAAGACATTGGTTTGTAATATTAACCAATCATCGAGTAGAGTTAATGGTTTAAAGACGAGAGCGCGAAATCCTTTAGAAAAGTTAAAGCGAAGAGAGAAACGACTCAAATAGAAGTCCTTCAGTTGAGTCCAACGCCTTTTTGTCCGTCTTTGCGTATCTTATTTTCTTTATGGATGTCGAAATGTGAAGGATCGAGCCGGACGGATCATTAAGCAAGGACAAATAGCCCTTAAACCGCCTAGCTAGAATCTTCGGAAGTCAGGTGGGCTTTTCTGAACCAAAATTACCGATGAATATATTTATGCTATTGAGTATTATTATAATGATTGATTTTAAATGCGATTGACTTGTCATTTTTTTTGAAGTTTGGTATGTGTTATCATCTGTTTAGTTAAGATGTTATTATCCTGTGAAAGGCAAGAAACCCACGTGTGGTATGTTGAATGATTGAGGTGACTGTGAGCCTTGCTTCGGTTAGGCCGGTCACAGTGTTCGATAAAGAGGCCTACTTCTCGACAGAGTAAGATTGATGGTGACAGATGATGCATACTATTATTATATGTTATGTTTGACTGCACAGTCTGTTTAAAAGAAAATGTTATTAACATGCACAAGTAAAACTGTTTTAAGTTGTTTAAATACTTGTGATGTTCGGCAAGGCAAGTTCAATTGTTATAGCCTTTAAAAGCATCTTTATCCAAATATTTTGGCTTGTGTTCACTGAGTACGAAGTACTCAGCCCTGCGTGTATTTCTAAACGTGCAGGTTGAATGGATGGCGATGGCATGGATGCTTGGTGGTGTGGTGTTGTTCTTTTGGTTGAGTCGAGTCGAATATCAGACTGACATTTGTACATCTTCATACGTGCAAATGTTGGGTTTTGATGTAAGTTTCCGCTGCAACTCTTTTGAATTGATGTCTGTTGATACTTATACTCTGATACTTATGTTTTTGATTCCAAGTATTGTGCTCGATGATTTTGAATACTTGTTGAATTCTTAACTTCTTGACTTGTGCTTCCGAGCAACGGGCTCGTTGACTTTAAACATTTTGTTGAATCTGGTTCTCTTGACTTGGTATATTTTCGCACTCTCATTTTTGTTGAAATCTTACCCCCGTCAGCATGAAATTCTTATCATATTCTTGTATATATGTGATTTTGAAATGCTCGGTTATTACTTCATTATGTCTTTGAAAGCCTTATTCGATTGCATTGCTTTTCATTAATGTTTCCCCAAGCATGTTCCCCGTATTTGAGTTGATTGTTAGTTGATTAGGTTGTGTTATTGTTCGTAAGTTGCACCTCGAGAATCGGGGCGTGACATAATGTATGTAAAAGATCAATTTCTTTTGGAAGTTTCCAAAATAAAGAAGGATGGAAAACCGTACACTGCTTCAAATAAGATCTTGTTTGGGACAAAAACAAGCAATATTGTTCTCTATGTCGTCGGAAAACAAGGACTTGAGGTAGACTTGGAGCACACAGGCAAAGAAGTCATCCACAACAAGGACAAATTGTTTGATACTAAGGGAAGAATTGAGTTTCTCCTCAACTTAATCTACTCTGGAGATGCAGCAACAAAGCCATCCACAAAGAGAAGTAGAGCAGTTCAGACCAGATCAAAGACAAAGGAGAACTTCCACAAAATAAGGCTGCACAAGCTCCTTTGGCCAAATTGACCCAACATGCCAAGAAAAAGGCCAAGACTAATGTGATTTGCAGATCCAACTATTACACCCCTCAAGACAGAAATGAGAAGATTAATCCGAGAAGTTGAAAAGCAAAAGAGGAATTTCTAGGGGAAACATGGTCAAACTTATATGGTTAATACAAAAGCAGGAGAAGTTGCTGATAACATTGCAACTGAGAAACAGGTGGCCACATCAGCTACACACTATCAACGAGTGATCTCAACTAGCTCATCATCGGGTGTTCAGAGTTCCGAAAAGGAACCCAAAGATACTGCACAATCAACTGATGAAGACAAGTTTGATAGGCAACCACTGTCAGTTAGTGTGATTGCTAAAGAAAAAAGGATAGCTACTTCTCTGGGAAAGAAGATTATCAATGTCTTTTCAGAGAAACCTAATGAGCTAAATGCTGAGAAGAATGGGAACCCTGAAACGGAAATCATCTCCATCTCAGATGATTCTCCTCCTAGAGAAACCCAATCCGTTCTTCAATCAATAGGAAAAGAAGACCAAAACATGCAAACATCTACTGATCCAGAATCCACGTTGGATCTTCTTCTCCTATGTAACACAGTTGAAGACCTCCCTTTCCTCTCCAGCAATGAAACTGAACGGAAGGCAATCGAGCAATCCTTCCACAAAGTTCAATTGGAAGCAGTCAAGAAAGTGTTGATCCTTCATCCTGAGGAAAGGAATAATCTGCAGACACTCTCCTTCCTGGTGAACTTGTTCCAGTTTATTTCAATCAGTCTGGGAGACTCTGATGTTCTGGGCGATTATTTAAAGCTTCATGACATCCAAGAGCTTCAGATTCAAGAAGGCCAACTAATGTACACCTTCAACTTCAAAACAAGCTCGAGCTGATTCAAAAAGAAGAACAACTGATCCGAGCTTATCTAGAATCTCGTTTGGTTGCAATAGCAAATGATCTTCATTGTGAAAAAATTGTTCCCGAAGCTGCCTCTTTGTTGCTTAAACAGGTTGAAGCTTGTAGATGGACACCTCCATCACACTCAGACAACACTATGGTGCTCAAAGCTGCGCAGCCATCCGAGGCTCTCTTCACTCAAGCATCACATCATCCATTGCCAGAGTCAGAGCGAATGAACTTAGTTCAGATCCAGAAATCCATTATGGATTTGCTTGCTTTTCGAGCTGATGTCAAACAAAACCATGAACTGTTCAAGGAAAGAGTTCAGAAAGACTTTAAGGAGAAAACTTCAACTCTTTTAAAGCTCAAAGAACTACTCGGAAATGTTAGAGATCAGTTAAGCGTTCAAATCGAACAAGTTGCAGAGAACATGACTGCCTTGTGCAACACGGCAATGGAGGACATGGAAAGCAAACTTGCAGCTCAAGTGTCTATTCTCACAGCCGAGATCAAGTCAAATCAAGCAAACTTCCTCTCTCTCAAACAAAATCTTCAATCATAAACTGTTCTTGGAAGATCATGTGACTCGCATGGACCGCATGGAAAGACAAATCACCGCTTTACAAAAAGAGGTCCAGGAGCTCAAGACTCAAAAATCATCTGCTCAAGCTAATGAACTGAATGTCATTCGGCTGTCTCAATCTCTGGAAGAGCCCTTCAAACAACTGCGCAATGAAGTAGACTCTCTTAAAGACTCAGTTGCCCTCCTATTTGATGCTACCAAAAAGAGGGAAAATATGAAGGAACTAACATCACAAACTGAGGCAGATATGGCCAAAGACGAGAAGATTACGAGACAACTTGCAGAGCAAGAAGGCTCAAGATAAACTGAAGAAGACTTATCCAAAGATGAGGAACTTGCAAAGCAGCTGGAAGCATCGATGAATGCTGAAGATGCTAATGCCACAAAGAAATTCAGAAATCAGCTCAAAGAATGAGTGGCTCAACTTGAAGATGACTACCTCGATATCCAAGCAGAACTCTTTGTGATCGACTTTGCTGAAGAGTTAGGGTTGGACAATGAAGAAGCTGATATCCAAGCCAATTGGACAAGCAAAAGATACCAATTGGCTCAACAAATTCAAGAAAAAAGAAATTGCCACTCTTGAAAAGTTCTCTAAAGAACTCATGAAGAGCGTCAATGCAAGCTCTTCCAAGTGTTCGAGCAATAGAAGTCAGCCAGACAGAAGATGGGAGTTCATAGAAGAACTCAGCTGAGGTCCAAACTCAGTTGAGACCTAGAACCCAACTGAGGGTTCAGACTCAGTTGTGACTGGAAGTCAGCTAAGATGTCGACCTCAACTGAAACACAAAGTCAGTTGAACAGCAACTCAGTTGTCTCTCCAACTGATCTAAACAATTGAAGACATTCAGTTCACGTGTAAAAGAAGTGGTCAGTCATCATGAAGCCGAAAAGAGAAGATCTTGAAGACGTTGAAGACGGAGAAGTTGCAATTCTGAATTGAGAAAAGCATGGTTGAAGGTACCGTTTCGGGAAAAGTTAACAGTGAAGCACGTGAAGTGCCATGCTTTTAGAAAAAAGTCAATATCTTTTTCCAACAGCTAATTTGACTTTTTCCTTATAAGTAGCGGCCTCCACATCTAAGCTCGGTGACACAAATTTTCACAATAGAAGAGTAGAGAGACAAAAAAAAGAGTAGTTGCAGCAGCAGCAGACTTCCTCTCTTCTCAAGCAAGGAGACTTCCTCCCATCAAGAAGCCTTTCCATGATAGAGTTTTGAGTGCAGGTTCCTGCTTAGTTTGTGTCCTAACAAACTCTTTCACACGAGATCGAGCTTACCGTATTATGTTGAAGTCTTCACTCCCCTAAAGTGTAGTAGACTTCTTTGTTGTATTTTTTCCTCCAAATCTAAACCTTAGGTTCGACTTTGAACCCATAATCAAAATCACTAGGTCCCTTGGAACCAGGAATCCAGGGAGTGGTCTCTTAGAACTAGGAATCTAAGACAGGTTGAACACTTGCCCGGAAAAGTGTTAAGGGGTATTGTTCTAACCCGGAATCGAACTGGTTAGGTTTGCTTGGAACTCGGAATCTAAGTGGGCGTTTGGTGAAGGATGCTTAAGCTTACCTAGTGGATTTCTTCCCCCAAAAGGAAGTCATGGACATAGGAGGTCGATCTCCGAACCACGTTAAAATATTGTGTGCTTTACATTCTTTATTTTACATCCAGTATTTTAAATTCAGTACCTAACCAGCTAACCCCTTACTTGCACTTCACTAACTTGGGAGTTTAACCCTCCTCTTTCACTAAGGTTTAAATTTATGTAACGAGCTTATTTCTCACCATCTTCTGCATTGTATAACTATTTAAAACCTTAGTTGGTGTAAGCAACTAATCTTCATACACAGGAGTCAGTTGAGCTACCGACTGTGTGATTAGCTCCGACTATGCAACTCAATTGTAGAGCTACTCCAACTTTATCTTCCAGTTGTAAGTAAACTGACTTGAGCAGTATATCTCAGTGAAAAGACGTTAAGCAAAACAAAAATTGTTACTGGTGTATACTCTCCCCTCCATACACCAGTTACTTGTTACCGGGACCATCAAGTGGTATCAGGGCATTGGTTCAAAAGACTGTTGTTTCTGATTCACAAGGTGTGAGTCGAGTATTTCTGTCTTTAAAGCAAAATCAGAGTGACCTCAGTTTAATGACAAGTGAGAAGTTGTCCTCGATGCTCAAAGCAAATGAGTATGACATCCTCTGACTGAAGCCTTGCAAGCTTCAGAAGACAGAACAGGCCGAGCAAGGCTCATCTGCCAAATCCATGGCGCTTCAAGCTGAATTGGGCAGATCCAAGTTCGTCCGACCCTCACGGTCTGCTAATGTCAGTTTGCTTGACAAATGGAAATGTTAGTTAGAGCTTCTCTACAACTGAGATGGTCAGTTGGAGCTGATCACACAGTTGGGTGCACAACTGAGTTCTTTGGCTGAGGGTCAAGTGTGTGGACTAACTTAGGTTTTAAACAGTTTAGTGTTGCGGAAGTTTGTGGAACTAAAAGCTCGATACTAAAACTGAAACCTTTGTGAAAATGTGAAAGGTCAAGTTCCCAAAGTTAGTGCAGTTGTGTGCAAGTGCAGTTTGTATGCTGGATCAGTTAGTTAGGAAACTGAATGTAAAATACTGAATGTAAATACAGAAAGTAAAGGACACAATATTTTCACGTGGTTCAGAGATTGACCTCCTACATCCACAACTTCCTTTTTTAGGAAGTAATCCACTAGATAAGGTAAGACATGCTTACCAAACATTCCAATTGGTTTTCGAGTACCAAGCAACCTAACCAGTTCAATTACGGGTTCGAACAAGACCTTGCAACACTTTTACGGGCAAGTGTACAACCTGGGCTTAGATTACAGGATCTAAGGGACCTAGTATTTGATTATGGGTTCAAAGGAACCTGGTCTTTGATTCTGGGTTTAAAGGGACGTAGTGACTTTGATTGCGGGTTCAATGTCAGACCTAAGGTTTGGGGGTTGGGGATTTTTCCAACTATGAAGCCTTCTACACAAAGAGAAGTGGAGGCTTCGTCCTAAGGCTTAGAGATTTGATCTTTTAGGAGAGAGTCTGCTTAGACACGAATTTGTGCAAGAACCTATACTCTAGACTAAATCAAAGAATGGGCTTTTTGAGAGGCTAGATGGAAGAACAGGAGAAGGGATGGACACCCGACTTCTACTGGTCTTCAACTGAGGTCTTCTTGCTGGAGAGTGGGAGATTTTGCTGCTTCTTCGACACTGATGATTTTCTCTCTTCTATCTTTCTGCACACTCCCAAAACTCTGTTTCTTAAATTGTGGAGACCTTTATTTATAGATAAAGATCTAACTAGCCGTTGGAAAGAGCAGTTTGATCTCTGCCAAAAGCATGGCACTCCACCTTCTTTTCTGGAAATTTTCCTAAAATGGTAATTGCGACCTTCAATTTATGTACGTCGTTGTTGTCGGTCCATTTATGGTAAGTTCTCCAGTTGACTTATGCTTCCGAGTAGTTTTGAATCTGGACTTCAACTCTTCCGTTTTCAACATCGAGATGAACTTAAAGACTTATAAAAGATCGGGGTATTACACTGTTTCAGTCTGTAGATGTCTTTCTTCAGCTTGAAGACCTTACCATCACCGGTCTCAAAACCAGGAGGTTGTTCTTCATACATATCTTCTTTAATATCGCCATTGAGAAATGCACACTTCACATCCATTTGATATACTTTGAACTTGTAGTACGCGACATAGGCTAGGAAAATCTGAATTACTTCAAGATGAGCAACTGGTGCGAAAGAGTCTTCAAAGTCGATCCCTTCTTGTTGGCAGTACCCTTGAGCTATCAATCTAGCCTTATTTCTAACGATGTATCCAATGGTGTCTCTCTTGTTCTTGAATATCCACTTCAGACTAGGGGTGAGCATTCGGATTACAATCTGTCCGAAATTCTAAAGAAAAAATATTAAACAATTCAAAAATTCAAAATATATTAAATTTAAAATAATTAATAACAAATTGAACAAAGATATTAAATTATTAATAATCAATAATAAAAAATTTAATAATAAATTGAATAGATATATTAAATTATTAATTATTAATAATAAAAAATAATAATATATTGTATATATAATTCGGATTTTGAATTTGTTCGGTTTTTTAAAGCACCGATCCGATCCGAAATCTGAAAAAATCCGAACCAAATTTCAAATTTCCGTTCGGTTCGGTTTGGATTTTCAGATTTCAGGTTTTTTGCTCACCACTACTTCAGACCAATCACCTTCACTCCTGAGGGTCTTTCAACCAGTTCCCAACTCGTCTTGCATGGCCTGGTTCCAATGGATACAACCTAAAGCTTCCAAGATATCTTTAGGTTCAGGTACATCAGCTATATAGCACGTTATCATGACTACACCTCCAGCTTGCTCGAATTTCTCAAGCACTTAAAGTTCAGCAGCGTATTGAGCGAGCACAGTTGGTTCTTCATCAGCTTTCTCTCCGAACTGAGTGGAGTGAGTCGGGGCTTCATCTGTGGTATCAACAACTTGCATCGATCTTCTCGTCGTAACTCCTGTTTATAGATTTTCTATCACTGATTCTCTGATATGATCCTCTACCATCTTTTGTTCTTCTTTGCTCTTTTAGCATCTGTAATACCTCGATCTTTTATAAGTCTTTAAGTTCATCTTAATTGAGTTTATGTGCCTTTGTGTGATAAAAATTTTCGAGAAAATAAATTTTCTCGTAAAATTACCAAAATGCCCTTGAGTGCCTTTATATGAGTTTTCTTTTTTCGATTATCCGAATCGAATATGTGATGAATTGATTGAGCATGATTATATGAGTTTGAGTATGAGTTCGAATTTCGGAAAATTCTGAGAAGTTTCGTTTTTAGATGAATAGTAACTTTTCCCGAGTTTTCACTATTCATCGAACTTTTCTGAATTCCGTCTAATTAGTGTCTTTTAAGTTTAAAAATTATTTTAGAAGTTTTGAGATATGTTTGAGAGTCATCGGAGATCGTATGAGAGAAATTCAAGTTGAAGATCCAGAAAACCCTAATATGAATAGTGAATTTCGACTTTTTATTCGTTGCTCGAAATTTTGGTTTGAAAACTAAACTTTTGGATTCTTTGATTTATTTGGTGATGTTTGAGACGAAGAAGAGAGATTTCCGACGTCGAGAAAGAGTCGTGGTGAGTTATGAATCGTTTAAGAGATTAATGAAAAAAAAGGGTACTTTTGCACCGGAAAACTTTTTCTTCACGCGATTTTTATATCGCATTTTTGACTAATGGGTGCAACTAATTCATATTAAATTCTATCCCACTCTGACCTCTCCTCACTCTCTCTCACGCGTCTCTCTCTCCCCTCCCTTTTGCCGACATCATACTCTCTCTCTCTCTCTCTCTCTTTTCTCTCGTCGACACACACACACATACACACACCACCATTGTCAACCATGGAAGCTTGAGATCGAAGGTTTTTACAATCGATTATCTCTTGAATCATCTAATTTGAGTTCATGTGATCAGTTCAAGGCTAGAATCACCTTTCTTCCTCTCTATTCATTTTCGGCATCCTCATGCCTTGGAGAAGTAATCAAACTAGCTTATATTTGAGGTCTAGAAATCGTTTCTTGGATGGTTTTATGCATAAATTTGAGTTCAAAATTTTGATCATCACTTCCCCCTCATTGCCGATTTTCATGGCTCAAGTTAGGGATTTTTGTGTTAATGATTTTGATGTTATTTGATCTAAGCTTTCATCTTTGAGTTCTTGTGTGAATATATGCATGAAAAGATGAAGGAGAAATCTTGATTGTTTCTTTTCCATGAGTGCCGAATTCTTAGTAGATTTTAGGGGTTTTCATGTGTTTGATCATAGCATGAAATTAGTGATGGAATTAAGCTCTATGGATTAATCTAAGGCCAAATTATATGATTGATTAAATGAGAAGAGATTTTTCCCCTTTTTCCCTATGAAAACCAATGGATATAAGTGTAAGAAATAGGAATTTTGCTGTGTTATTCTTGATATATATATTGATGAAGTTATTGATGATTTTGAGTAATATGGATGTATGAAAAATGAAGAGAAAAACCTTGATCATTTCACCTCTATGAATGGTAAAATTTCATAGAAGATTAAGACTTTTTTTGTGTTGTTTTGATGTCACAGCCCCAAATCCCGAGGGACGGCAAAGTAGGGGTGCGACTAGGGGTTGGATTAAAGAAGCGGGGAAGAAGGGGAATGAATAAGAATGAACGAATAAACAGACATTAATAACAGAATAACTACTATGAACAGGACTTCATTTAAAAGAAAGAGTTGATCTCGAAGGATCACTCGACAAGTTGTTCAAAAGGTACGGGGCTTAGACCCAAAAGATAGATACATTATCTCAAAAAGATTTGCAGCGGAAAGCGTAAAGCTTGACATACAAGTCCTTTATTCTAATTACGACTTCTTAACTCAACATCAACCACTGCCGCTCCCGTCACTCAACCTGCACATTTTATAAAACATATGCAGGGCTAAGTACAAAAGCACTTAGTGGGCACATTGCCGAAAACATATCATAAGTATAGATAAATCAGGCATCTCATTTCTGTAGCACATCGGGGTTTTTCATTAAAGGCCCGTGTCTACTAAACATTTTCTTTTCTCATAAATCACTCGCGCAAGCATTTTCTGACTGATGTTACGTTCAATCTTGCCCAATAATTATCACTGTGGCTGGCCATCCCTCAACAGGGTTCCACACACAATGGCTACTGTGTACACTAACTTTGGATAGCAGGTCGGCTAACTCAAAGTCCGATCGTTTTAGTTAGCAAGTTGGCTAACTAATAATTCTCGATAGCAAGTCGGCTAACTTAGAAGGGTACAAGAGAACTCACATAAAAACAAACATTTCATGCTCTGATTATCACGTTGAAAACACAATTATCAAAGCTTGTAAATAAAGATTTTCGAGCATCGCTCATTTTATTTCGTATATAGAAAAGACCACCTTAAAGTTTACAGAACTATAATACGAGCTTCCGTCTCTGGTCTTCCATCCTATCCTCGGTGCTGACTTCCCCATTTTATCGTAAATAAACAAACTTAATAACTTGATCACAACGATAAAAGAAACAAGAAATCGAAATCGGTTTTAGTCTTTTAGGCCTTTGCACTTTACTACTTTCTTTTGATTAACTAATAAACGAGACTTCGATCAATTCTCGTCTACAAACTGACTCGGCTCATTACTTGACACTTAGGTCAGTAGATAATGGATGTTGATAACTTATAACGACTTAAAAGTTCACAAGGAACGAAGATGAAATAGATTCAACTTAAGAATTTAAGTTTTGGAAACTTCCTGCACAATACAGTAGTTCTGGAATTCGCACAGAACAGACAATTTTAAAACAGGGGATGAATCTGATACCAAAAGAAAGCGACGGATGTCTAGTTTACTCTCCAATTTATGGATCTCGATTTCGTTAAGCGAGCTAGAAGTTATGACAGTTTCTGTTAAACGTCGCAAAACAGTCCGCGCGAAACCCTAATGCTCGACAAAACTTGACGCACGATTCCCTAGGTTCGATCAATACTATTCCACTTTTATTTTCACGAAATTTCCATCTCAATGCAGTCAACAAGCAATATCCCTTAATCGGGTTCACATTCAAGTCTTTTGATTAAATAAACGACGAGCATTTTCTCGTCATTTCCAACTAACTAATTACTATACCAAATCAAATTTCAAATTCAAATTCTATTTCAACTTCTCGTTTATTAACTAAAACTCAAATCATCTCGTATCTCGGATGGAAAAGTCGTTAACTACAATATCGTTCGTCAATCAATAACAATCATTATTATCAAAATGGTTTTCCTTATTCGACTTTTCTATCGGCTTTTAATCTCGGTTCTCCGTCTCTTATCAAAATTCGAACCTTCTTAGAATTCGTTCAAATTTTACGATTACGATCTTTAACTAGCAAGATTATCATAGGTTCAAATCACAAACCTAAATCATTATCTATTCTCGACTAAACGACGACTGCTCGTCTCTTAACAAAAATCCGACGTTCTCTGTGTAATACCCCGGAAAATTTCTTTTGCATTAAAAATTTAAAGTTAATAATAATTGTGGCTTTGCACGCCTTAGCTCACGATTTTCAATTCTAAGACTAACGGTGAAATCCGTTTCCAAAAATAATTTCCAGAAATCGAACGAACGACTACTGTATTAGGGTTTTTCGCGTCCGTTAGGTTTTTCGCCCGGAAACTCAGAATTGAATTCCCTCAGAATTTACATTCACTTTATCTTCGAGACGAGTTCACCGGAGAAAGTTAATTTTTGTGATTTTTCGGACGAATTTTGGACTGTGATGTCCCGACTTTTTCTCGGATTTTGAAAAATGATTTAAGTTTTCCGAGCACGTAAATTATTTCCAATCTAACGGACGAATTAGATTTCGTCAATTCCGTAACTAACTAGAAAAGTATTTCTCGACTTTTAAAACGGCATTTAAGAGCCAGAAACGAGTTATTTCGTTAATTTTTTTCCCTCGCCAAACATGCCTTAGCGAGTCACCCTTACTTTGTTAGATATTTCACTCACTTATGACTCACCAGGTGAGTCATCACCTTCTCTCCCACCACCTCAATACCGCCACCTCCCTCCCCTTATTCACTCTCTTTTTCTTCTTCTTTTCTCTTCCATTGAAGCTCAAGCTCAAGCTCAAGCTCCTTCCAAGATCATAACTCCTCCATCTACCGATCAAAGTCCAATCAGAGTTTATAATACGAAAGGTAAGAACTTCGTCTCTAGTTTGATCCGAACAAATCTCCTTTCCCCTCTCTTTCATTTTTTTCGAAATTAGAGAATGATTTAGTATGTGATTTCTTGATCGATACATGTTCTAGGATGCTTAGAATCGAGTTCTACGGATCAAATCATGAAGGAAAAATCAAGAACACCAACTCCTATTAATACCGAAATTTTTCTGTTTTGGGGCTTTCATTTCATAATCGATTCCTTCGTCGAATTGATGATAGATTAGTATTTCTCATGTCGTTAATTGATAGTATGAATTGTTTTAGATTTTTCTAAAAATAAAATCCAAAACCTAAGAGACGAACAAGGCTCGATTTAGGTTAGTAAATGTTAAGATATGCTCGATTGTTTAATGGAAATGAGTTATACGATGCTTGAGGATGAATATATATTAAATTGAGATTTTTCTAAAAATAAAACGGGAAATGTAAGAGACGAAGATGTGGTGATAAGTCGAGGCTCGATAATGTGTTGATAATTAGATTTACATATTAGTAATGCTCGTTAGATGATAATCGTTGTCGTAAAATTTGAATGAAAACGGAGAATGTAGAATTTTACGTAAGAGACGAACGACGGTCGATAAGTCGGGAATAAATGATGATATGAGGTTATGATTTGCGTAGTAACGACTCTCGATAGATAATGAACGATAGTGTAAAATTTGATCAAGTTCTAATGACGTTGGAATTTTCATAAGAGACGAAGACACGAGCATAAGTATTGATAGAAAAATCGAACCAAGGAAATATTTTGATATTAATGATCATTGGTGATAAATGAACAACTTTGTAGTTGACGGTATTCGCATTCGAGTTATTAAATGTTAAGTGATAGTTGTAAACGAGAAGTGAAATCGATTTGGTATAGTAATTGATTAGTTTTGAAAGACGAGGTTTTAATCGTCGTATTAGTAACCGAGAAATGAGAAGGAGTTCGTCACGTATGAGGTTAAGTGTTAACTGCCTTGAGGTATAAATTTCGTAAGATTTTAAGTGCGATAGCATAAAACGAACCGAGGAAGTCATACGTTGAAATATACGAGCTCTAGGGCTAGTTCGGGCATTTCTGCGACGTTTCACGAAAACTGTAATATCTCCTAGCTCGCTTAACGAAATCAAGATCCACGAATTGGAGAGTAAACTAGACATTCATGGCTTTCTTTTGGTACAGGGCACATCCCCTATTTCAAAATCTCTTGTTCTGGGTGAACTTACTGATCTGTACAATAATGTTAAGAATCTAGTTTCCTAAGTTGAATTCTTCTCAACTTGATTTCTTTTGATCTTCTAAGTCGTTATAAGCTATCGACTATCATTAATGACTGACCTCAGTGTCGAGTAAGAACCCGAGCGAGTTTTAAACGAGAAGTGTTCGAGTCTCGTTCTAGATTAACTAAAAGAATCTAGTTAAGCGTGCAAATGCCTAAAGCTTAAGAACTTAAAAGATTAATTCGATTTCAGTTTCGATTTCCATTTTCATTTATCGTCTCGACATCTTATCGAATTTTTATTATTTGGGTTCCAAGGAGGAGAACGAGAATAGAAGACAGGACGGAAGACGGAAGTACGAGTGATAGTTCTGTAAACGAACGAGGTGGGCTTTCTAAAACCAAAATCTCCGTTGAATGCCATTAGTTATGAAGTAATATTATGTGGGCTTTTCGAAAGTGTATCAATTACTGCCTTATTTATATGCGAGCGTTGCTCGAAGGTGTTTACGTTTTGCTTTAATAAATGAGTATTAAAGTATTTATATGCGAGCATTGCTCGAAAGTGGTTACGTATTGCTTTAATAAGTGAGTATTAAAGATCTATCAGTGCTTAAATGATTTGTTTATGTGAATTCTATTATGTCTCTCTGCGTTAGCCCTCAGGTGCTAACCAGAGTATTGGATTCTGAGATAGCCCTCAGGCTGCTATCCAGATAATTCCAAGTAAACGATCAGATTCTGAGATAGCCCACATGCGCTATCCAGAGGGACAGTTTCTGAGTTAGCCCACAGGTGCTTTCCAGACGATCGGTTGTGAGTTAAAACCCAAAGTATGTTATTCAGTAAAAGCATTATGCGAGTATTTATGAAAAGATGCATGATTTGATTTAATATTTGGTAAGCACGGGCCTTTTAAAGAAAAACCCCGTTGCGTTACATATAAAATGATTTCAGCAATGTGCCCACTAAGTACTTTTGTACTTAGCCCTGCATGTTTTTTTTTAAATGTGCAGGTTGAGCGACGAAGGCGGAAGAGGTTGAGTAAAGGTCGTCTTAAAGAAGTAATGTTGATTGAGCCTCGATTTCACATTCGATATGTGTTATCATTTTTCTACGTTTTCCGTTGCCAATTCTGTAAACTAGTTTCAGTTAAAGTATAACTTAGAACTAAGTTTCATCCTTTGAACTTAGTCCCTTTTAAGAATAGCTATGTAGAGTGATCCTCCGTGATTTACACTTTCTTTCATTAAATAAAGTAGGTTCTCTCATTGTGTAAATCCTTTCAGTTTTAAGTTGTTATTATTTTAAACCTAGTTTTCACTGTATACAGTTTGACGAGCGATCCTTCAAGATCGACTCTCTTTTATTCAAGTTCATCGTAATTAGTGTTAAGTTAATGTGTTTTATTCCTTTATTCTCTTCTTTTCCGTTTCTTTAATCCAATCCCTAGTCGCACCCCGACTTTGCCGTCCTTCGGGAAGTCGGGCTGTGACACTCTGATTTCGTTCAAATTTTACAACATCGTTCCTTATCTATCAAGAATTACTAATATGTAAACCATATACTCAAAACATTATCGAATTTCAACTTATTGACAAGTTTCCGTCTCTTACGTTTTTCATTTTATATTTAGAAAAATTCCAAATAAATATATATTCATCCTCATACATCCTACATACCATTTCTATTATCCATTCATGCATATCATATCATCTACTACACCAAATCATGCATTCTTCATCTCTTACACTTTTATTTTTATTTTTAAAAAATTCTAATTTAATTCATGTAGTCATCTAACATCATGTAGAACACTAATCCATCAATTAAACATCAAGAAAATCGAACTACATAAAACCCCTAAAATTTCCCTAAAATTTCGGTATTAACATAGACAAGGGGGGAAATGATTTCTTCATGATTCGATCCATAAAATCTAATTCTAAGCAAACTATAACATGTATTAAACAAGGGTTCAACATGCTTCTTTATCCTCTTAATTTCGAAAAAATGAAGTTGATGGAATCAAGTTTTTGTTCGATTCATAACGTAGACGATGTTCTTACCTTGCGAAATATGAACTCGGAAATAAAATCGATCGGTAGATGGATGACTTGATGCTCTTGAGAAAGCTTGAAGATGAACTTTAATGGAGGAATTCGAGAGAGAAATGAGAGAGAGAGATGAAGGAAGGTGGCGGCAATTGTGGAGTGAGGGAGAGAGGGATGACTAAGCTAATACTATTACATAAAGTAGGAAAATATCCAACAAAGGATGATGACTCATTAAGGGCCGTTTGGGGGAGGATTATTTGACGGAAATATCTCGTTTCCGGGTCTATAACGACGTTATAAAAGTCGAGAAATAATTTCATAGTCGGTTACGTATTCGACGAAATCTAATTCGACCGTTAGATTAGAAATAAATCACGTACTCGGAAAACCTAATTCGTTTTTCAAAATCCAATAAAAAGTCGAGATTAGACAGTCTAAAATTCGCTCAGAAAAATCATAAAAACTGACTTTCTCCGGTGAACTCGTATCGAAGAAAAAGTGAATGTAAAAATTGACGGTTTTTCGATCTGAGTTTTCGAACAAAAAATCTATCGGACGCGAAAACCCTAATACAGTAGTCGTTCGACCGACTTATAAAATTTATTTTCTGAAATGGATTTTACCGTCAGTCTTAGAATTGAAAATCCTTAACTTAGGCGTGCAAAGCCTTAATTATTAATTAGATTTTTATTTTAAGGACGGAATAATTATCCGGGGTATTACATCCTACCCCTCTAACAAGAAATTTCGTCCCGAAATTTGCATACTGTAATACCCCGAGCTTTTATACCATTAGAGAGCGTATTAAATAACCTAATAAGTTTAAATGACGAGATTTGAGGAATAAATTTTTTTCTAAATAAATAGAAATGAGTAAAATGACTAAAATGCCCTTATGTGTTTTTACGTGAGATTATCTGTCTCTATTCCTTGAAATGATAATATGATGCATATATTGAGCTTGTTTGCATGAGAATGAGTACGAGTATGATTTTCAGAGATTTCCGAAGATTTTGATTTGAAGTAAATAATGTTGATAACCGAGAAATCGTTACACATCGACGAACTTAGAATAGATTTTAATTAAAATCTTTGAACCTAGAATTAATTCTAAGGTCATTGAGATAAGATAGAAGCTTATCCGAGATTATTTGGGAATGTTACAAGAATTGAATTATTAAAGGATTAATAAGCCGACTATTTTTTAAGTTTTCTTCGTTATATGGAATTTAGACCTAAAAATTTGATAATCGGAATCCTTAATTAAATTATTGAGATGTGAATTAGGTTTGAGATGTTAATAATGTCGGAAACGAGACGAGGAGAGATTAGACCGTTTTTAGCATAAATGGAATAATACGGACTTTTTATCCGGAAAACTTTTCACGACCGGAGAAATAATACCCGTAATAAAATATTGAGAAAAATCTCACTCATCTCTCTCCCTCTCCACCGCCATCTCTCTCATCTCTCTCCCTAATCTCTCTCTCCAAACCTACTAAGTAGAGTTCATGATTAATATTCTTTAATAAAGAATAAGATCTTAGGAAATTGTGATTAAAAAGATTGCATGCATACATCCATCCCATCAATCCATTATCTAACCAAGTTCTAACACCAACATCATCATTTAGATTTTAAGTGTTGGGAAAATAATTTATCAAGTGCATGCATTCACAATCCATCTCTCTCTCTTTCGATCTCTCACTCTCTCCATACAAGAGAAGAATTGCTTTCATTCAATACATATCTCTCTCTCTCTCTTTCGAAAATCTCTCAAGAAAGCCAAGGAAGAAAAAAATCTCTCTCCCTCTCCCTATTTGCCATGAGCACACACACACATCACATACTTGAAATTTCTTCCATGCAAGCTTAGAATCAAGGTCTAATCCATCATGAAGATCAAGTGAGGATCAATCCATCATCAAGTTTCCAAAGCCCTAATCTTAAAGGTATTGATCTTCCCCAATTTTTGAGTATTAAACTTCCATAATCATCCAAATTTCTTCTTCATTTTCGGCTAAGTAAGCCCTAGATGGATGATTAATTATCTTTTATATTTTTTTCTTGAGGATTCAAGATAAGTTCTTCCAAGAGAAATCCAAGCTAGAAGTTGAGCCCCATTTCCCCACCAATTTCGGTTCTAAGGAGATCAAGAGGAGAAGATCCAATTTATTTTCTAAAAGTATGATATTCATTTGATTTCTTGTATATATGTATCCCTATAAGCCCTAAAAGAAAGAAAACATGCATGCATGGTATTTATTTTATGTTTAGGCAAACTAGGATTATCGATGTGAGGATTAAGTGAGGAGAGATCGATAGGAGAATCAAACTCTAGGATTTAATCGATGAATTAAGAGAAGAAAAAGAAATTAAAAACCCTAAAATATTGTTAATACCGAAAATTTGGTAAAAAGAGGGAGAAATCGATTATTATGTTCTATGATGAATTTGATACTTGATATATATTTTTGAGCATGTTTTGAATGAGTATATGTGCATGAAAAATTGAGAAATAAAATGATTTGTTGATTTTGGGGTGAAAAGAAGAAATTATTGTGTTGATTTTGTTGATGATTTAATTGATATTTTGAGCATGAGATTAGTATGAGATGTGATGATTTAATCTTTTATGTTGATTAAGTGTGAAGAAAATCGATATATATATATGAAGTTTTTAAAGAAAATAATTTTGTGATGATATGAAAGACTTGATGATTTTGATGTTTTAATGTTGTTGATGTGTATTAGAATGTTAATTTGAATCCTAGATGAAAATAGGATTTAATGTAATGAAAGAATGAAGTTTTAAGCTTTAAAAATGTTAAGAATTGAATTATACATAGAAAAGAATACCTAGTAGGTGTTCTAAGTGTTCTAAGTGTTCATAAGATGAACTTGAAGATTTGAGTTTTGAGTAAATTAAATCAAAAAGGAAATTAGCAATTAAATTAATAAAATAATCTAGATATTTATTGAAATAAAAATAATAAAGAATAAAAGAGAATATGTATTAATTAAGAAATGAGTCTTGATTTAGTAAATAAAAGAAGAAAAGAAATTTTTTAATTAAATAAATAAGAGTCGAGAAAATCGAGTTAAAATAAAGAGAACAAAATGATAAGAAAGTGAAGAGAAGGTTTAATCGAGTCGAGGAAAAGATGTTAGACGAGTTAAGTTAAAATACTCGTATAGTTTAATCAAGAAAATAATGGAATAAAATACGAAAGATAGTGAGAAATGATTTTGAAAGTAATTAATTAAATTAATTAAGTAAGTTGTTTTTCAAAACCGTGTGGATTAAGAATAAACCGAGAAGAATTGTCGAGATAATAATCAGAAAAGTAATAGTTTGAGTTAAGAATAAAAATCGAGTTAGAAATAGAAATGAAATTCCTATTTCATAAGAGTTAATAAAGATAAGAAGAATTTTCATTAATTGAGTAAAGATTTATAATACGTTTCATAAGACAACGAGTTTGGAAAAATGTTGTTTATAAGTCGAGAAAAATATATTTTATTGTTGAGTTTCTATAAAAAGGAATTCGTATTTGAATTAAGTTCTAAAATAAAAATTGAGTAATTGTTAATGTGTCTTGAAATGTGATTGAATTCGAGGCAATATGTTTGATTTATTTTGAATTGTTATGCAATTGAATTAACGTGCTTAAGTGAATGATATTATTTGATAATGACGTAAAGAATTATTGAGTTTGTTTTGTATGCAAATGCCATTGAGTTATTAAGTTGATAATTAAATCAAGAATTGATTAAGAATATAAAAGAAAACTCGAGTACTAGAGTTTAGATAGACGACATTTCATAATTAAAGCGAGAAGTGCTAAGACGTTGGTTAGTAGTATTGACCAATTATCGAGTAGTATTAATGGCTTAAAGACGAGAATGCGAGATTTATTTAGAAAATAATAGCTTTGAGAGCAGCGATTCAAGTAGAAGTCCTTCAGTCGAGGCCAGCGATTAATATCTGTCTTTGTGTAGTATCTTATCTTCTTTATCGATGTCGAAATGTGAAGGATCAAGCCGGACGGAAAAATAAGCGAGGACAGATAGCACGTAAGCCACCTAGCTAGAACATCGGAAGACAGATGGGCTTTTCTAAACCAAAACTACCAATGAATGTTATTATACTATTGAGTATTATTATGTGATTTTTAGAACGCGATTGACTTGCCGTTTTAATTGAGTTTGATATGTGTTATCATCTGTTTGTTTGAGTTATTATCATCCTGTTTAATGCGAAAGACATGAAACCCACGTGTGGTATGTTAAATGTTGAGGTGACTGTGAGCCTTGCTACGGTTAGGCCGGTCACAGTGTTCGAGAAGGAGGCCTACTTCTCGGCACAGTGAGAGAAATTGTGACAGATGATGCATACTGATGAGTATATATTATGTTTTGACTGCGCAGTCTATTTAAAAGAAAATGTTTTTAGCATGCACAAGTAAAATCGTTTTAAGTTGCTTAAGTACTTGTGATGCTTCGGCAAGGCAAGTTCAATTGATATAGCTTTAAGAGCATTTTCTTCCAAATATTTTCGGCATATGTTCACTGAGTACGAAGTACTCAGCCCTGCGTGTATTTCTAAACATGCAGGTTAGCAGAATAGCGATGGCAGGAAAGGCTTGGTGGTGTGGTCTGTTTGGTTGTGTTGAGTCGAATGTCAGACTGGCATTTGTACGTCTTCATACGTGTGAGTGTTGGGATTTGAGTCGAGATTCCGCTGCAACTCTTTTGTCATGAAAGTCTGTTATTATTATTTGGTACTTGTTTTTATTCCGAGCGATGGGCTCGTTGACTTAAATGTTTTGATGAATCTTATTCTCGTAGCCTAAAATACTTATTATATTCTCGTCTTAATGTAAATTAAAATGCTCGGTTATTGCTTCAATATGTCTTTAATAGCCTTATTCGAGTGTTGTTGCTTTTAGTTGATATTTCCCCGAGCATGTTCCCCGTATTTGAGTTGATTGTTAGTTGATTAAGTTGTGTTATTGTTCGTAAGTCGCACCTCGGGAGTCGAGGTGAGACTGGTTGTTATCAGAGCAAGGTTTGACTGCTCTGAAGTCTGATATTCTTTGATGAGTCGAGTCTAAATTTAATTCCTAAACTTATTTGAGTCAGTAAACCACACCAAGCTATCCTCCATCTCATCCGACAACCAGGTACGTCTTATTTTCTAAAAGTTTTCGAGTTAAAGTGATGTTTGAATTATCAAGATTTTTAGAATTTTTGAGTTATTTAAGAGTTATGATGTTTAGAGTTGAAAGTTATTAAGTTGATTGATAACTAGATTGCTCTAGAATGTCCTCCCTAATGCGTGTTTCGTGTGGAAAAATCGGAAAGGATGAAACGCTTGTGCAAACGGTTACGTGATTTGGAATTGCCCAAATCCATGAACGAAAATCCCCCTTTGGAACGCAAAAATGAGTATGTGGTGGAATTTCTAGGATGGATGATAATGACTGGATGCAGGAGTACCTCCATGTAAGAAAAATGAGTTCTGAGTCAATAGCTAAATTCCTAGCGCGCTATCATACGATTTGGGGAAAAGTCCAGTTTATGGACATCAGACCACTGGAAGGCATGACATGTTTGATCCAAGCCCTACCTTGGGAATGGAGAGATTGGGCAGCATCCCTCGTTCCTCGATTCCTAGGCTATCGATACTTCGACCGAACCTTGTACGGAGATGTTTATGCATTTATCTCCACTATCTCAGCTCGTTTCATGACATATGGCGCCCCTCCGCCAGAACCGTATGATGACGACTCTCCAGACTTGCTAAGCGGAATTGTCCGTGCTCCTCCACCGATTCCTCAAGATGACCCTGTTTTCCTTCAAATTAATTCGCCGCCACGAACCGAACTTGAACCTCGAGAATCCCACCCAGATTATTCAATTGTAAGTGGTGTGTTTTCAACCCGATCTTTTGATCCCTTTGCTTTACCTAACTTGCTAACATTGCAGCCGAGTGGATGCAATGACCCTAATGGAATTTCGTCACCGACTGAGGATCAATTCGCCGCCTATATGCTTCGTTACCAAGCAACTCTCCCAGTTCATCCCGAAGCGGAGTCCTCTAGACCAGCTCGTTCAAGCAACGACAATGATAATGAGATGAAAATGAGCTGGCCGATGCAGCGACAGTGGGAAAAGGATACCTCCAAACTTTATCCAGCGATATCTTTCCTGCCCCTTATACCTGTGCATCTACCTCTCTAGTAAGGCCAGAAGATGAGCACAACTCCCAGTTTGGTGCCTCAGCTGACATAGCATCCTACCTTCGTCGAGAGGAAAACTCCAACACCCCGCCTTGGGTTGAGTCCGAGTTAGCTGCACTCAACTACACTCTAGAGGATTGCGAGGAAGCATTGAGGGAAGTCGAACGTGAGTGTTTCACTATTGAAGATGACAACGTTGAGGAAGAAGGGCAGCTTGCTGACAACATAAATGAGGTGGAAGAGGAAGAAGAAGAAGAAGAAGAGGACCCTGAAGAAGAGGAAGACCCTAGAGAGCACATTGAAGTAGACTCTGACGCAGAGCAATACGATGACAATGGGCCGAGTGAAGATGATTCTTGCATGTAGAAGTGATTCGAGGAAGACGTGAAATTCTAAATAGTTTACCGTGTGTGTTTGAGAGATGAACTCTTTTTAATTTTCAGCAGTGATGTAATTATTGTGGCTTGAGAACTTGCGTAATTCGAGTAGAGCCTTAATTATCGAGTAGAAAAAAGGGAAATTTTTCAGTGAATTTTTTTAAATCCCTATTGTTTATAAGTCCTCAGAAGAGGCCGTCGTCGGGCGATATAAAAGATGAGCCGTTAGGCTATTGAAATTAATTTTGAGTCTCCTGAGTTATTAATTTTAATTGAGTATGTGAATGTTAAGGTGATGATGTTTTATTTGATGATTGTGATTGATTGCTTGAGAAAATAATAGTCTTGAGAATATGTGAATTTATAATGATAATGTAAATGCTTGATGACTATTGGAAATTGAATGAGATGTATGTATATATGAGAATTTGAAATAATGAAGTTATTTGAGAAGATCCTTGATTTGCCTTTTAATTATTTGTTTAAGTACCGATCGAGAATCGTATTCCTCCCAAAAGGGAAATGTTTTCAGAATCGAGAAAGGTTCCTAATGAGCTAAAGTATTGGAGTGGCTAAAGTTTTCTTGTTGTATTTTTAGAATGTCGCCAAGACATAGAAATGTCAGAAACCCGGAAGATAACCCTGAGGGACAGCGTGATCCTACTACGCCCTCTCCGAATGAACGACGAGTCGAAGAACTTTTTCTTCGTCAGAATCCCCCAACCTTCGATGGTAAAGGCAGTCCAGCTGATGCTGAGGACTGGATTCGTTCTCTTGAGCGAATTTTCCGTTTTCTTCGTTGCACCGATCATGAACTTCTTGAGTGTATGACGTATCAGTTAAAAGGAACTGCCGACTACTGGTGGGAGGCAAAACAAAGAATGTATACACCCGAAGAACGCGAGGACCTAACGTGGGATCAGTTTAAAGAAGCTTTGTATGAGAAGTATGTGCCGAGGAGTTATCGCAAGCAGAAAGCAAACGAATTTGCCAATCTGAAGCAAGGAAAGAAGTCTGTGGCCGAGTATGATCGAGAGTTCTGTGAATTAGCTCGATTTGCGCCTGATATGGTAGATACTGATGAGAAAATGTGTGAGTTGTTTCGAGCAGGACTAAGGCAGGATATCCGAGTAGTTCTTGCTAGTCAGAGTGGTCTGATTTATGCTGAAGCCTTGAACCGAGCCCTAGATATGGAGTTGGCCATGCAACCAGAAAAAGGATCGCATCCGTCAGCGAATCCTCAATTTCAAAGCCAGACAACGACGACTGTAACTACCCAACAATCCCAATTTGGCCAGCATGGAAAGAGGAAGGGAAAATGGAGTGGTGGAAACCACCCGAGCAAGAAACCGTGGTAAGGAAAAAGCCAACAGCAACCCTAGAAGGGAAGAGCTCCGTAGGTCAATCGAAGTAACCTACCTGTAGGACCTTTAGGATTCCCTCCTTGTTCGAAGTGTGGTAAATTGCATCAAGGCGTCTGCAAGAGTGGGAGTAATGTTTGCTATACTTGTGGTCAACCTGGTCATTTCTCGAACCAGTGCCCGAGTAAGCAACAAGGAATGAGAGGCGGAAGACCAAATCAGTTCCAGCCTGCGCAGATGAAAGCCGTTGAGGCAACTCCTCCGCAAAAGTTTATCCAGCATCAACGCAAGCCGCCGCAGCCAAAGCAGCAACCTCTTCAGCAAGAGCCCCTGCACTTCCAAAAAGCCTACGCAATTGAGCAGAAGCTGCTAGAGAAAGATAAATGAAATTTGGCAGGTATGGGAAAGCTTAATGGCATACCTGTTATTATTTTGTTCGATACGGGTGCTTCGCATTCATTTATATCTAGCGCTTGCATAGAGAACCTAGATTTAAAGGTAGAAGAATCAAACCAGGTGCTTAGTGTCGCAACCCCTTTAGGAAAATCTGCGTTAGTTTCGCGCGTTTGCTCAAATTTAGAATTTGAAGTCGGAAATCGTAAGTTGATCGCGAAATCCCTGAATTTAATCCAGATATGGGATGTAGATATAATCCTAGGAATGGATTAGTTGACCGAGAACTTTGCGACGATTCGATGCGACTTGAGACAAATATCGTTTAAGCCCCCTGGAGAAGAGTCAACCATAGTTTTCGGAGTTGAGAAGAGAATGAAGAAGAGCATACCGATAGTTTCGGCTATGAAAGCACAAAGATTAATGAGGAAGAAAGATACGCAAGCGTATCTAGTTTATTTGAATAAAGACAAGAATCAAGAGTAGAATGTCGATAATGTACCGATCGTGAGAGAATTCAAGGATGTGTTTCCAGAAGTATTACCAGGTTTACCCCCTGATCGACAATTGGAGTTTACGATCGATTTAGGACCCGAATCAGCCCCGATATCCAAAGCCCCGTATAGAATGGCTCCAAAAGAACTTCAAGAGTTGAAAATCCAACTGCAAGAGTTGTTGGACTTGGGTTATATTCGACCAAGTGTATCGCCATGGGGTGCTCCAATTTTATTTGTAAAGAAGAAGGATGGTAGTTTAAGGATGTGCATAGACTACCGAGAGCTTAACAAGATTAGGCTTAAGAACAAATATCCTTTGCCAAGGATAGATGATTTGTTCGACCAGCTAAGAGGAGCCGGTGTTTTCTCCAAGATTGATTTAAGATCTGGATACCATCAATTGAAGATCAAGCAAGAAGATATTCCAAAGACTGCTTTTAGGACGAGATATGGACATTACGAATTCATAGTAATGCCATTCGGATTGACAAATGCTCTAGCAGTATTTATGGATATGATGAACAGAGTTTTTCACGAATATTTGGATGAGTTTGTGATTGTCTTCATAGACGATATTTTGGTGTATTCAAGAGATGAAACCGAGCACGAGAAGCATTTGAGAATTGTGTTGGAAAGGCTTAGAATTGAAAAGTTGTATGCCAAATTCAGTAAATGTGAATTTTAGGTGAAGGAGGTGAATTTCCTAGGACATGTTGTTTCGTCCGAAGGAATTAAGGTGGATATGGAAAAGGTGAAAGTTGTGCAAGAATGGAAATCCCCGACATCAGTGCATGAAATCCGTAGTTTCCTCGGTTTAGCAGGATACTATCGGAGATTCATAGAAGGATTCTCCAAAATCGCAAAGCCAATGACGAGCATGTTAAAGAATGAAACGAAGTTCGAGTGGATGGAAGAATGTGAAAGAAGTTTCCAAGAGCTCAAGACGAGATTGACTACAGCTCCAGTATTAGCCTTGCCTGAACCAGACAAAGATTACATCATATATACTGACGCATCTGCTTAAGGATTGGGATGTGTTCTAATGCAAGATGGAAAAGTGATTGCATATGCTTCAAGACAACTCAAACCCCATGAAGAGAAGTATCCAACTCATGACATGGAATTAGCAGCTGTCGTGCATGCTTTAAAGATTTGGCGACATTAACTCTATGGAGCCAAGTGTGAAATATTTTCAGATCATAAGAGTTTGAAGTACTTCTTCGAACAGAAGGAGTTAAACATGAGACAAAGAAGATGGCTCGAGTTAGTGAAAGATTATGATTGCAAGATATCTTACCATCCCGGTAAAGCTAATGTAGTAGCTGACGCGCTAAGTCGAAAGAGAAAGAAGGAAAATTCGGAAGGGACCGAATTAGGATTTCTTCTAACTGATGAAGTCAAGTTGATCGAAGAATTCGAAAGGATGAGAATTGAAGTGATTGTACCTCCAGCAACGGTAGATCAAATGATTGCTACTCTAGTAGTAATGCCTGATTTGAGAACTCGCATCATAGAAGATCAAAGAAGAGAAGAAGAGTTGGAAAAGTTAAGAATGAAGGTGAAAAGTGAAGGAGTTAAAGATTTCTCGGAGTCGAGCGATAATGCCTTGTTGTACCAAGGAAAAATTTGTGTGCCTAGTGATGACAAGCTAAGAAATGAAATAATGAGTGAAGCTCATGAAACCCCGTATACAGCCCATCCTAGTAGCACAAAGATGTACCAAGACTTAAAGAAACAGTTTTGGTGGAATGGAATGAAAATGGATGTAGCATTGTTCGTTGAGAGATGCCTAGCTTGCCAGCAAGTAAAATCTCTGCATCAAAGACCATATGGACCTCTGCAGCCATTACTAGTCCCAGAATGGAAGTGGGATGGAATTACGATGGATTTTGTGACAGGATTGCCAAGATCAAGGAAAGGAAACACAGTAGTATGGGTGATAGTGGATAGATTGACAAAGTCTGCTCATTTCATACCTATTCCACACACCTATGGATCAGCCAAGTTAGCTCAGATCTACATTAAGGTAATTGTGAAGTTGCACGGAGTGCCAAAGACGATTACTTCTAATAGTTATTCGAAGTTCACAGCCTGTTTTTGGGAAAGCTTCCACAAGGAGTTGGGAACTTAGTTGCAGTTCAGCATTGATTATCATCCCCAGACCGATGGTCAGTCCGAGCAAACGATTCAAATCCTCGAGGATATGTTGAGAGCTGTTTTGCTAGATAAAGGAGTTGAATGAGAGAAAATCTTACCTCTTGTCGAATTTGCGTACAACAATAGCTACCAGAATACGATAGGAATGGCCCCTTGCGAAGCTCTTTACAGAAGGAAAGGTAGATCGCCGCTTTATTGGAACGAAGTGGGCGAAAGAAAAGTGATAGGGCCAGAAGCGATTGAGGAAATGATAAAATCTGTGCACCAAATTCGCGAGAAGATTAAGGAAGCACAGAGTCGACAAAAGTCGTATGCTGATAACCGAAGTTCCAAGTTGGAGTTTGAAGTAGGAGATAAAGTGTTCTTGAAAGTGTCCCCTTCGAGAGGAATGTACCTTTTTGGAGTCAAAGGAAAGCTTAAACCTCGTTTTATAGGACCGTACGAAATCCTTGAGAGGATTGGATCCGTATCATATCGTTTAGCGTTACCTCCCAGTTTCGGGAACTCGCATAACGTTTTTCACATATCGCAATTGAGAAAGTACGTCTTCGATCCGAAGCACGTGATACGTCAAGAGGATGTAGAGATGAAGCCTGATTTAAGCTACAAGGAGAAACCCGAGAGGATTTTAGATGGTAATGTTCAGCAGCTTAGAACGAAATCGATTCCCTTAGTGAAAGTCAAGTGGTGTTATCATGATCTCGAAGAAGCCACATGGGAACTCGAAGAAAAGATGAGGACAAAGTATCCCGAGCTATTTTTCTCAAGGTTAGTAAATTTCGGGACAAAATTTTTTTTTAAGAGGGTGAGGATGTAATACCCCGAGCTTTTATACCATTAGAGAGCGTATTAAATAACCTAATAAGTTTAAATGATGAGATTTGAGAAATAAAAATTTTTCTAAATAAATAGAAATGAGTAAAATGACTAAAATGCCCTTATATGTTTTTACGTGAGATTATCTGTCTCTATTCCTTGAAATGATAATGTGATGCATATATTGAGCTTGTTTGCATGAGAATGAGTACGAGTATGATTTTCAGAGATTTCCGAAGATTTTGATTTGAAGTAAATAATGTTGATAACCGAGAAATCGTTATACATCGACGAACTTAGAATAGATTTTAATTAAAATCTTTGAACCTAGATGATGGTCCCGAAACGAGTTCTGGTGTATGGGGGGGGGGGGAATACACCACATCAAACTTTTTGAAACAACTCTTGAAAAAATCAACAACCGAGTGAAAAAGACTCAGCTGGATTCACAACCGAGTAAGCAAGCTCAGTTGAAAGAGTGGTGCTGTGCGGAATGTGGTGGAAAATAACAACTCGTAAAAATATAACTCACGCTTTTATGCAAGGTTGGTCAATAACCAAGTCAGTTGATATGGAAAGATGCAGTTTGTATGCAGGTTAGTTAGTCAGTTGAATATGCAATAAGTAACTGAAAAATAAACACAACACACAAGAATTTACGTGGTTCGGAGAGAACTCCTACGTCCATGGGGAGTTGTGAGTCCACACAACTCAGTCCAAGTTCTTCTGGACAAACCACAAAGCTTACGCGGGCTTTGCAACCGTTGAGATAAGTTTACGGGTACTTATCAACCTTACAGATAAGTTTATGGGTACTTATCAACCTATCTACTCAGTTACGGGAAGAGTAGGGTCCTAACAACCTTTTTAGGTGTGTGAAAGTGTGGGTTTCCAACTAATAGCTCGAACAAGAAGTGAGCTAGGATCTAACATTCTACGAACTCTCAACTAGTGATGTTCTCAAGGTTGGATCAAAAAATACAAAGACAGAATCTAACACTCTAGAACTCTCAACTAATGATGTTCTTAGAGGATAACAGCAGTTCTGCTTGAGTGCAGAATGAAGTTGTTCTTTCGCTTGTATATCTCTTCTCGCATTTGATTGTCTCGTGAGTCTTGGTGAATGAATAAAGGCCTCTATTTATAGGCGGAGAAAATCAACTAGCCGTTGGAGGAGCTGTTGATCTCTGTTCTTTGAAAGTGATTGTCTCTCATCTCTGCAGACTTTTCGGATTTGGCAACTGCATGCTTCTGCTTTCCATCTGAGACAGCCTTGTGTTGGGCCAAATGAGGTAATGACAGAGAGACAAACCTTCACGTGACTTCCTTATTTGAAATTCAAATCTTAACCTTTGACCTCCATCATTTGATAGTTGGTTGAGTCATTTGATCTTCATTTGATTGGTCTTCAGCTGATGTTCTATCTGAATGCTTCTGTCTGAGTAGGAACAATTGAACTCTCAGCTGACTTTGAACTTCAAGTTGTTGATCTAACTGATTGAGTCCTACAACTGATGTTCCATCTTGAACGCTCAGTTGTCTTTCTTGTATCTGATTCTGATCAGTTGGCTTCGAACGCTCAGTTGTCTTTCTTACAACAGATGTTCTCTTGCATCTTGTCCCTTTGAACACTTAGTTGACTTTTGCATCTTCTCCCTTTGAATGCACAACTGTTGTTCTGAATCTTGAACGCTCAGGTGTTTTTCTTACACCTGATGTTCTATCCGAGTGAAGCCTTGTTTCCATCTTTAGCTGGAGTCCTGTAAAGATAAGATCTTAACAATGCTCAAACAGCGAGCCTAACTACCAACATTAGGATTTGGTAACATCTACTCGGTTGGGGTCAGTTGGTTTTGGAATCAATTAAAACTTTAATAAATTTCCCAACAATTTCCCCCTTTTTTGATGATGCCAAAACCCTTACAAAAAAACTTTACAGATCAAACTGATGTAAATCCTACTGACTTATCTAAAATCTCAGCTGAAATTCTAGACAGTCTATAAGATTAAAACATCAAAGGGTTAGCACAGTTATAACATGATATTAAAATAACTTTGCGATTCAGAGCTTGGACAATGAGAGATTGTACGTCAAGTTGAATCGTATAACTGAATAGTTTTTATTACAACTGATGGTTACAAGATAAGCACAAAAACAAAAAATTACATCAGTTGCTCAAAAACTAACTGAGCTAAAACTTAAGCCCATACTTGCTAAAAATTCTAACAAAAATTTCTCGCTTAGCTTCTGACTCCTTCGATATGTCAACCCCGTGCTCTCGGCAAACTTGTCTTGCCTCAGCTGCTATTTTCTGTCGGTTGGGATTTCGGGAGTCTGGGCGGAAGGGAGGCCGATATGTAACCTTCTGAGGGACCGGAACTGTGT
The DNA here is from genome assembly GCA_029490685.1 of Schizonepeta tenuifolia. Classification (NCBI taxonomy): domain Eukaryota; kingdom Viridiplantae; phylum Streptophyta; class Magnoliopsida; order Lamiales; family Lamiaceae; genus Schizonepeta; species Schizonepeta tenuifolia. The sequence continues at coordinate 85,354,783 of CM055955.1, read as the reverse complement.
TCAAGTCCAGTTTTGCTTCTATCATGGCTCGCCTGAACTGGCTGAACATGCCCGGGTCCCCAGTGTTCAGCTCGGTCAGCGCTTCCTTGAAGGCTCTCCTTGGATCATCAGTTGTGAATACCTTCCTATAATAGAAGTCATTCACAAACTCCTGCTTGAAGACTCCCAGTCCTCGTTCCACTCGGCTGGCATCCACTTATCTACATGCCTGAACTGACTTTGGACCTTAACCTTCCCTGGCAGCCTCTGTTGCTTTAGCCGAGCTTCAGCCTTAATCTGATGTTTGTCTATTCGGCGACGGCTGCAGGAGGCAATGTTCCGGTCCAAGTTCTTAGTTACTTTGTCCAACTCATCCTTGAACTGGTTGACTCGCTTAGCTTGGCTAGCTGCGAACTTATTAATCCAGTCGGGATTCATGTAATCCTTCTCTGCAACATCCATAGCCTTAGCAGCAGCAATACACTCTTCGATTGTGATACCGTCGAGTTCTGAATCAAGCTCGGCTGCGATCTCGGCTATGGAGTTGTAAGAAACTCCAAACTGCTCCGCCTGCTCCAAGTCTTTTGCCATTTCAGCTCCACCTACGTCGGTTAACTTGGGAGCGGACTTCTTCTTCTGGGTTGTCCTCCTCTTCGGCTGAGATTTTGCAGCAGCTGGAATCTCTTCCTCAGCCTGGGTCTCATCTTCCCCCTGCATCTCAACATCCCCAGTCTTCTCTTCCGTCTTTTTAGCATCAGCAACAAGGCTTGCGACTGAGCCATCCAAAGAGGTGAGTTGTTGTTCAGCTTGTTGGATGCAGTTGAAGAGTTCATCGACCGCGCACTCTATTCCGACCTTCTTCGCCAGTTCGGAGTCATGGCGCTCTTGTTTGGCTTTACTCAATCCAGCGAATGTTTCATTGACCTCGGTCTGGAAAGCATTAACTCAGCCCAGCGTGACTCGAACTGAGACTCCCATTCTTCATCCTGAGTCTGTTGGGATTTGGCGAGGTTGGAATCAGAAATGGATTGGAGGACATTCAGTTCGGACTTGATCCCCAGAACAGTTGACTTCAGATCAGAAATGTCTTGGCTGGAGGAGGTTGAGAATTCGTTAAGCTTTATCTTCAGTGAAACATTCTCCTCCAGCAGCTGCTTGTTCTTCTCCTCTTGTACTTCTAACATCCTCAGCTGATCTTCTTTGTTTTGCTGGAAGTTGGCAAGTATCTCCATCCTTAGCTGGTTCACCCTCTCACCTATCAGCTCACAAATGTCTTCAATTGAGGGTGCTGGCTGATTAGCTGGAGCTTGGTGTTCAATCAGAGCTGGCTGGTCAACTATAACCATGGCTTGACGGTTTGCCAGGTACAGTTGAAGCTCTTCTTCTTCTTTCTTGGCGGCTGCGGCGGCTGCATCAAGATCATCAAGAAAGTCAGCAAATTTTGCAAGCATGTTGTCCAGGAAATTGATGCAATCTTGTTCAGCCTTCTCCCTGGTATCTGTGCCTTCCGCCCTGCTGAGGTCCACACGGTGCATCAGCAGTGCCACTTTGTTGTTGTAGGCAACCTCCAGATTTGTGTAATCGAAATAATCTCGGATGCGTGACTCGTCTGCCTTCAGCTGGTTCCAGCTGTGTACCCTTACGGTATCTTCCTTCACATACCAGTGACTGAAGATGAGGTTGAACTGGTACAGCAGCTCGGTCCCAAGCGTAGCAAAAATTGACATGTCACGCGCTTCAGGGAACATCCCGATCAGCTTCTGGAAGCAGTAGGCCACCTTGCCTTCATGCTCCATCGCGACGGCCTGACGATCAGCTTCGTCATCGATTGGGGAGGGAGATAGATTCTCATAAGGCATCGGTTCAAAGGTTTCATCAATGTTGGCCAAAGAGGTGGTCTCAACATTGGCATCGAGCTGAGAGCTCGGAATTTTGGATTCTGTGTGGAGAGGGGTATCAATAAGTTCCTCAACATTGGCCGAAGAGATGGTCTCAATGTTGGCATTGAGCGATGAGCTCAGAATATCTGGCTGTGTGTCAGTTGTGAGAGCGAGAGGCTCTTTGGGCGGTACGGCATCAGCTCCTGCCGTGGGGGAGGTTGGAATGTCTTCAGCTTCCTCAGAGGAGGAAGAAGAATCCAAGGTCAGGTCTGTTTCCATCCCTTCAGCCTCATCAGTTCCAGCAGCCCGAGGAACGATCTCGAAGGCAGCTGCCTCAGCTGAGTGGCTCGACTCGGATGGCTCCTCAGCTGGTGTCGTCTCAGCTGGCGTCTCCACAGCTGGTACCTCCTCCTCAGCTGGCATACCCTCAGCTGGCTCCTCAGCTGGCTCCTCAGCTGTCATGTCCTCAACTGGAACCTCCTCAGCTGGTACTGCCACCGTCTTCTTGAAACGAACTCTTAGCTTCTTCTTGGCAGGCTCCTCAGCTTTCTCCTTCTCCGACTCAGCTCGTTGTCGGCGAGCAGCTTTCGATTTTGTGGGGCGACTGACAGCTGGTGGCATCTCCTCAGCTGTATCCCTTTCTTTAGCTGTCTTCACAGCATCCTTCTTCTCCTTAGGAGTATAAACACTCCTAACTACATCCTGAGTTTTCTTCGTTGTTGGGAACAGCATCAGCTTCTTCACAGGGGTTTCCTCGCAGTCTTCCCAGACCATGTTCTGACCCTTGGTTGCGAGCAGGATCAGAGCGGAGATTTTGCAACCGAAGTTGAGAGTTCGCTTGACACTCAACAACTTCTCCCCTGATTCAGATGTTGTCTCGGAGATCTTTTGCCTCTCCACAGTCAGCTGGTGTTCAAAATACTTGAACCATTCGACGTTGTGCTTGTGTTTGTGCTCCAAAGCAATCAATTGCTTGAGCTTTGGTCGACTGATGTCTCCAAAGGCACCACTGTAACCGAACACGACCTTGGAGACAACATCGAACAAAAGTCGATGCTCCAGCTTCAACTTCGTCCTCTGCATATTACTCTTCAACTTTTCCGGAGTGATGAGAGCACTCTCCAGAAACTCATCGGCTTCCGTGTCGGTTATGTTGTCGATGGTGTTTGTAGCGGTATGATTCGGTGGAATGACTTGGCGAAGAATATCGGAAACTACAATGGGGACGGTGACACGGCGAATGGTTTTGGCCGGAACGTCCCGTTGACGGCAAGAAACTTCTGTAACTACTGCATCCCTGCTGTCGATGGGCGATTGCATATTCACGTAGAACTCTCCTACCTGGCGCCTGAGAAGATGGGAGGGGAAGAGCTTTGCCCATTCCAGTAGGCCGTTCTCCCTGAGAATATCGGCGAGGGGAGACAGCACTTGCGATTCCAATTCATCCTCTGAAAGGATCTGCTCAAAGTGTATCTTCGAAATCAGCAAGTCGAACGATTCTTCATAAGATGTGGGGACTAGAGAGGGTTTGGAGGAAACCATTTTCTTTCCTTTGGGTGCCATTTAATACGTCTGAGAAGGTATATATAAGAAGGAAAGAAAAACTTGCAGTAAATGGTTAGACAGAATCTGAGAAGATGATGAACAGTTACTGCAGATAAACACAAATGAGGAAGGTAAGAGATCACTTCCTGATTTTCCACCTTTTATAGGTTTTAGGCTTGGTTGAAATCAACGGCTAGGGTTCAATGGCGTGAATCCATCAACGGTTGAGATCACGCGACTGTTGACTAGCTTTGACTTGACGTCACGAACCGAGTTCCAATCAGCGCGTGAGAAGGTGAACTATTTTTCATGTCAGCCCAGTCGCACTATAAAGTAGGCTATTGATGTTCAGCCGTACTTTACATTAAATGCGGCATGATGGCTATTTAATGTAACTGACATGCTCAGGAATGTTTGAATTTATTTCAAACATTCTCATTTAAGATCATAACACCTTCAGCCATAAATGTTACCTGCCAGCTGATGTCGGAATCAGCTGTGTTCACCTGTCAGCTGATGTTGGAATCAGCTGTGTTCCAATGTTGTGGCATACCATCAGCTGACTCGAGTTCATCTGTTCAGCTGACGTCTGATCTCTTCGTTTGGCGATTCGCATCCGATGTCTTCGATTGGCAATCCGCATCTGAGATTCTCCCTTCATCTGAGCTTCCCCCCTCAGATGGATATCTATCTCTTCACTTCAGCTGGTTCCTCATCAGATGGATCCAACAATCCAAGTAGATCACATAGCATCTTGAACCACGCTTCGGCTAGAGGTTTAGTGAAGATATCTGCTCTCTAAATCTCAGTTGGAATTTTCTCCATGAATACATCCTTCTTCTCAATATGATCTCGGATAAAATGATGTCGGATGTCGATGTGCTTCGTCCGAGAATGGTGAACAGGATTCAAAGAGATAGCAATGGCACTTGAGCTATCACAATGAATGGGAACCTGTCCAGTTGCTACTTCATAGTCTCTCAGCTGTTGCTTGAGCCACAACACTTGCATGCAACAACTTCCGGTAGCCATATACTCTGACTCGGTTGTAGAAGTGGCAACACATGCTTGTTTCTTGAAGAACCATGAAACTAGCTTGCTTCCCATGAACTGACAGTGTCCAGATGTGGACTTCCTGTCCAACCGATCTCCGGCTAGATCTGCATCTGAGTATCCGGTCAGTTGGATATTGTCGTCGGTTGTATACCACAACCCAACATTAACTGTACCCTTTAGATACTTGATGTTGTTCTTTGCTGCCAACATGTGAGCTTCCTTCAGTTGAACCTGGAACCGAGCACACACTCCAACCGCGTAAGATATGTCTGGCTGACTGGCGGTGAGATATATATAGCAAAGAACCGATAATCCCTCTATACTTACTGGCATCCACGAGCTTTCCCTCAGTTCCAGGTTCAATCTTCCAGTTAGTATTCATCGGGATCCTTGTGATCTTACTTGTCTGTAATCCGAACTTGGTGATGAGCTCCTTTGTATACTTGGACTGATTGATGAAAATCCCATCTGGCGACTGCTTCACTTGTAATCCAAGAAAATAATTCATCTCGCCCATCATCGACATATCGAATTTCTCCTTCATGAGAGTGGATAATTTCTCACACAACTCCTCCGACTTGGAACCGAATATGATATCGTCGACGTAGATTTGCACAACAAGTATATCTTCTCCAACTTTGATGGTGAACAGTGTTTTGTCAACTGACCCTCGTTTGAATCCCGAGTTCAGAAGAAAACCACAGAGAGTGTGATACCAAGCCCTGGGTGCTTGCTTCAATCCATAGATTGCTTTCTTCAACTTGTACACTCTTCCATCTCCAGTCTCAAAACCGGGAGGCTGTTCAAGATATACATCTTCTTTAATATCTCCGTTGAGGAAGGCACACTTCACATCCATCTGATACACCTTGAACTTGTGAAATGCAGCATAGGTTAGAAAGATTCGGATGGCTTCCAGCCTTGCAACTGGTGCGAAGGAGTCCTCGAAATCAATTCCTTCTTGTTGGCAATATCCCTGAGCTACCAACCTTGCCTTATTCCTCACGATGAATCCAATGGCGTGTCTCTTGTTCTTGCAAATCCATTTTAATCCAATGACTTTGACACCATTTGGTCTTTCTACCAACTCCCATACACAGTTTCGTAGAAATTCATTCAGCTCTTCTTTCATGGCTGTTGTCCAGTGAACAAAGTTGAGAGCTTCCACAACATTCTTCGGTTCTGGCACATCAACTACGAAGCAAGATATCATGGCAACATCTCCAGCTTGCTCGAACTCCTCAAGAACTGCCAACTCCTCAGCATATTGGGCATAAGTGTTGGAATCTTCCTTGGTTGAATCTGGATTTACAACTCTGATCCTTGTACGCACACCTTCGGTTGGATCCCCGATGATGTTGTCAGAGGAATGATCTTCATACCATCTTCTGTTGCGTCTTCCTTCTTCTTCCAACATTGGCTGTTCCGTGATTTCAACTGATGGTGAATCCTGAGCTGTGGGAGATGCTGAAATCTTCAGAACTGGTCATAGATCAGCTGTTGAGTCTGGATCCTCAACATTGACAATATTTTGAACCGGGCTTGGTTGGGCTTCGAATGCTGATGCAGTTGGAGTGACATCAGCTGGAGTTCCCCCTTGAGATGAGCTGGGGTCCTTGCATTCATCTTCAGAGAAGTAAGGATCATCATCCTCGGTTGCCCATACCAATGGTTCAGCTAGATTCTTTTCCCTCAGAGCCTGCGATCTAGTGAGAGCTAATGGAACATGTGGATCAGCTTGTGGTCCTTTAGCTTGTTCCCTGCACTCAAAAGTAGATTCATCAAAACTAACATGAGGTGTTATTTCCACAACACGAGAGTTGTTGTTGAAAACTCTATAAGCCTTGATCCGAGCGGCATATCCAAGAAATATGCCCTTCGAAGCCTTGGAGTCAAAAGTTTTCAATTGAGTCTTTCCATTGTTGTGAATATAACACTTGGAACCAAAAATGCAAAAATAAGAAATATCTGGCTTCCTGCGTCTCCATAGCTCGTATGGTGTCTTTCCAAACCGCTTGGTCAGAAGAGATCGGTTCTGGGTCTAGCAGGCTGTGTTGATGGCCTCAGCCCAAAATCTCTTTGGCAGAGTTGAGCTTGTCAACATGGATGTAGCTACATCCTTCAGCGTTCGGTTCCTTCACTCGGCTACTCCATTCTGTTACGGAGTACGCGCAGCTGATGTTTGATGAGTAATTCCATGCTTCTCGCAAGTACTCAATGATGGTTTCATTTAGAAACTCGGTTCCACGATCTGATCGGATAGAAATAATTTTCATCTCTTGTTGGTTCGATATCCGATCCATCAGCTTGGGTAGCTCATCTCGGGTTTCACTCTTGTGACGCATGAAAATGGTCCACGTGTACCTAGAATAATCATTAGTAACAACAAGGGTATACTCGTTACCATTCATGCTTTTTGGTGTAACTGGTCTGAAGAGATCCATATGGATCAGCTGTAATACTCGGTCGGTTGATGGAGTTGTTTTCAACCAGTAGGAGGATCTAGCGAGCTTTCCCAGCTGACATGCACTGCAGATATGTGTTGTTGAAAACACTCATTTTGGTATGCCTTTTGCATGTTCTTGTCTGGCAAGTCGGTTCATAGTCTTGAAATTCAGATGGTTGAGCCTTTTGTGCCACAGCCAGCTCACATCTGAACTGCTCTTTGATAACAGACAGGTGTCAGGAGGACTACTATTCCAGTCAACATAGTAGACATTCCCGGTTGGGGATCGATTTCCCAACAATATGACCTGCTTTGATCCGACATTTTTAACCCTGCAACCCTGTGCATCAAACTTGACAGAGAAACCATTATCACGTGAAACATTAGAAATCGATACGTGATTGGTTTCAAGGGTACCGTAGTCTCTAGTGTGACCTTTCGAGTTATCACCAAAGGTAACTGATGGTCCTTCTTTCTCCACGAAACTCCCAAGCAAATCCTTCAGATTTGTCATGTGTTTCGAACATCCACTATCCATCACCCACATGGTTCGTGATGCTTTATTCTTCCTCAGCTGTTTCTCCTGTTCCTGCACAAAGAAACTCGCTTAGGTCCCCAATTTTAGTTGGGTTCTGGAGGGTTAGAACCAGTTCCTCCTTGAACTGTGGGTCGTTTTTCCCTGTATACTCGGATAGATTTATCATTCCAGATCACTTTTCCTTGATCATCAACTATAACAACACCTCGGTTATCCTTAGGCTTGTTGTTAGTAGTGATGTTCTGCTTCTTAGGAGGAGATAGATTTCTTCCATTGTGAGCTTTCGGAGGAGAGGCTTTCCCCCTGTTTTGATGGCGATTCTTATCCTGTTGGTTTTGTTGATGAGGTCGGACGTCATGTTGGAATCTTCGTGGCTGATTTTGATTCCATCTTCCTGACTGTTGATGATAGCTGTTCATGCCCTATTGTTGGTTCATGTTGTGGCATGAATATCTCCAGCTGTTCGAACTGTTCCTCATCGGTTGACTCGGTTGGAACCTCTGGTTGAACTGATGATGGAACCGCTGTTGATTTAGATGGTTGGATCCTTGTTGGTTCTGCGGTCGGTTCCATTCTTTCTGATATTGGCTCTTAGGTCGGTTCAGAGGTCGGTTCTGAGTTCGGTTTCGATTGTATCTCCGACGCCTCTGGTTCCTCTTCTTACTCTTGGAACATTCCCCCGCGGTTGATGTCCCAACCGATGAAATGTTATGTTCTCCATCCACTGCTCATTTTCCTTTCTCAGTTGTGGTTCCCTTGGTCGGTTGAGCTTGCTGAGAGGTGGATGTTGGATTACTTTGGGGAGATTCAGGTGCAACTGTGTTAGGTTCGACAACCTTGACTTCCACAGCTTTGATGAAGGTTGCTGGAGGAATTCTAGTATCCTTTATCACATCATAACTGAGTCCTGACACGTCATCCATCAGTCGGCTGTAACTGATGAGATTCTCGATGATCTTTGATGACTGATATAGCTTTATCAAGTTGTCCTTCTCAGTTTGCAACTCTTTGAGGAGAACAGCTATATGCTCGGTCTATCCATCTGACTTCTTTATCAGCTGGTCGATCTGAGCCTCTTGCTTTTTCAACTGATCATGCTGCTCCTGGATTTGCTTCTTCAATTCCTCATTGGTTGGAGCATTAATTCGGTTAGCCGCATTCAGTTGATTTTTGAGATTATCAATCTCTTCAGTTTGACTTTTGATCAGATCGTTCTTTTCGGTTAAGGATTCTTCAAGTTTGGTGAACTGTTCTTGAAGACTCTTAAACTCAACCGATTGCTGATGCAGTTCATCACTGAGTTCTTGAAAGTCACTCCAGGAGGGTTCTGATGCGTCTTCGACTTTTGGGCCATTTGGCCCTATTTTTCATGTCTTTTTGTGTCATTAGTGTCTGTCCAGGGGAAGGAAACTATTGTTCGAAGGAAGAAAGCTCAATCCAAGTCAAACAGAGGAAAGGTGGTCAGAATGAGCAGAACTGGAGTGAATTCAGTCAGTTGCAAGGACTACGCAAAGGAGTATGCAGAGCAGGAGATGAATTGAAGCAAGAGACGAGGTTGAAAGGAGGATTCCATGTGAACCCTGAAGCTAAGTTGTTGTTCATCATTCGCATTCGTGGTATTAACGCAATGCGCCCAACAACAAAGAAGATCTTACAACTGCCTTGTCTATGAAGAATCAAATCATGAAACATCCAACCAGTTTGACCACTACAGAAATTGCCAGTCAGTCACCAGAGCTCAAGAAGAAAAGCCGCGTGGAAGAAGATTCGCACAATATCTGCCAAACATCTATGGAAGGAATGATTTGGAGGTCAGCACATTACCCTAAATAATCAATCAATCGGAGATTGCCAATCATCAATCCATTCAATCACAGATAATCAGAATCTCGCTCAACATGGAAAGTGCCAATCATGCCGATTCAATCTACCCGCTTAGGGTTATGCTCGCTGCCATTGCTACTATAAAAGTCCAGCCGGAGCGGCTGGCACAATATTGGTTAAATCTATCATTCTCCAGTTCTTAGTCCGAAGATAACACGTTTACTCTCAGTTCTATATTTTCTGTTCAAAACAATTTATCTGCTTTGATTTACATTCTACTGTGAAGAACAAATCCAAGGTTGTTTGCCTTAGGTACCTTTAATTCAAGTATTTCGTATTTCTTTTCATTCATGTGTTCTCTTTCGCTTATCATTATATATTTAATTATGTGTGAGTAATCTACTTAGTGAGATTTAGGTTTGGGAAATGATTGACTGTTGATATGTGAAATATTCGTGAGGCACTTGTGCCATCGGTTGAGTCCAGTAGTTCTGGAAGGACTGGAGCAGAACTCATGGGCAGTCCTGACCTAACGGGCGATCTCCGTTCGGTTGGAGCTGTACCATGTCAAGCAAAGGCAGGGCATGACAGACGGCAACGTTCGATATGCCCATGACCGAGTAGCTAAGCAGCACCTGACATGGTGTTGTAGATCTGGATGGTGAGGAATGGACAAGGGGATACTGCGTCCTTCTTCAGTCTTGGGCTTCTCTAACAATCACCCATCAACTGTGATGAGGCATCAAGCCATGGTTATCAACCAAAGGACTCATCTCGCGTATCGTAGACATATCGATGACCGGTTGGACGTAGTACCGGAAATGGATATCCCCCGAGTTATGTCTACTCTGTAGGTGCGGACATGGAAAGTTTGGGAGAGAAGGTTGGTGAGGGTCATACTTGGAGAGATCGGGTATGACTACTACCTAAGGAGGAGTGAAGCACGGCCTTGTGACCGGGGTGAAGCGTGACCTTCGAACCAAGATGACAACAAGGGATTCAACCATCCCAAGTGTAGAGTATGAACTCTTGAAACGCCCCAATGTCTTTGGGCCACGCCTTGAGTTTATATGAAGCATGGACGGATCTTTAGTGTGCCCATGACCGAATGAACATATCAACAATGATCATAACCTACCCCAAATCTTACCCCTTTTATATCTGAATTCCGTTTAGTTTATTTGGTGCAGATATACAGATTGAGACCGTGACAACTCGATTTGTGCACTAAAGAGTAAGGTGGTTCATCACTCTCCGTGGGATCGACCCTAGCTTACCGCTAAGACTAACCAGTCCGGTAGTGGGCATATGAGCGTGTACTGTCCGTCTGGGGCATACACAGGTATCGTACCACACGACGGGTGCGGGTCAAAATTGGTGCCGTTGCCGGAGAGTGACGGGCAACAATTTTACTCTTCTCATTCCATCTTGCACTACTAGTGTATGCGTGGAACTCGTCGAGTACAGAGAGCATTAACCTTTGATCCAGATATTGAACGAAATGAACGACGACTACACGCACTTGCACGAATAACGAGACGCGATGCTATGGGTGAACAACCACAGCCGCCGTAGACCCTCAAGCATTTGGCTTACCCAACTAATCTGAATCTCAGGCCGAACGGGATCACCTTACCAACGAATCCCTTCGCACCTGAACGGTTTGACTTGAAACCTGCATTAATATAGGTCTTACCGAAATTTAATGGATATCCAGGAGACGACCCGCATACCCATCTCTAGGACTTCGAAATGACAGTGATGCATCAGTCCAATGAGAATCAGCAAGAATATGTGAAACTGGTTCTTTTTCCATTCTCATTGGTGGACAGAGCAAGGAGATGGCTGTACAATCTACCTCAAGGAAGGGTTACCACTTAGGCAGAAATGCAGCAGAGTTTCTTGGAAGAGTTTTTCCCACCCACAAGAGTTGAAAGGATGCGATGGGACATCCGAAATATTAAACAGGATGGGCTGGAGACTTTTTATGAGTACTGGACTCGCTTCAAACAGTTGTTAAGCAACTGTCCTCATTACCAGATCACTCCAAAAGATCAAGTGGAAAGCTTCGTAAAGGGCATGCGGAGGAGTGATCGAGGACTGGTATTAGCTGCATGCAATGGATCGTTGCTGAGCAAAACACCTCAAGAGATCTTCAAACTCTTGGGAACAATGACAGAAGAATCCAGAGATGATGGACATGAAAGAAGCAGAGAGATACCAGAGAGAGGAGAGGAAAAAGATAAACTGACAAATCTGGAAAAGGAGATGAAGGAAATAAAGACACTGCTGAGTGGTCCGACCATGCAGAAGAAGGTTAGATAGTGTGGCCTATGCGATGCAGTGGGGCATCAATCTGAAAATTGCCCCAACTTTGGTGAAGATATAATGGACGTAAATGCCATGGGGGGAAATGAAGGATTTCAGAGGAAGCATGGCCCATTTTCAAATACGTACAACAGAGGGTGGAGGGATCATCCTAACTTTAGATGGAAACAGGATGGTCAACCACAACAGAACGATACAGGTCTACCGGTATCATCTCAACCATTTGCCCAGCACCAACAGCAAGGACAATATTAGGGAGGCCCACCACAATAACAACACTACCCACCACAGCAGCAGCAGGTGTATCAACCGCCTCATCAGAGGAGAGCACCATAGGAAGAGGCCATGGAGAGTATGGCTAAGGAAAGTGAGAAGTTCCGCAATGAAATCCGAGCTGGTATGAATCAAACCAACGTGCAGATTGGTCATTTGGCGAAGGCGCTGGCGAAAGTAGAAGAGAATATAGGGAAGCTCCCACCTCAAGGGATCAACCACAAAGAACAGGCACAAGTGATAATCACAGAGGTGGATGATGAGCAAGCTAAAAAAATTTTGGTGGAGGCAGAAGTTAACCGACAAAGAGCGGAGGGAACCAGCAACAAAATTACAGGAGAAATAGATGGTGATGAGCAGACTGAACCCCCTAATTCGGGTAGACTTCGACAGAAAGCCAAAGAGAAAGAAGCCAATGATATGATGAAGATCTTTTGAAAATTGGAACTTAGCCTACCCCTACTGGACGCGATTAAGCAAATTCCAAAGTATGCCAAGTTCCTTAAAGATCTCTGCTCGAGGAAGGTGAAGATTGATGAAGATGTTCGATATATTATGGAAGAGAGTGTGTCAGCCATTATACAATGAAAACTGCCACCAAAGAAGAAAGATCCGGAGATGTTCACTATCCCTTGCAACATCGCGGGCAGGAACATGGACAAAGCCATGATGGACTTGGGGGCATCTATAAACATTATGCCCCTAGCAGTCTTCAACAGGCTCAACTTGGGGGAACTACAGAACACCCGAGTTGTCATACAATTAGCAGACAAGTCAAACGCGTATCCAGAAGGTGTTATCGAAGATGTGCTGATCAAAGTAGGAGAGCTGATTTTTCCTGCTGACTTCTACGTGCTGGATACCGGTTTAGAAGCAAAGGAGAACTCCATCCTACTGAGCAGACCATTCATGATGACTGCACGGACTAAACTGGACATAAAGTCTGGAATTCTATCGTGTGAATTCGATGGTGTGGTGGAAGAATTCAACATTTATGAAGCCATGAGAAGGAAGCCTGAACTAGAGTCTGTAGAAATGATTGACATATTCGAACCATTGGTACAAGAGCAAAACCTAGAATTCAGCTCAAGCGACACTACAGAAAGGGTGATACAAGCTAGACTGACCGATTGAGATGCCGTACAAACAGAGGACCTTGAGATGAAGGAGGCCATCATGGAGTTGTACTCTTTAAAGGAAAGCACTTTGGAAGCAGCAGTGGAGGTTGACAGGAAGATTAAAGATATTATCATGGAAGTGTACTCCATCGGAGGATCGGGACAGGGCAAACCGGAGTTGTTCTCTCAGTATGGGCAACACGAGAAACTGATGCCCTCGATTGTGAAAGCCCCAGTCTTAGAGTTAAAGAAGCTGCCAAAACACTTGCAATATGCTTACTTGGGACCGGAGGAAACTCTTCCCGTGATTATCAGTTCTGATCTAAGGAGATCCAGGAAGAAAGACTAGTCAGAGTATTGAGAGAGAACAAGGAAGCCATTGGTTGGACCCTGGCAGATATAAAGGATATCAGTCCAACAAAGTGTATGCACCATATATACTTGGAAGAAGAAGCACGACCAGTACGGGATTCGCAGAGGAAAATGAATCCTGTCATGAAAGAGGTGGTACTTAAGGAGATCCTAAAGCTTTTAGAGTTGGGCATAATTTACCCTATATCCGACAGCCAATGGGTCAACCCGGAAGCTGACAAAGGCGAGCTTGTTCCAACAAGGCTACAAACTGGGTGGAGAGTCTGTATAGACTACCGGAAGCTGAACATGGTCACACGGAAAGACCATTTTCCATTACCCTTTATCGACCAAATGCTGGAACGACTAGCTGGTAATGCCTATTACTGTTTCCTGGATGGATATTCAGGATATATGCAAATATTCGTAGCTTAAGAAGATCAAGAAAAGACCACGTTCACTTGCATGTACGGGACTTTCGCATACCGAAGAATGCCATTTGGTCTTTGTAATGCACCCGGAACCTTCCAACGGTGCATGATGAGCATTTTTTCAGATTTATTGAAAAATTGCATAGAGGTGTTTATGGATGATTTCACGGTGTATGGTCATTCGTTCGACACATGCCTTAATCATTTGGAGCTAGTATTGAAAAGATGCGTGGAGAAAAGCCTGGTACTCAATTATGAAAAATGCCATTTTATGGTGAAGGAAGGCATCAACACACTGGGCCATGTCATATCGGAGAGGGGGATCGAAGTGGACAAGGCAAAAATCGATTCCATCGCCAAGTTGCCGTATCCAACTACGGTCAAGCACATACGGGCATTCCTTGGCCATGCAGGATTCTACCGCAGATTCATAAAGGATTTCGCAAAGGTTGCTCAACCCATGACCCGTTTGTTACAACAAGATGTACAGTTCGACTTTGATGACGACTGTAAGGAGGCATTTCTGAATCTACGGGACAGATTGGTATCAGCTCCTATTATCCAACCACCAGATTGGGAGATACTATTCGAAATCATGTGTGATGCCAGCAATTACGCGGTTGGAGCAGTACTGGGGCAGAAGAAAGGTAAGGAAAGCCACGTTATATACTACGCCTCCAAGACTTTGAATCCAGCTCAGTGTAGCTACACCACAACTGAGAAGGAATTGTTGGCAGTAGTTTTCGCAATCGAGAAATTCAGATCATACCTTCTGGGCACAAAAGCGATCATTTACACCGATCACGCTGCTTTGAAATACCTCATGGCGAAGAAAGAATCAAAACCACGACTTATCCGATGGATATTGCTGCTCCAAGAGTTCGACTTAGAAATAAGAGATAAGAAGGGAGCAGCCAACCTAGTAGCTGATCATCTAAGCAAGCTACAAATGGGAAAGGATGATGGCGAACCAATAGAAGACGCTTTTCCGGATGAGAGGCTGTACACCATACGAGATCATATGGAGATGGAGACTCTGTATGCCCTAACCAAGAAGAAGCCCTGGTTTGCAGACATAGCAAATTATCTTTTCACTAAGGAAGTGACACCAGGGAAGACCAAGTTCGAGAAACAGAAATTGGTGACACAGGCTTGATCTTATTTTTGGGAAGCACCGCATTTATAGAAGATTGGCACAGATCAAATCATACGGAGGTGCGTTCCAGAGATTGAACATGCTCAGATATTGGAGATGTGCCATAGCACAGCATGCAGTGGCCATTTCGGTGGAAGAAGAACAACGCAAAGAATATTGGATAGTGGATTCTATTGGCCTACAATCTTTGATGATGCCAAGAAATGGGTATAGGGCTGCCCGAAGTGTCAGATGGTAGGGGGTATCACCGCAAGAGATGAAATGCCTCAAATGCCTATTATGCCTGTGGAAATATTCGATGTATGGGGAATCGACTTTATGGGGCCATTCCCTAAGTCAGGAAATTATGAATACATTTTGGTGGTAGTCGATTACGTATCCAAATGGGTCGAGGCAAAGGCTACAACCAGTAATGATGCTCATACGGTGGCAGAATTTTTGAGAGAACAGGTGTTTAATAGATTTGGAGTTTCAAAAATCCTCATCAGCGACCAAGGATCTCATTTCTGCAATGCCACCATTAGAGCACTCACTAAAAGAATGGGGGTGAAACATAAAGTCACGACTGCATATCACCCTCAGGCCAAGGGGCAGGCTGAAATTTCTAACAGGGAGATCAAGGGCATATTGGAGGAGGTGGTTCATCCCAATCGTAAAGATTGGAGCAATTACCTGGGAGATGCGTTATGGGGATACCACACTGCCTATAAGACTCCAATTGGCATGTCACCATTCAAGCTTGTGTTCGGAAAAAGATGCCATTTACCAGTAGAAGTGGAACACAAAGCTTACTGGGCGATCAAGAGAATCAACTTCAGTTTGACTAGGGCCGGAGAAGAAAGGAAGTTGCAAATGAATGAATTGGAGGAACTTCGGTTGGAGTCATATGACAATGCAGTTTTGTACAAGGAAAGAACGAGGAGAATCCACGATGCAAAGCTTAGGAAGAAGGAATTTTGGTCTGGCCAAAAGGTGTTGTTATTCAACTGTCGATTTAAGTTGATGAGTGGGAAGCTTAGATCAAAATGGGGAGGACCTTACATCGTGAAGGAGTTATTCCCAAATGGAAGTGTCGAAGTTTATGATTTGAATGGAAAGGATACTTTTGTGGTGAATGGTCATAGCTTGAAACCATACTTCGATTATTCAGAGTTGAAGAAGACCAAGGAGAAATGTTCTTTACTGGATCCTATTTATCAGTAAGAGCCAAAGCTGGAAGTCGAGCTCAAGACATTAAACAAGAGCGCTGACTGGGAGGCAACCCAGGTTTGGTCATCAGTAAGACCATAACCGCTTTCCCTTAATTAGTTATTAAAGAATTGTTTTAAGTTAAGTGAGTATTGGACTAAGTCAGAGTTGGAGAACGTGGGCCAAGGTGTTTTTAGAGTCTATTTTGAGATTCGAACCCACTTTGCGATGCAAAGTGTGTAGGTGGAGGTCCAGGGTGAATTGTGAACCCACTTTGTGATTCAAAGTGTGTAGGTGGCAAACCGGTGTGTGGAATGGGGACGGTCTAACCAGGAAATGACGTGGAGGCGCATCTGACAAGGACGGCTGATATAACTGCGGCGCTTGGGATTTCGCACGAAATTTGAATTTCAAAATTTGGTAATGATTTTATTCCCTTGATTGTTTCGACTTCCCATAAACTGTCACCTCACCATTCCATCAGTTAAAAGGAGAAAGCCCTCCTCCATTAACCCTCACAGCCTCCATAACCGCCATACACTCAGCCACTTTCTCCACTTCGCCATAACCGTCGTCCACAAATCTGCCATTTAAACACGCAGACCCAGTTCTCACTCCACATACCTTCACCAGCCTTCGCCGTTTTTCTGAAAACCCCAAAGTTCCAACCATCACCATGGTCAGAATCAAGAAAGCCGCGCACAAAAGAAGGAACAAAAGTGTCGCCGCCTCCGGCAGTACTCAAATCAAAGGCCCAGCCGCTACGAAATCTGTACCGGTGGGGGAGAAGAGAAAAACGCGCAGCACCACTTCCGAGGAAACTCCTGTGCACAGTTCAAAAAAGACCACACCTACTCGGGGTGTGGAAGAAGAGGAACATGAGAAGATTCCCTCGCCGGAGAAGCAACCCACCGGAGAAGGAGGCGTTGCGGGTGACCAAGAGCAGGTACAGGTCGAGAAAGAACCAGATGTTCAACCGACTAGGAAGAAAGAGAAGAAGAAGCCTGCAGTCAAGGACACCACTACCGCAGCAGCAGCGAAGAAGAAGACCGCCGGAAAGAAAGCAGCTAGTCCTCCACCAAAGGAGCCTACTCCAGTCCCCAGTTCTTCCCGCTCCCAATCTCAATCAAAGGAGGGTGGTCTGACCACTTCTGACCACGAAGAGAGGGAACAAGAAGGCGAGCAAGGGGGAGAGCCAGTGGGAGAGGAGGAGGCAGAAAAAAGCATTCCCGTGCGGGCCCATGAAGATGTCACCCGCAGAGCAAGGAGAAAGGGGTGGAAGCAAAGAGGAAGCTCGAAACCTCGAAACTCCCCTTATCGCAGAAGTCCAAACAGAGCAAATTAGGGGGTAAGGTTGGTACTACGAGCACGGTGAGGAGGGTTACAGCTGAGGAAAAAGGGAAGGCAAAGGAAGGAGAAAAAGAAGGAGAAGCAAAGGAAATCGAAGAGGAAGAAATAGAGAGAGTGGAGATCATCGACAGCTCTAACTCGGGGGAGATTCAAGCTCCTTTGAAGTCTACACCCAGTGTCACCACCACGAAATCAGGAACCAAGAAGAAAGGCGTACTACGACCTGCATCATCTGGAGCAACCATACCGCGAGACAGCCAGCGGTATGCCATCCTGTAAAACAGGGAGATCCTCCCTTGGTACTACCTATTGATAGAAAGCTTGGAAGCATTTGGAATCAAAGAGAAGGTGGAGGGATACTTCAAGGGTGTCGGCTGGGGAAAGGTTTTGGAATGGAACTACCCTGCGTTCAAGAAGCTGTCGGAGGAATTCATGGGGACAGTGGAGTTCAAACCCCGCGGCAAATACGTTATCGAGACTCCGGGCACCCTGCGCTTTCAACTGCGGGGCAGGATGTTCCCTCTCTCCATTAATGAGTTGAACATTCAACTCGGAGTACTCGAGCCACGAGAGGTGTATGAGGATGAGTATAAAGAGGCAGAGACGGTGGCCTCAGATGAATGGAAGTCTCAGATTGACCACTACTGGTCAATCATCTCCACCAGGAATCGCTATGTGAAGAACAGCAGCAAGTCCAATGAGATCAGAGATCCAGAGCTATAGATTTGCCACAGGTGGCTGGCTTACAACCTTTACGGGCGTTTGGAAGGGTCCAACGTGGTGACTCAACAGGAGCTGTTCATTTTATGGTGCATGATGGAGAAGAAACGGGTGAACTTCGGGTTCATAGCAGCGCAACAGTTTCAGTTCAACATGACCCACCACAACAAACACCTCTCACTCTGCTCTTTGGCGAGGATTCTTGCAAAGAATCTCACCAATTTCGACTTGGAGAAGCCAGATGATCTCGCAGTTGCTGATACAAGATTTCTGAACCAAGGGCGCTTCGTGAGATGGAGGATTGTTGAGGTGGACGAGCATGGGAATTACTCTCTGGTCCACCCAGAAGGCACAACAGGCAGAGCAGAGCCGAGCAAGGCGAATGAGCAGGCGGTTCCGCGCCGCTCAAACAGCGAGATGGTGGCTATACTGGCAGAACTGAAAGAGCTACGTGCAGAAGTGGCAATACTGAGGGCAGAGATGACGGCAATCAATACCAGCATGAAGAAAGGCTTTGAGGCGTTGATGGCAAAAGCGGACAGAGAGGAGGAGGATGCCTCCGACCAGAATGAATAAGTTTCCTTTCCCCTATCTGTAGTTTAGGTTTTATTTTTCTTTTTTGTTCTTTTCATTTCTGACTTTTATGTTTTGTGTCAGCTGGAGTTTAGTGTAAAGTAAGTCTGTGAGTCTGTGTGCGCGCATGATATATGGATTAGGGGAATGTGTGCATGTTGTTTGGTTTGACTGGTTTGAATGGTATACTGAGCAGCATTACATGTATAGCAGTAGAGGGAATACAGAAGGCCTTACCTGTGAGAATTGAGCCTATTTATTTCTATCTTCTGTGTGTTCATGCTGCTTAGTAATCCTAGAACTTGTTAGTGGATTTTAGCTGGTGGTGTAGATTAAAGGATAAGGGCAGTTTATTCATGATTAGAAGCCCCAGAATTATCTAGCTGAGCATGATAAACCATTGTTAACCACTTTGAGTCGAAGCACTTTTTCTTTCATAAGCCATTGTAATGATATTTGATTAAGAGTGTGTCTCCCACACTATACAAGATAAGAAGGGTACATAGATGCTCTAAGTGGAAAGACATAAATAAAAGAGGGGTAACAAAAGGGGTAGTCAGAGTTTAAGAAGAAGGTATACATGAAAAGAATGAAAATTCTAAGTGTAATCAAAGATCAATACATGCCTAAGGAAGAAATAAACCCCAAAGAAAGGAGTATGAGGATTAGGGGGAGCACTTATATTGAAAGAACAGTCCATGTGACTGGAATCAGGTTTTAACCCACTGTCCAAAAGTCCTTACCCTGCTCTGTATTTCCCATTACAACCAAATTAGGACCCTTTGATAAACTGCACCAGACTAACTGATAGCCATAAATCCTCAAACAAGCTAATAGGAAAGCTAATGCAGCATGAAATGAGAGTAAACACTAGCCATACACTTGAGTGTGTGAGGAAGACTGCTAATGTGATCATGTGGTGTATTTGCTCAATGGATTGTGGAATGTTAACTTGGTTGATACATGCATGCACGAACTAATTCATTTGATTGCGCACTTTCGTGTCTTGAAGTTTTATTTCTTTTTCATTCATCTCTCTTCTTGGTGTCTTTGTGAATCCACCAACATACTTGAGGGCAAGTATGGTTTAAGTGTAGGTGTGATGCGTCTTCGACTTTTGGGCCATTTGGCCCTATTTTTCATGTCTTTTTGTGTCATTAGTGTCTGTCCAGGGGAAGGAAACTATTGTTCGAAGGAAGAAAGCTCAGTCCAAGTCAAACAGAGGAAAGGTGGTCAGAATGAGCAGAGCTGGAGTGAATTCAGTCAGTTGCAAGGACTACGCAAAGGAGTATGCAGAGCAGGAGATGAATTGAAGCAAGAGACGAGGTTGAAAGGAGGATTCCATGTGAACCCTGAAGCTAAGTTGTTGTTCATCATTCGCATTCGTGGTATTAACGCAATGCGCCCAACAACAAAGAAGATCTTACAACTGCCTTGCCTACGAAGAATCCAATCATGAAACATGCAACCAGTTTGACCACTACAGAAATTGCCAGTCAGTCACCGGAGCTCAAGAAGGAAAGCCGTGTGGAAGAAGATTCGCACAATATCTGCCAAGCATCTATGGAAGGAATGATTTGGAGGTCAGCACATTACCCTAAATAATCAATCAATCGGAGATTGCCAATCATCAATCCATTCAATCACAGATAATCAGAATCTCGCTCAACATGGAAAGTGCCAATCATGCCGATTCAGTCTACCCGCTTAGGGTTTTGCTTGCTGCCATTGCTACTATAAAAGTCCAGCCGGAGCGGCTGGCACAATGTTGGTTAAATCTATCATTCTCCAGTTCTTAGTCCGAAGAAAACACTTTTACTCTCAGTTCTATATTTTCTGTTCAAAACAATTTATCTGCTTTGATTTACATTCCGCTGTGAAGAACAAATCCAAGGCTGTTTGCCTTAGGTACCTTTAATTCAAGTATTTCGTATTTTTTTTCATTCATGTGTTCTCTTTCTCTTATCATTATATATTTAATTATGTGTGAGTAATCTACTTGGTGAGATTTGGGTTTGGGAAATGATTGACTGTTGATATGTGAAACATTCGTGAGGCACTTGTGCCATCGGTTGAGTCCAGTAGTTCTGGAAGGACTGGAGCAGAACTCATGGGCAGTCCTGACCTAACGGGTGATCTCCGTTCGGTTGGAGCTGTACCATGTCAAGCAAAGGCAGGGCATGACAGACGGCAACATTCGATATGCCCATGACCGAGTAGCTAAGCAGCACCTGACATGGTGCTGTAGATCTGGATGGTGAGGAATGGACAAGGGGATACTGCGTCCTTCTTCAGTCTTGGGCTTCTCTAACAATCACCCATCAACTGTGACAAGGCATCAAGCCATGGTTATGAACCAAATGACTCATCTCGCGTATCGTAGACATATCGATGACCGGTTGGACGTAGTACCGGAAATGGATATCCCGCGAGTTATGTCTACTCTGTAGGTACGGACATGGGAAGTTTGGGAGAGAAGGTTGGTGAGGGTCATACTTGGAGAGATCGGGTATGACTACTACCTAAGGAGGAGTGAAGCACGGCCTTGTGACCGGGGTGAAGCGTGACCTTCGGACCAAGACGACAACAAGGGATTCAACCATCCCAAGGGTAGAGTATGAACTCTTGAAACGCCCCAATGTCTTTGGGCCACTCCTTGAGTTTATATGAAGCATGGACGGATCATAACTCTCCGTTTGATCATAACCTACCCCAAATCTTACCCCCCTTTTATATCTTAATTCCGTTTAGTTTATTTTGTGCAGATATACAGATTGAGACCGTGACAACTCGATTTGTGCACTGAAGAGTAAGGTGGTTCATCACTCTCCGTGGGATCGACCCTAGCTTACCGCTAAGACTAACCAGTCCGGTAGTGGGCATAGGAGCGTGTACTGTCCGTCTGGGGCATACACAGGTATTTTGATCGTACCACACGACGGGTGCGTGTCAGGTTCCAACTCTTCATCCTGTTTTTCCTGCATGTTAGAAATATTGGAAAAATTTAAATTAGAAGGACTAGAGTGTACCTCTGTATCATCCTGGTCGGTTCCAAGTGTCATGAGGCATTGATCCTGACCGATAGCGTTGTTGGTGGAAGTCAGCTCATCCTCATCTTCAGTGTCAGTGAAGATGTCCATGTCGTCAGGTGCTTCTTCTGCAACCATGGCCTTGTTCTTTTCCAGTTTGCTTGGCCCTCAATGCTTCTCTTTCTTTCTTAGAAAGGTCTGGACAATCAGCTTTGAAAAGTCCCTCCTTGCTGCATTCAAAGCAACAGTTGTTCACAGACTTTGAGTTATCTCGAGTTCGGTTAGATTTGTAGAACCTCTTGTATTTTCCGAACCGAGTGTCCATGTCAGCTAGCTTCTTTGACAGGGCGGCTATATTTTGTTGCAGCTCTTCTCTGCTTGGTTCCTTTGTGGCTGTGTCCGCAGATCGTGTTGGCCTTGATGTTCGTGGCTTTGAATAGTCAGCTCGGAGTGCTACTGACTTTGTGGCTGAACCAACATCCTCATATCGACTCGTCTGAACCGAGGACTGAGTTGACCTTCGTCGGTTCACCTTGTACTCATTTCCCTTCAGAATTGAGAACAATCTTTCAGTTCCCATCTCACCAAGGTCAGCTCGGCTCTCATGGATATTGGTGAAGGTATCCCACTCAGCTGGTAGAGCTTGTAATACTTTGAGGTTGATTTCTCTCAAAGTATATTTTCCTCTTCGAATGGACTGGATCCTTCTGATGATGTCCATGAACCGGAGCTCTAACTGATCAATGGTTTCATCAGTTCTCAGACAAAAGTTGTCAAAGTCTTGACAGGAATGTGAGAACTTGTTCTCCTTTGTTTCGTCGCTTCCTTCACTCAGAGATGCCAAGATATCCCACATCTCTTTAGCGGTGTTGCACTCTTCTATCCAAGAAAGATAGTCTTGTCCAACTGTGGACATGATCGTGCTCTGAGCCCAGATATCCAACTGGCTCACTTTGGCTTCTTCTGGAGTGAAGTCTTCTTGCTTCTTCTCCACTAACTCCTCAGTTGCATCCCCATCATTGGGATTTGTAGGAGTGCGAGTGACTCTCTCTCTGATGATGATCGGTCCGGATGTGAGTACTTGTTGCATTTGATGATGCTTTGACAGTAGGATCTTCTTCATCCGAGTTCTCCAGAAAGTATAGTTCACAACCGAGAACATGACCACGATCTTGTCTTTAACATCCATCTGCACACAACAACAGAAGAAAAATGCAAGCAGATATGCACTAGCATGATAAAGAGATCTGTTCAGTTGACCACTGAAGAAAACACCTCGAATTCACATCTTGTGAAACAGAGTCAGTAGTCTTTTGAACCACTGCTCTGATACCACTTGATGGTCCCGAAACGAGTTCTGGTGTATGGGGGGGGGAATACACCAGATCAAACTTTTTGAAACAACTCTTGAAAAAATCAACAACCGAGTGAAAAAGACTCAACTGGATTCACAACTCGTAAAAATATAACTCACGCTTTTATGCAAGGTTGGTCAATAACCAAGTCAGTTGATATGGAAAGATGCAGTTTCTATGCAGGTTAGTTAGTTAGTTGAATATGCAATAAGTAACTGAAAAATAAACACAACACACAAGAATTTACGTGGTTCGGAGAGAACTCTTACGTCCACGGGGAGTTGTGAGTCCACACAACTCAGTCCAAGTTCTTCTGGACAAACCACAAAGCTTACGCTGGCTTTGCAACCGTTGAGATAAGTTTACGGGTACTTATCAACCTTACAGATAAGTTTACGGGTACTTATCAACCTATCTACTCAGTTACGGGAAGAGTAGGGTCCTAACAACCTTTTCAGGTGTGTGAAAGTGTGGGTTTCCAACTAATAGCTCGAACAAGAAGTGAGCTAGGATCTAACACTCTACGAACTCTCAACTGGTGATGTTCTCAAGGTTGGATCAAAAAATACAAAGACAGAATCTAACACTCTAGAACTCTCAACTAATGATGTTCTTAGAGGATAACAGCAGTTTTGCTTGAGTGCAGAATGAAGTTGTTCTTTCGCTTGTATATCTCTTCTCGCACTTGTTTGTCTCGTGAGTCTTGGTGAATGAATAAAGGCCTCTATTTATAGGCGGAGAGAATCAACTAGCCGTTGGAGGAGCTGTTGATCTCTGTTCTTTGAAAACGATGGCTTGTCTCTCATCTCTGCAGACTTTTCGGATTTGGCAACTACATGCTTCTGCTTTCCATCTGAGACAACCTTGTGTTGGGCCAAATGAGGTAATGACAGAGAGTCAAACCTTCACGTGACTTCCTTATTTGAAATTCAAATCTTAACCTTTGACCTCCAACATTTGATAGTTGGTTGAGTCGTTTGATCTTCATCTGATTGGTCTTCAGCTGATGTTCTATCTGAATGCTTCTGTCTGAGTAGGAACAGTTGAACTCTCAGCTGACTTTGAACTTCAAGCTGTTGATCTAACTGATTAAGTCCTACAACTGATGTTCCATCTTGAACGCTCAGTTGTCTTTCTTGTATCTGACTCTGATCAGTTGGCTTCGAACGTTCAGTTGTCTTTCTTACAACTGATGTTCTCTTGCATCTTCTCCCTTTGAACACTTAGTTGACTTTTGCATCTTCTCCCTTTGAATGCACAACTGTTGTTCTGAATCTTGAACGCTCAGGTGTTTTTCTTACACCTGATGTTCTATCCGAGTGAAGCCTTGTTGCCATCTTCACCTGGAGTCCTGTAAAGATAAAATCTTAACAATGCTCAAACAGCGAGCCTAACTACCAACATTAAGATTTGGCAACATCTACTCGGTTGGGATCAGTTAGTTTTGGAATCAATCAAAACTTTAATAAATTTCCCAACACTAGACATAATTCTAAGGTCATTGAGATAAGATAGAAGCTTATCCGTGATTATTTGGGAATGTTACAAGAATTGAATTATTAAAGGATTAATAAGCCGACTAATTTTTAAGTTTTCTTCGTTATATGGAATTTAGACCTAAAAATTTGATAATCGGAATCCTTAATTAAATTATTGAGATGTGAATTAGGTTTGAGATGTTTTTAATGTCAGAAACGAGATGAGGAGAGATAAGACCCATTTTTAGCATAAATGGAATAATACGGACTTTTAATCCGGAAAAATTTTCACGACCGGGTAAATAATACCCGTAATAAAATATTGAGAAAAATCCCACTCATCTCTCTCCCTCTCCACCGCCATTTCTCTCATCTCTCTCTCCAAACCTACTAAGTAGAGTTCATGATTAATATTCTTTAATAAAGAATAAGATCTTAGGAAATTGTGATTAAAAAGATTGCATGCATACATCCATCCCATCAATCCATTACCTAACCAAGTTCCAACACCAACATCATCATTTAGATTCTATGTGTTGGAAAAATAATTAATCAAGTGCATGCATTCACAATCCATCTCTCTCTCTTTCGATCTCTCACTCTCTCCATACAAGAGAAGAATTGCTTTCATTCAATCCATATCTCTCTCTCTCTTTCAAAAATCTCTCAAGAAAGCCAAGGAAGAAAAAAATCTCTCTCCCCCTCTCCCCCTTTGCCGTGAGCACACACACACATCACATACTTGAAATTTCTTCCATGAAAGCTTAGAATCAAGCTCTAATCCATCATGAAGATCAAGTGAGGATCAATCCATCATCAAGTTTCCAAAGCCCTAATCTTAAAGGTATTGATCTTCCCCAATTTTTTAGTATTAAACTTCCATAATCATCCAAATTTCTTCTTCATTTTCGGCTAAGTAAGCCCTAGATGGATGATTAATTATCTTTTATATTTTTTTCTTGAGGATTCAAGATAAGTTCTTCCAAGAGAAATCCAAGCTAGAAGTTGAGCCCCATTTCCCCACCAATTTCGGTTCTAAGGAGGTCAAGAGGAGAAGATCCAATTTATTTTCTAAAAGTATGATATTCATTTGATTTCTTGTATATAAGTATCCCTATAAGCCCTAAAAGAAAGAAAACATGCATGCATGGTATTTATTTTATGTTTAGGCAAACTAGGATTATTGATGTGAGGATTAAGTGAGGAGAAATCGATAGGAGAATCAAACTCTAGGATTTAATCGATGAATTAAGAGAAGAAAAAGAAATTAAAAACCCTAAAATATTGTTAATACCGAAAATTTGGTAAAAATAGGGAGAAATCAATTATTATGTTCTATGATGAATTTGATAGTTGATATATATTTTTGAGCATGTTTTGAATGAAAAATTGAGAAATAAAATGCCCTAAAATGCCCTAAAAATGCCGTGAGTTTTGGGGTGAAAAGAAGAAATTATTTTGTTGATTTTGTTGATGATTTAATTGATGTTTTGAGCATGAGATTAGTATGAGATGTGATGATTTAATCTTCTATGTTGATTAAATGTGAAGAAAATCGATATATATATGAAGTTTTTAAAGAAAATAATTTTGTGATGATATGAAAGACTTGATGATCTTGATGTTATAATGTTGTTGATGTGTATTAGAATGTTAATTTGAATCCTAAATGAAAATAGGATTTAATGTAATGAAAGAATGAAGTTTTAAGCTTTAAAAATGTTAAGAATTGAAATATACATAGAAAATAATACCTAGTAGGTTTTCTAAGTGTTCATAAGATGAACTTGGAGATTTGAGTTTTGAGTAAATTAAATCAAAAAGGAAATTAGCAATTAAATTAATAAAATAATCCAGATATTTATTAAAATAAAAATAATAAAGAATAAAAGAGAATATAGTATTAATTAAGAAATGAGTCTTGATTTAGTAAATAAAAGAAGAAAAGAAATTTCTTAATTAAATAAATAAGAGTCGAGAAAAACGAGTTAAAATAAAAAGAACAAAATGATAAGAAAATTAAGAGAAGGTTTAATCAAGTCGAGGAAAAGATGTTAGACGAGTTAAGTTTAAATACTCGTATAGTTTAATCAAGAAAATAATGGAATAAAATATGAATAAGATATCGAGTAATGATTTTGAAAGTAATTAATTAAATTAAGTAAGTAAGTTGTTTGTCAAAACCGTGTGGATTAAGAATAAACCGAGAAGAATTGTATTGATAATAATCAGAAAAGTAATAGTTTGAGTTAAGAATAAAAATCGAGTTAGAAATAGAAATGAAATTCCTATTTCATAAGAGTTAATAAAGATAAGAAGAATTTTTAATAATTGAGTAAAGATTTATCATATGTTTCATAAGACAGCGAGTTTGGAAAAGTGTTGTTTATAAGTCGAGAAAAATAAATTTTATTGTTGAGTTTCTATAAAAAGGAATTCGTATTTGAATTAAGTTCTAAAATAAAAATTGAGTAATTGTTAATGTGTCTTGAAATGTGATTGAATTCGAGGCAATATGTTGGATTTATTTTGAATTGTTATGCAATTGAATTAACGTGCTTAAGTGAATGATATTATTTGATAATGACGTAAAGAATTATTGAGTATGTTTTGTATGCAAATGCCATTGAGTTATTAAGTTGATAATTAAATCAAGAATTGATTAAGAATATAGAAGAAAACTCGAGTACTAGAGTTTAGATAGACGACGTTTCATAATTAAAGCGAGAAGTGCTAAGATATTGGTTAGTAGTATTGACCAATTATCGAGTAGTATTAATGGCTTAAAGACGAGAATGCGAGATTTATTTAGAAAAGAATAGCTTTGAGAGTAGCGATTCAAGTAGAAGTCCTTCAGTCGAGACCAGCGATTAATATCCGTCTTTGTGTAGTATCTTATCTTCTTTATCGATGTCGAACTGTGAAGAATCAAGCCGGACGGAAAAATAAGCGAGGACAGATAGCACGTAAGCCACCTAGCTAGAACATCGGAATACAGGTGGGTTTTTCTAAACCAAAACTACCAATGAATGTTATTATACTATTGAGTATTATTATGTGATTTTTAGAATGCGATTGTGTTGGGAAATTTATTAAAGTTTTGATTGATTCCAAAACCAACTGACCCCAACCGAGTAGATCTTGCCAGATCCTAATGTTAGTAGTTAGGCTCGCTGTTTGAGCATTGTTAAGATTTTATCTTTACAGGACTCCAGCTGAAGATGGCAATAAGGCTTCACTCGGATAGAACATCAGGTGTAAGAAAATCACCTGAGCGTTCAAGATTCAGAACAACAGCTAAGCATTCAAAGGGAGAAGATGCAAGAGAACATCAGTTGTAAGAAAGACAATTGAGCGTTCAAGAGATAGAACATTAGTTGTGAGGAAGACAACTGAGCGTTCGAAGCCAACTGATCAGATTCAGATGCAAGAAAGACAACTGAGCGTTCAAGATGGAACATCAGTTGTAGGACTCAACCAGTTAGATCAACAGCATGAAGTTCGAAGTCAGCTGAGAGTTCAACTGTTCCTACTCAGACAGAAGCATTCAGATAGAACATCAGCTGAAGACCAATCAGATGAAGATCAAACGACTCAACCGACTATCAAATGTTGGAGGTCAAAGGTTAAGATTTGAATTTCAAATAAGGAAGTCACGTGAAGGTTTGACTCTCTGTCATTACCTCATTTGGCCCAACACAAGGCTGTCTCATATGGAAAGCAGAAGCACTCAGTTGCCAAATCCGGAAAGTCTGCAGAGATGAGAGACAAGCCATCGCTTTCAAAGAACAGAGATCAACAGCTCCTCCAACGGCCAGTTGATTCTCTCCGCCTATAAATAGAGGCCTTCATTCATTCAATACGGATACGAGACAGACAAGTGCGAGAAGAGATATACGAGCGAAAGAACAACTTCATTCTCCACTCAAGCAAAACTACAGTTTTCCTCTAAGAACATCATTAGTTGAGAGTTCTAGAGTGTTAGATTCTGTCTCTGTGTTTTTCGATCCAACCTTGAGAACATCACTAGTTGAGAGTTCGTAGAGTGTTAGATCATAGCTCACTTCTTGTTCGAGCTATTAGTTGGAAACCCACCTTTCACACATCCTCTCAAAAGGATTGTTAGGACCCTACTCTTCCCGGAATTGAGTAGATAGGTTGATAAGTACTTGTAAACTTATCTGTAAGGTTGATAAGTACCCGTAAACTTATCTCAATGGTTGCAACGCCCGCGTAAGCTTTGTGGTTTGTCTAGAAGAACTTAGACTGAGTGGTGTGGACTCACAACTCCCCGTGGACGTAGGAGTTATCTCCAAACCACGTAAATCCTTATGTATTTGTGTTTATTATTCAGTTATTTATTGCATATTCAACTGACTAACTAACCAGCATACAAACTGCATCTTTCCATATCAACTGACTTGGTTATTGACCAACCTTGCATAAAAGCGTGAGTTATATTTACGAGTTGTTATTTTCCACCACATTCCGCACAGCACCACTCTACCAACTGAGCTTGCTTACTCGGTTGTGAATCCAGCCGAGTCCCAGTTTACTCGGTTGTGATTGTTTTTCAAGAATTGTTTTAAAAAGTTATATCTAGTGTATTCCCCTCTCCCCCCCCATACACCAGAACTCGTATCAGGACCATCAAGTGGTATCAGAGCAGTGGTTCCAAAGACTGCTGACTCTGTTTCACAAGGTGTGAATTCGAGGTGTTTTCTTCAGTGGTCAACTGAACAGATCTCTTTATCATGCTAGTGCATATCTGCTTGCATTTTTCTTCTGTTGTTGTGTGCAGGTGGATGTTAAAGACAATATCGTGGTCATGTTCTCAGTTGTGAACTATACATCCTGGAATTCGGATGAAGAAGATCCTACTGTCAAAGCATCATCGAATGCAACAAGTACTCACATCCGGACCGATCATCATCAGAGAGAGAGTTACTCGCACTCCTACAAATTCTAATGATGGGGATGTAACTGAGGAGTTAGTGGAGAAGAAGCCAGAAGACTTCACTCCAGAGGAAGCCAAAGTGAGCCAGTTAGATATCTGGGCTCAGAGCACTATCATGTCCACAGTTGGACAAGACTATCTCCCGTTGATAGAAGAGTGCGACACCGCTAAGGAGATATGGGATATCTTGGCATCTCTGAGTGAAGGAAGCGACGAAACAAAGGAGAACAAGTTCTCACATGCCTGTCAAGACTTTGACAACTTGGATATCTTGAAAAAACAAGAGGCTTAGATCGACCAGCTGATAAAGAAGTCAGACGGACAGACCGAGCATATAGCTGTTCTCCTCAAAGAATTGCAAACTGAGAAGGACAACTTGATAAAGCTATATCAGTCATCCAAGATCATCGAGAATCTCATCAGTTACAGCCGACAGATGGATGACGTGTCAGGACTCGGTTATGATGTGATCAAGGATACTGGAATTCCTCCAGCAACCTTCATTAAAGCTGTGGAGGTCAAGGTTGTCGAACCTAACACACTTGAGTCTGAATCTCCCCAAATTAATCCAACCTCCACCTTTCAGCAAACTCAACCGACCAAGGGAACCACAACTGAGAAAGGAAAAGGAGCGGTGGATGGAGAACAGAACATTCCATCGGTTGGGACATCAACCGAGGGGGAATGTTCCAAGAGTCAGAAGAGGAACCAGAGGCGTCGGAGATACAATCGAAACCAAACTCAGAACCGACCTCAGAGCCAACATCAGAAAGAATGGAACCGACCACAGAACCGAAAAGTATCCAACCATCTGAATCAACAGCGGTTCCATCATCAGTTCAACCAGAGGTTCCAACCGAGTCAACCGATGAGGAACAGTTCGAACAGCTGGAGACATTCATGCCACAACTTGAATCAACATCCGAGCATGAACAGCTGTCACCAACAGTCAGGGAGTTGGAATCAGAATCAGTTACAAAGATTCCAACATGGCGTCCGACCTCATCGACAAAACCAACAGGATAAAAAGTGCTATCAAAACAGGGGGAAAGCCTCTCCTGCGATAGCTCACAATGGGAGAAATCCATCTCCTCCTAAGAAACAGAACATCACTACTAACAACAAGCCTAAGGATAACCGAGGTGTTGTTATAGTTGAAGATGAAGGAAAAGTGATCTGGAATGATAAATCTATCCGAGTATACAGGGAAAAACGACCCACAGTTCAAGGGGGAACTGGTTCTAACCCTCCAGGACCCAACTAAAATTGGGGACCAAAGCGAGTTTCTCTGTACAGGAATAGGAGAAACAGCTGAGGAAGAATAAGGCATCACGAACCATGTGGGTGATGGACAGTGGATGCTCGAAACACATGACAAATCTAAAGGATTTGCTTGGAAGTTTCATGGAGAAAGAAGGACCAATCATGTATCCATTTCTAATGTTTCATATGTTGATGGATTGAAGCATAACTTGCTCTCCATCAGCCAATTCTGTGATAATGGTTTCTCTGTCAAGTTTGATGCACAGGGTTGCAGGGTTAAAAATGTCGGATCAAAGCAGGTCATATTATTGGGAAATCGATCCCCAATCGGAAATGTCTACTATGCTGGCTGGAATAGGTCCACCTGACACCTGTCTGTTATCAAAGAGCAGTTCAGATGTGAGCTGGCTGTGGCACAAAAGGCTCAACCATCTGAATTTCAAGACTATGAACCGACTTGCCAGACAAGAACATGCAAAAGACATACCAAACAGAGTGTTTTCAACAACACATATCTGCAGTGCATGTCAGTTGGGAAAGCTCGCTCGATCCTCCTTCCGATTGAAAACAACTCCATCAACCGACCGAGTATTACAGCTGATCCACATGGATCTCTTCGGGCCAGTTACACCAAAAAGCATGAATGGTAACGAGTATACCCTTGTTGTTACTGATGATTATTCTAGGTACACGTGGACCATTTTCATGCGTCACAAGAGTGAAACCCGAGATGAGCTACCCAAGCTGATGGATCGGATATCGAACCAACAAGAGATGAAAAATATTTTTATCCGATCAGATCGTGGAACCGAGTTTCTAAATGAAACCATCATCAAGTACTGCGAGAAGCACGGAATTACTCATCAAACATCAGCTGCACATACTCCGCAACAGAATGGAGTAGCTGAGCGAAGGAATCGAACGCTGAAGGATGCTGCTACATCCATGTTGACAAGCTCAGCTCTGCCAAAGAGATTTTGGGTTGAGGCCATCATCACAGCCTGCTACACCCAGAACCGGTCTCTTCTGACTAAGTGGTTGGGAAAGACACCATACGAGCTATGGAGACGCAGGAAGCCAGATATTTCATATTTTCGCGTTTTTGGTTCTAAGTGTTATATTCCCAACTATGGGAAGACTCAGTTGAAAACTTTTGACGCCAAGGCTTCGAAGGGCATATTTCTCGGATATGCCGCTCGGATCAAGGCGTATAGAGTTTTCAACAATAGCTCTCGTGTTATGGAAATAACACCTCATGTTAGTTTTGATGAATCTACTTTTGAGTGCAGGGAACAGGCTAAAGGACAACAAGTTGATCCACATGTTCCACCAGCTCTCATCAGATCGCAGGCTCTAAAGGAAAAGAATCTAGCTGAACCATTTGTATGGGCAACCGAGGATGATGATCCTTACTCCTCTGAAGATGAACGCGAAGACCCCAGCTCATCTCAAGGGGGAACTCCAGCTGATGTCACTCCAACTGCATCAGCATCCGAAGCCCAACCGAGCCCGATTCAAAATATTGTCAATGTTGAGGATCCAGACTCAACAGCTGATCAATCATCAGTTCTGAAGATTCCAGCATCTCCCACAGCTCAGGATTCATCATCAGTTGAAATCCTGGAAAAGCCAAGGTTGGAAGAAGAAGGAAGATGCAACAAGAGATGGTATGAAGATAATTTCACGGACAACATCATTGGAGATCCAACCAAAGGTGTGCGTACAAGGAGCAGAGTTGCAAACCCAGATTCAACCGAGGAAGATTCCAACACTTATGCTCAATATGCTGAGGAGTTGGCACTTCTGGAAGAGTTCGAACAAGCAGGAGATGTTGCCATGATTTCTTGTTTCGTAGTTGATGTGCCAGAACCGAAGAATGTTGTGGAAGCTCTCAACTGTGTTCACTAGACAACAGCCATGCAAGAAGAACTGAATGAATTTCTACGCAACTGTGTATGGGTGTTGGTAGAAAGACCAAATGGTGTCAAAGTCATTGGATTAAAGTGGATTTTCAAGAACAAGAGAGACGCCATTGGATTCATAGTGAGGAATAAGGCAAGGTTGGTAGCTCAGGGATATTACCAACAAGAAGGAATCGATTTCGAGGACTCCTTCGCGCCAGTTGCAAGGCTGGAAGCCATCCGAATCTTTCTAGCCTATGCCGCATTTCACAAATTCAAGGTTTATTAGATGGATTTGAAATGTGCCTTCCTCAACGGAGATATTAAGGAAGATGTATATGTTGAACAGCCTCAAGGTTTTGAGACTGGAGATGGAAGAGTGTACAAGTTGAAGAAAGCAATCTATAGATTGAAGCAAGCTCCCAGGGCTTGGTATGACACTCTATGTGGTTTTCTTCTGAACTCGGGGTTCAAACGAGGGTCAGTTGACAAAACACTGTTCACCATCAAAGTTGGAGAAGATATACTTGTTGTGCAAATCTATGTTGACGACATCATATTCGGTTCCAAGTCGGAGGAGCTGTGTGAAAAATTCTCAAATCTCAGGAAGGAGAAATTCAAGATGTCGATGATGGGCGAGATGAATTATTTTCTTGCATTACAAGTGAAGCAGTCGCCAGAAGGGATTTTCATCAATCAGTCCAAATATACAAAGGAGCTCATCACCAAGTTCGGATTGCAGACAAGTAAAACCACAAAGATCCCGATGAATACTAACTGGAAGATTGAACCTGGAACTGAGGGAAAGCTTGTGGATGCCAGTAAGTATAGAGGGATCATCGGTTCTTTGCTATATCTAACTGCTAGTCGGCCAGACATATCTTACGCGGTTGGAGTGTGTGCTCGGTTCCAAGTTCAACCGAAGGAAGCACACATGTTGGCAGCAAAGAACATCATCAAGTATCTGAAGGGAACTGTTAATGTTGGGTTGTGGTATCCAACCGACGACAATATCCAACTGACCGAATACTCAGATGCAGATCTAGCCGGAGATCGGTTGGACAGGAAGTCCACATCTAGACACTGTCAGTTCATGAGAAGCAAGCTAGTTTCGTGGTTCTCCAAGAAACAAGCATGTGTTGCTACTTCTACAACCGAGTCAGAGTACATGGCTGCCGGTAGTTGTTGCATGCAAGTGTTGTGGCTCAAGCAACAGCTGAGAGATTATGAAGTTGCAACCGGACAGGTTCCTATTCATTGTGATAGCTCAAGTGCCATTGCTATCTCTTTGAATCCTGTTCACCATTCCCGGACAAAGCATATTGACATTCGACATCATTTTATCCGAGATCATATTGAGAAGAAGGATGTATCCATGGAGAAAATTCCAACTGAGATTCAGAGAGCAGATATCTTTACCAAACCTCTAGCCGAAGCGCGGTTCAAAATGCTATGTGATCTCCTTGGATTGTTAGATCCATCTGATGAGGAACCAGCTGAGGTGAAGAGATAGATATCCATCTGAGGGGGAAGCTCAGATGAAGGGGGAATCTCAGATGCGGATTGCCAACCGACGACATCAGACGTCAGCTGAACAGACGAACTCGAGTCAGCTGATGGTATGCCGCAACATTGGATCAGACGTCAGCTGAACAGACGAACTCGAGTCAGCTGATGGTACACCGCAACATTGGAACACAGCTGATTCCGACATCAGCTGGCAGGTGTACACAGCTGATTCCGACATCAGCTGGTAGGTATCATTTATGGCTGAAGGTGTTATGATCTTAAATGAGAATGATTGAAATAAATTCAAACATTCCTGAGCATGTCAGTTATATTAAAATAGTCATCATATCGCATTTAATGTAAAGTACAACTGAACATCAATAGCCTACTTTATAGTGCGACTGGGCTGACATGAAAAACAGTTCACCTTCTCACGCGCTGGTTGGAACTCGGTTCGTGACGTCAAGTCAAAGCTAGTCAACAGTCGCGTGATCTCAGCCGTTGATGGATTCGCACCATTCAACCCTAGCCATCGATTTCAACCGAGCCTAAAACCTATAAAAGGCGGATAATCAGAAAGTGATCTCTTACCTTCTACATTTGTGATTATCTGCATTAACTGTTCATCATCTTCTCAGATTCTGTCTAACCATTTACTGCAAGTTTTTTCTTTCCTTCTTATATATATATCTTCTCAGACGTATTAAATGGCACCCAAAGGAAAGAAAATGGCTTCCTCCGGACCCTCCCTAGTCCCAACATCATATGAAGAATCGTTCGACTTGCTCGTCTCCAAGATACACTTTGAGCAGATCCTTTCAGAGGATGAATTGCAGTCACCGGTGCTGTCTCTCCTCGCCAATATTCTCAAGGAGAACGTCCTACTGGAATGGACGAAGCTCTTCCCCTCCCACCTGCTCAGGCGCCAGGTCGGAGAGTTCTACGTAAATCTGCAATCGCCCATCGACAGCAGAGATGGCGTCGTTACAGAGGTTTCGTGTCGGCAACGCGACGTTCCGGCCTGAACCATTCGCCGTGTCACCGTCCCCATTATAGTTTCCGACTTTCTTCGCCAAGTCATTCCACCGAATCATTCCGCCACAGACACCCTTGAGAATATAACCGACACGGAAGCTGATGAGTTTCTGGAGAGTGCTCTCATCACTCCGGAAAAATTGAAGAGTAATATGCAGAGGACGAAGTTGAAGCCGGAGCATCGACTTTTGTTCGATGTTGTCTCCAAGGTCTTGTTCGGTTACAGTGGTGCCTTCAGAGACATCAGCCGACCGAAGCTCAAGCAATTGATTGCTTTGGAGCACAAACACAAGCACAACGTCGACTAGTTCAAGTATTTTGAACACCAGCTGACTGTGGAGAGGCAGAAGATCTCCGAGACCACAACTGAATCCGGGGAGAAGTTGTTGAGTGTCAAGGGAATTCTCAACTTCGGTTGCAAAATCTCCGCTTTGATCCTGCTCGCAACCAAGGGTCAGAACATGGTCTGGGAAGACTGCGAGGAGACCCCTGTGAAGAAGCTGATGCTATTCCCAACAACAAAGAAGGCTCAAGATATGGTTAGGACTGTGTATACTCCTAAGGAGAAGAAGGATGCTGGGAAGACAGCTGAAGAAAAGGATACAGCTGAGGAGGTACCAGCTGTCAGCCGCCCATCAAAATCGAAAGCTACTCGCCGATGTAGAGCTGAGTCGGAGAAAGAGAAGGAGGAGGAGCCTGCCAAGAAGAAGCTGAGAGTTCGCTTCAAGAAGACGGTTGCAGTACTAGCTGAGGAGGTTCCAACTGAGGACATGCCAGCTGAGGATGTGCCAGCTGAGGATGCACCAGCTGAGGAGGAGGTACCAACTGTGGAGGGACCAGCTGAGATGGCACCAGCTGAGGAGCCATCCGAGTCGAGCCACTGAGCTGAGGCAGCTGCCTTCGAGATCGTCCTCACGCTGCAGGAACTGATGAGGCTGACGTGATGGAAACGGATCTGACCTCGGATGCTTCTTCCTCCTCTAAGGAAGCTGAAGACATTCCAACCTCCCCCACGGCAGGAGCTGATGCCGTACCGCCCAAAGAGTCTCTCGCTCTCACAACCGACTCACAGCCAGAAATTCCGAGCTCATTGCTCGATGCCAACATTGAGACCATCTCTTCGGCCAATGTTGAGGAACCTATTGATACCCCCCTCCCCACAGAATCCGAAATTCCGAGCTCCCAGCTGATTGGGATGAAGGCAAGGTGGCCTACTGCTTCCAGAAGCTGATTGGGATATTCCCTGAAGCGCGCGACATGCCGATTTTTGCTACGCTTGGGACCGAGTTGCTGTACCAGTTCAACCTCATCTTCAGTCACTGGTATGTGAAGGAAGATACCGTAAGGGTACACAGCTGGAACCAGCTGAAGGCAGATGAGTCACGCATCCGAGATTATTTCGACTACACCAATCTGGAGGTTGCCTACAACAACAAAGTGGCACTGCTGACGCGCCGTCTGGACCTCAGCAAGACGGAAGGCACAGATACCAGGGAGAAGGCTGAACAAGATTGCATCGAATTCCTGGACAACATGCTTGCAAAATCTGCTGAATTTATTGTTGATCTTGATGCAGCCGCCGCAGCCGCCAAGAAGGAAGAAGAAGAGCTTCAACTGTACCTGGCAAACCGTCAAGCCATAGTTATAGTTGACCAGCAAGCTCTGATTGATCACCAAGCTCCAGCTGATCAGCCAGCACCCTCAACTGAAGAAATTTGTGAGCTGATAGCTGAGAGGGTAAACCAACTGAGGACGGAGATGCTTGCCAACTTCCAGCAAAACAAAGAAGATCAACTGAGGATGTTGGAAGCACAAGAGGAGAAGAACAAGAAGCTGCTGGAGGAGAATGTTTTATTGAAGATAAAGCTGGACGAACTCTCATCCTCCACCAGCCAAGACATTTCTGACGTGAAATCAACTGTTCTGGGGATCATGTCCGAACTAAATGTCTTCCAATCCATTTCTGATTCCAACCTCGCCAAATCACAACAGACTCAGGATGAAGAATGGGAGTCTCAGTTCGAGTCAAGATGGGCTGAGTTCGTTGCTTTCCAGACTGAGGTAACTGAAACATTTGCTGGATTGAGGAAAGCCAAACAAGAGCGCCATGACTCCGAACTGGCAAAGAAGGTCGGAATAGAGTGCGAGGTCGATGAACTCTTCAACCGCATCCAACAAGCTGAACAGCAACTCACCTCTCTGGATGGCTCGGTCGCAAGCCTTGTTGCTGATGCCAAAATGGGGGAAGAGAAGACTGGGGATGTTGAGATGCAGGGGGAAGATGAGACCCAGGCTGAGGAAAAAATTCCAGCTGCTGCAAAATCTCAGTCGAAGAGGAGGACAGCCCAGAAGAAGAAGTCCGCTCCCAAGCCAACCAATGTAGGTGGAGCTGAAATGGCAAAAGACTTGGAGCAGGCGGAACAGTTTGGAGTTTCCTACAACTCCATAGCCGAGATTACAGCCGAGCTCGATTCAGAACTCGACGGTATCACAACCGAAGAGTGTATTGCTGCTGCCAAAGCTATGGATGTTGCAGAGAAGGATTACATGAATCCCGACTGGATTAAGAAGTTCGCAGCTAGCCAAGCTAAGCGAGTCAACAAGTTCGAGGATGACCTTGACAAAGTGACTAAGAACTTGGACCGGAACATCGCCTCCGCAGCCGTCGCAGAATAGACAAACATCAGGTTAAGGCTGAAGCTCGGCTGAAACAACAGAGGCTGCCAGGGAAGGTCAAGCAACAAAGTCGGTTCAGGCATGTAGATAAGTGGATGCCAGCCGAGTGGAACGAGGACTGGGAGTCGTTCAAGCAGGAGTGTGTGAATGCCTTCTACTATAGGAAGGTATTCACAACTGATGATCCGAGGAGAGCTTTCAAGGAAGCACTGACCGAGCTGCACACTGGGGACCCGGGCATGTTCAGCCAGTTCAGGCAAGCCATGATAGATGCAAAACTGGACATGAACACAGTTTCGGTCCCTCAGAAGGTTACATATCATCCTTCCTTCCTTCCAGACTCTCGAAACCCCAACCGAATGAAGATAGCAGCTGAGGCAAGACAAGTTTGCCGAGAGCACGGGGTTGACATCTCGAAGGAGTCAGAAGCGAAAAGAGAGATTTTTGTAAGAATGTTTAGTAAATATGGGCTTAAGTTTTAGCTCAGTTAGTTTTTGAGCAACTGATGTAATTTTTGATTTTGTGCTTATCTTTGTAACCATCAGTTGTAATAAAAATTATTCAGTTATACGATTCAACTTGACGTACAATCTCTCATTGTCCAAGCTCTGAATCGCAAAGTTATTTCAATATCATGTTATAACTGTGCTAACCCTTTGATGTTTTAAGCTTATAGACTGTCTAGAATTTCAGCTGAGATTTTGGATAGGTCAGTAAGATCTAGATCAGTTTGATCTATAAGGATTTTATAAGGGTTTTGGCATCATCAAAACGGGGGAAATTGTTGGGAAATTTATTAAAGTTTTGATTGATTCCAAAACCAACTGACCCCAACCGAATAGATCTTGCCAGATCCTAATGTTAGTAGTTAGGCTCGCTGTTTGAGCATTGTTAAGGTTTTATCTTTACAGGACTCCAGCTAAAGATGGCAACAAGGCTTCACTCGGATAGAACATCAGGTGTAAGAAAAACACCTAAGCGTTCAAGATTCAGAACAACAGCTAAGCATTCAAAGGGAGAAGATGCAAGAGAACATCAGTTGTAAGAAAGATAACTAAGCGTTCAAGAGATAGAACATTAGTTGTAAGGAAGACAACTGAGCGTTCGAAGCCAACTGATCAGATTCAGATGCAAGAAAGACAACTGAGCGTTCAAGATGGAACATCAGTTGTAGGACTCAACCAGTTAGATCAACAACATGAAGTTCGAAGTCAGCTGAGAGTTCAACTGTTCCTACTCAGATAGAAGCATTCACATAGAACATCAGCTAAAGACCAATCAGATGAAGATCAAACGACTCAACCGACTATCAAATGTTGGAGGTCAAAGGTTAAGATTTGAATTTCAAATAAGGAAGTCACGTGAAGGTTTGACTCTCTGTCATTACCTCATTTGGCCCCACACAAGGCTGTCTCAGATGGAAAGCAGAAGCACTCAGTTGCAAAATCCGGAAAGTCTGCAGAGATGAGAGACAAGCCATCGCTTTCAAAGAACAGAGATCAACAGCTCCTCCAACGGCTAGTTGATTCTCTCCGCCTATAAATAGAGGCCTTCATTCATTCAATACGGATACGAGACAAACAAGTGCGAGAAGAGATATACGAGCGAAAGAACAACTTCATTCTGCACTCAAGCAAAACTACAGTTGTCTTCTAAGAACATCATTAGTTGAGAGTTCTAGAGTGTTAGATTCTGTCTCTATGTTTTTCGATCCAACCTTGAGAACGTCACTAGTTGAGAGTTCGTAGAGTGTTAGATCATAGCTCACTTCTTGTTCGAGCTATTAGTTGGAAACCCACCTTTCACACATCCTCTCAAAAGGATTGTTAGGACCCTACTCTTCCCGGAATTGAGTAGATAGGTTGATAAGTACCCGTAAACTTATCTGTAAGGTTGATAAGTACCCATAAACTTATCTCAACGGTTGCAAAGCCCGTGTAAGCTCTGTGGTTTGTCCAGAAGAACTTGGACTGAGTTGTGTGGACTCACAACTCCCCGTGGACGTAGGAGTTATCTCCGAACCACGTAAATCCTTGTGTGTTTGTGTTTATTATTCAGTTATTTATTGCATATTCAACTGACTAACTAACCAGCATACAAACTGCATCTTTCCATATCAACTGACTTGGTTATTGACCAACCTTGCATAAAAGCGTGAGTTATATTTACGAGTTGTTATTTTCCACCACATTCCGCACAGCACCACTCTACCAACTGACCTTGCTTACTCGGTTGTGAATCCAGGATTATTTTTCAAGAGTTGTTTTAAAAAGTTATATCTGGTGTATTCCCCCCCCCCTCCTCCATACAACAGAACTCGTATCGGGACCATCAGATTGACTTGCCGTTTTTATTGAGTTTGGTATGTGTTATCATCTGTTTGTTTGAGTTATTATCATCCTGTGAAAGACAGGAAACCCACATGTGGTATGTTAAATGTTGAGGTGACTGTGAGGCTTGCTACGGTTAGGCCGGTCACAGTGTTCGAGAAGGAGGCCTACTTCTCGGCACAGTGAGAGAAATTGTGACAGATGATGCATACTGATGTGTATATATTATGTTTTGACTGCGCAGTCTATTTAAAATAAAATGTTTTTAGCATGCACAAGTAAAATCGTTTTAAGTTGCTTAAGTACTTGTGATACTTCGGCAAGGCAAGTTCAATTGATATAGCTTTAAGAGCATTTTCTTCCAAATATTTTCGGCATATGTTCGCTGAGTACTTCGTACTCAGCCCTGCGTGTATTTCTAAACATGCAGGTTAGCAGGATGGCGATGGCAGGAAAGGCTTGGTGGTGTGGTCTGTTTGGTTGTGTTGAGTCAAATGTCAGACTGGCATTTGCACGTCTTCATACGTGTGAGTGTTGGGATTTGAGTCGAGATTCCGCTGCAACTCTTTTGTCGTGAAAGTCTGTTATTATTATCTGATACTTGTTTTTGTTCCGAGCGATAGGCTCGTTGACTTAAATGTTTTGATGAATCTTATTCTCGTAGCCTAAAATACTTATTATATTCTCGTCTTAATGTAAATTAAAATGCTCGGTTATTGCTTCAATATGTCTTTAATAGCCTTATTCGAGTGTTGTTGCTTTTAGTTGATATTTCCCCGAGCATGTTCCCCGTATTTGAGTTGATTGTTAGTTGATTAAGTTGTGTTATTGTTCGTAAGTCGCACCTCGGGAGTCAGGGTGTGTCAGGTTGGTATCAGAGCAAGGTTTGACTGCTTTGAAGTCTGATATTCTTTGATGAGTCGAGTCTAGATTTAATTCCTAAACTTATTTGAGTCAGTAAACCACACTAAGCTATCCTCCATCTCATCTGGCAACCAGGTACGTCTTATTTTCTAAAAGTTTTCGAGTTAAAGTGATGTTTGAATTATCAAGATTTTGAGAATTTTTGAGTTATTTAAGAGTTATGATGTTTAGAGTTGAAAGTTATTAAGTTTATTGATAACTAGATTGCTCTAGAATGTCCTCCCTAATGCGTGTTTCGTGTGGAAAAATCGAAAAGGATGAAATGCTTGTGCAAACGGTTACGTGATTTGGAATTGCCCGAATCCATGAACGAAAATCCCCCTTTGGAACGCAAAAATGAGTATGTGGTGGAAATTCTAGTATGCTTGATTAATTATGTAAGTGTGCTTATTGTGTTTAAAAATTCGTATAGGATGGATGATAATGACTGGATGCAGGAGTACCTGCACGTAAGAAAAATGAGTTCTGAGTCAATAGCTGAATTCCTAGCGCGCTATCATACGATTTGGGGAAAAGTCCAGTTTATGGACATCGGACCACTGGAAGGCATGACACGTTTGATCCAAGCCCTACCTTGGGAATAGAGAGATTGGGCAGCATCCCTCGTTCCTCGATTCCTAGGCTATCGATACTTTGACCGAACCTTGTACGGAGATGTTAATGCATTTATCTCCACTATCTCAGCTCGTTTCATGACATATGGCGCCCCTCCGCCAGAACCGTAT
Source organism: Schizonepeta tenuifolia (assembly GCA_029490685.1). Classification (NCBI taxonomy): domain Eukaryota; kingdom Viridiplantae; phylum Streptophyta; class Magnoliopsida; order Lamiales; family Lamiaceae; genus Schizonepeta; species Schizonepeta tenuifolia. Next base: position 85,312,845 of record CM055955.1, on the reverse strand, counting down.
GATGACGACTCTCCAGACTTGCTAAGCGGAATTGTCCGTGCTCCTCCACCGATTCCTCAAGATGACCCTGTTTTCCTTCAAATTAATTCGCCGCCACGAATCGAACTTGAACCTCGAGAATCCCACCCAGATTATTCCATTGTAAGTGGTGTGCTTTTAACCCGATCTTTTGATCCCTTTGCTTTGTCTAACTTGCTAACATTGCAGCCGAGTGGATGCAATGACCCTAATGGAATTTCGTCACCGACTGAGGATCAATTCGCCGCCTATATGCATCATTACCAAGCAACTCTCCCAGTTCATCCTGAACCAACCGAATTCCACGGAATTCCAATGGGTAGAGGCGTACCAATAATTTCAGCGCTACAAGCCACGAAATTGATGAAGAAGAAAGGTACTAAAGCTTATCTTGTGTACCTAGTCGGAGAACCAGGAGCAAAGAAGACCATTCAGGATGTGAAGGTCGTAAACGAGTATGAGGATTTTTTCCCAGAGGTTTTAACAGGATTACCACCAGATCGTAGCGTGGACTTCACGATCGACTTGGAGCCAGGAGCAGCACCCAAATCCAAAGCCCCATATAGGATGGCACCGAAAGAGCTAGAGGAACTTAAAATCCCATTACAGGAATTGTTAGACCTTGGTTTCATCAGACCAAGTGTCTCACCGTGGGGAGCGCCAGTATTGTTTGTCAGAAAGAAGGATGGGTCGATGAGGATGTGTATAGATTACCGAGAGCTGAACAAGATCACCCTCAAGAACAAATATCCCTTGCCGAGGATAGAAGATCTTTTCGATCAGCTCAAAGGTGCAAGAGTCTTCTCCAAGATAGATTTGAGGTCAGGGTATCATCAGTTGAAAATCAAACCCGAGGAAGTACCTAAAACCGCCTTTAAAACCCGTTATGGCCATTATGAATTCCTAGTAATGTCATTTGGATTAACCAATGCCCCCGCAGTATTCATGGACCTCATGAATAGAATTTTCCACCCTTACTTAGATAAATTCGTCTTAGTATTTATCGACGACATTCTCATTTACTCCAAAAATGAGAAAGAGCACGAAGAACATCTACGGATAGAGTTGGAAACACTTAGAGCCGAGAAACTCTACGTCAAATTCAGTAAATGCGAATTTTGGCTGAAGGAAGTAATGTTCCTAGGTCATATAGTTTCGGCAGAAGGAATTAAGGTGAATCCTGCCAAGGTAGAGGCAGTGCACAATTGGAAGTCACCAACGAGTCCGAATGAGATCAGAAGTTTCTTAGGTTTCGCAGGCTACTACAGAAGATTCATCGAAGGATTCTCCACGATTGCTAGGCCGATGACACAGCTACTCAGGAAGGAAACCAAATTTAAATGGACGGACGAGTGCGAGAAAAGTTTCCAAATGCTCAAGGAAAAGTTAACCACGGCACCAGTATTAGCTCTTCCTGACGCAAACAAGGAGTATGTGGTTTACACCAACGTCTCGAAAAATGGATTAGGTTGTGTCTTAATGCAAGATGGACGAGTAATAGCTTATGCGTCATGACAACTTCGACCTCACGAAGTTGAGTATCCAACTTACGATTTAGAACTCACAGCCGTAGTGCATGCGTTAAAGATCTGGAGACACCATCTTTATGGTGTAAGGGTTGAGATTTTCACAGATCACAAGAGCCTGAAATACTTATTCGAGCAGAAGGAACTAAATATGAGACAACGAAGGTGGCTCGAATTGGTTAAGGATTATGATTGCAAAATTAGCTACCATCCAGGAAAGGCGAATGTAGTAGCAGACGCGCTGAGTCGCAAGGCTCCAACGAAGTTAGGATGCGTCTTTGTAGAGGAAGAAACCTTAGTACGAGAGTTTGAAAAGATGGATATATAGGTACTCGATACCCCAACAACGATAACAAGTCAGATAGCTGCACTAGAAGCTACACCAGATTTACGAGAGAGAATCATTAGTACCCAGAGAAAGGACGAGTCGATGGAGAAACTTCGACTAAAGATAAGGACGGAGAAACCGGATGGATATTCCGAAGCACCAGACAATGCAATCCTTTATGAAGGCAGAATTTGTATATCTGACGACGATAACGAACTGAAGAATGACATTATGAGTGAGGCTCACGATACGCCGTACACAGCACACCCAGGGAGTACAAAGATGTATCAGGAGTTTAGGAGGAACTTCTGGTGGAATGGACTAAAACGAGACGTTGCCTCATTTGTAGAAAGATGTTTGGCATGCCAGCAGGTTAAGGCTTTACACAGACGACCGTATGGATTGCTGCAGCCATTAGATATACCAGAGTGGAAATGGGAAGGCATAGCTATGGACTTCGTCACAAGCTTGCCTAAGTCAAGGAGAGAAACACAGCCATTTGGGTGATTATCGACAAACTTACAAAATCAGCTCACTTCTTACCAATTAAGACTACGTATGGATCGGAAAGATTAGCTCAGTTGTACGTTAGAGAGATTGTACGTCTGTATGGAGTACCGAAGGTCATAATATCAGATAGAGACGCTAAATTCACCTCGAGATTTTGGGTCACTATGCAGAAAGAATTGGGAACCGAGCTTAACTTCAGTACGGCATTTCACCCTCAGTTAGATGGACAGTCAGAGAGGACAATTCAGATACTAGTTGATATGTTAAGGACAGTGGTATTGGACCGAGGCGCGAATTGGGAAGAAATTTTACACTTGGTCAAATTCGCTTACAACAACAGTTATCAGGCCACGATAGGAATGGCGTCGTATGAGGCTTTGTATGGAAGGAAATGCAGATCACCACTTTATTGGGACGAAATAGGTGAGAGAAAGAACCTAGGTCCTTATGCAGTAAATGAGATGATTGAGATAGTTCGGCAGATACGAGATAGAATGAAAGAAGCCCAGAGCCGACAGAAGTCCTGCGCCGATGATCGTCGAACCAACCTTAGTTTTGAAGCAGGTGATAAGGTTTTCCTTAAGATCTCACCGTCTAAAGGAATTATTAGATTCGGTGTTAAGGGTAAACTAAGACCCAGGTTCATAGGACCTTACGAAATCCTCGAGAAAATAAGACTTGTTGCTTATAGATTGGCCTTACCGCCAAGTCTAGGAAGTGTCCATAACGTGTTTCACCTTTCTAAGTTAAGAAAACACGTCTATGATCCTAAGCACGTTATAAGTCAGCAAGACGTTGTTCTTGAATCTGACTTAAGTTATGAAGAGAAGCCGATATCGATTGTGGATAGAAAAGTCAGAAGTTACGAAAGTCAGTTAGATGACTACTGTATTTAGGGTTATCGCGTACGATAACTTTTTAGTTCTAGAACTCAGATCGGAAAACCGTCTGATTTTTACATTCACGAAATCGCGATACGAATTCGCCCGAGAAAATTCGTTTTTATGATTTTTCCGGACAAAACTCGAACTGTGATGTCCCGAGGTTTTGTCGGAAATTATTTTTATAATATTACTTTCCGAGTAAGAAAAATACGTCGGAATTTATGGTCGAATCGGAATTCGACGAAAACGAGCCGAAATACGTTTTTATTTATCGATTCTCGTAACATCGTAACGAGCTGGAAAAATCGCGTATTGGAGGAAATTTAATTCTCATGACCGACTTCTTCTCCTCTCTCATAGCTTGATATTTGATTTTTATATAGTATTTTACTTTATGAGTCACCATTTGGATACTTTTAAATTTTTGGACACCTATTAACTAATTAATCTTTTAATAATGTTGTTAGTTAATCTAGCTACAATTTCTCTTCTCTCTCTCTCCCTCCCTACCGTACTCTCTCACTCCCATCTCTCTCAAATTACTTCTCAATCTCCATTGAAGAAAAGCTTGGTTCTTGCAAGGATTTCTTCTCCAAGACATTAATCATCCATCAACTTTCATATTTCTTTCATTAATATTCAAGGTATCCATCTCCTCTTCTATTCTATCCATTTGGAATTCAATTCTTTCAATTTTGCTTGAGGACCGATTTTTATAGTTGAATTAGGAAGATGATTTGAGCTTTAATTAGTGAAATTAGATGGTTTATGATTGATTTCTATGGTTTAATTGTTGGAGAAATCAAAAGCCCTAAATTCTAGGTTGGACCGATTTTGGGGCATGGTAGTAGGGTATTTGGATTCTCAAATTGGTTTGATAATTAGGCTTAAGGATGCTTTAATAGATGAATTAAACAAAAAGAAATGAAAAGCCCTAAGAAACTAATGAAAACCGAGTTCTAGGGATTAGGGTTTGAAGGAGAAATCTAAATTAATGTAGTATTGTTAATCTTTGGATAATTCATGTTGTAGTAGTGTTAGTAATGGATTAATGGAGCTAAATGATGAAGAAATTCACCCCTCTAGTCTTTTGGTTGAAACCGATTTTAGTAGGAAAATTAGGGATTGGTTGTAGTTGGTTTTAAATGATGAATTAATGTTGGATTAATGCTTCTAATGATGTTAGTTGATAATAGAAATTATTTGGAATTAATCTAAAATATATTGTGTTAATGTAAGAGACAAAGGTTCGATTATTAGTTGAGTTTGAGTAATGATATGAGGTGATGATATAGATAATAATGAATCTCGATAGATGAGGTTTGATAACGTAGAATTTGATCGAAATCCGATGACTTTGGAAAATCCGTAAGAGACGAACAAATGTACGTAATTAATGATAGGAAAGTCGAGTAGGAATGATAATTGGATATTAATGATCATTAATGTTGAGGGAACGAGTTTGTAGTTGACGACTCATTGATCCGAGTTATGAAGTGTTGAGTTTCTTTTATAATCAAGAAGTTGGAACGAGATTTGTTAACTTGTTGTTGGTATAGTAATTGGTAGTTGAAACGACGAGGTTTTGATCGTCGTGGTTATAGACGGGAAATGGAAAGGAGTTTTTCATGTACGAGAGTACGTGTTGACTGCCTTGACGTGATAATTTCGTGAGAATGTAGGTTCGATAACTTGGAACGAACCTAGGAAGTCATACGTCGATTCTATCGAACAATTAGGGTTAACCTCGGCAGTTTTACGACCCTTTCCGGAAACTGTAATATCTCTTAGCTCGTTTATCGGATTTGAGATCCGTAAATTGGAGCGTAAACTAGACTTCCATGGCTTTCTAACGGTATAGGGCACTTCCCCTGTTTCCAGATACTCTGTTCTGGACAGTCCCCAGAACTACTGAATTGCGCAGTCAATTTTCAGAATCTTTTTTTTCTAAGTTGTTTTCTTCTCAACTTAGTTTCTTTCGATCTTTTAAGTCGTAATGAGTTAACGACTATCTATTCTACTGACCTAAGAGTCAAGTACAGAATTTGAGTGTTAAAACGAGATATGATTGTATCTCGTTTCCGATTAGATAAAAGAAATTAGTTAAGCGTGCAAATGCCTAAAGGTTGAAACGTAAAAGACTAAATCGAACTTGTTTTCGATTTCCATTTTTCTTTTGTCGTTTCAACGACTCATCGAGGTTATGTTTTATGTACGATGAAGGACGAAGTCAGCACAAGGAAAGGATGGAAGACTAAAGAAGAGAAGCTCGTTATTTTAGTTCTGTAAAGCTAAGGTGGGCTTTTATCTATAACAAATAAAATGTGGATTTTTCCACAACTCAAAAGTGAGCTTTATGAGCTTTGATAACTGTGTTTTCAAAGTTATATCAGGCATAAATGAAATGTTTTAGGTTTATATGAGTTCTCTTGTACCATCTGAGTTAGCCGTCGTGCTTTCCAGAATTGTATGTTAACCATTTAGGTGTTAACTACTTAATGATCGGCTCTGAGTTAGTCAATTAAGTGCTTTTCAGAGTTAGTGCACTGTAGCCTGTGGTGTATGTGGTATCCTGTTGAGGGGTAACCAACCACGGTGATAATGACTGGTCAAGATTTGAACGTAACATCTATGGAAAAATGCTCGCGCGAGCTACTTATTGAATGAAATGAAAATGTTTAATAGGCACGGGCTCTTTTAAATGAAAACCCCGTTGCGCTATAAAATAAGATGCCTGATTTTCAATACTTATGATTATATTTTCGGCAACGTGCCCACTAAGTACTATCGTACTTAGCCCTGCATATGTTTCTAATTGTGCAGGTTGAAGCGACGAGAGCGGAGGAGGGTTGAGTTAGGAGTGGAAGTCGTCTTTAGGAGAAGACTTGTATTATGTCTCACTTTTTCCGCTGCCAAACTCTAGACGTTTGAAACACTTTTGATGTAATGTAATTATCTCACTGTAGTCTAAGTTCTGTTAATAACTTAGATTTCTTTTTGAATGCTTTTTCGAGTGATCTTCCGAGATCAACTCTTTTCTTATATATATTATAATCGAGGTCTTGTTCATAGAAATTATGTAGTCATGTATGTATGTTTATTCAGTCAGTCCCTTTTTTCCCCGCTTCTTTAATCCAATCCCGGTCGCACCCCGGCTTCTGCCGTCCCTCGGGATTTGGGGTTGTGACACTGATAGTTTCGGCTATGAAAGCACAGAGATTAATGAGGAAGAAAGATACGCAAGCGTATCTAGTTTATTTGAATAAAAATGAGAATCAAGAGTTGAATGTCGATAATGTACCGATCGTGAGAGAATTCAAGGACGTGTTTCCAAAAGTATTACCAGGTTTACCCCTTGATCGACAATTGGAGTTTACGATCGATTTAGGACCCGGATCAGCCCCGATATCCAAAGCCCCGTATAGAATGGCTCCAAAAGAACTTCAAGAGTTGAAAATCCAACTGCAAGAGTTGTTGGACTTGGGTTATATTCGACCAAGTGTATCGCCATGGGGTGCTCCAATTTTATTTGTAAAGAAGAAGGACGGTAGTTTAAGGATGTGCATAGACTACCGAGAGCTTAACAAGATTAGGCTTAAGAACAAATATCCTTTGCCAAGGATAGATGATTTGTTCAACCAGCTAAGAGGAGCCGGTGTTTTCTCCAAGATTGATTTAAGATCTGGATACCATCAATTGAAGATCAAGCAAGAAGATATTCCAAAGACTGCTTTCAGGACGAGATATGGACATTACGAATTCATAGTAATGCTATTCGGATTGACAAATGCTCCAGCAGTATTTATGGATATGATGAATAGAGTTTTTCACGAATATTTGGATAAGTTCGTGATTGTCTTCATAGACGATATTTTGGTGTATTCAAGAGATGAAACCGAGCACGAGAAATATTTGAGAATTGTGTTGGAAAGGCTTAGAACTGAAAAGTTGTATGCCAAATTCAGTAAATGTGAATTTTGGTTGAAGGAGGTGAATTTCCTAGGACATGTTGTTTCATCTAAAGGAATTAAGGTGGATATGGAAAAGGTGAAAGCTGTGAAAGAATGGAAATCCCCGACATCAGTGCATGAAATCCATAGTTTCCTCGGTTTAGCAGGATACTATCGGAGATTCATAGAAGGATTCTCCAAAATCGCAAAGCCAATGACGAGCCTGTTAAAGAAAGAAACGAAGTTCGAGTGGACGGAAGAATGTGAAAGAAGTTTCCAAGAGCTCAAGACGAGATTGACTACAGCTCCAGTATTAGCCTTGCCCGAACCAGACAAAGATTACATCATATATACTAACGCATCTGCTTAAGGATTGGGATGTGTTCTAATGCATGATGGAAAAGTGATTGCATATGCTTCAAGACAACTCAAACCCCATGAAGAGAAGTATCCAACTCATGACATGGAATTAGCAGCTGTCGTGCATGCTTTAAAGATTTGGCGACATTACCTCTATGGATCCAAGTGTGAAATATTTTCAGATCATAAGAGTTTGAAGTACTTCTTCAAACAGAAGGAGTTAAACATGAGACAAAGAAGATGGCTCGAGTTGGTGAAAGATTATGATTGCAAGATATCTTACAATCCCGGTAAAGCTAATGTAGTAGCTGACGCGCTAAGTCGAAAGAGAAAGAAAGAAAATTTGGAAGGGACCGAATTAGGATTCCTTCTAACTGATGAAGTCAAGTTGATTGAAGAATTCGAAAGGATGAAAATTGAAGTGATTGTACCTCCAGCAACGGTAGATCAAATGATTGCTACTCTAGTAGTAATGCCTGATTTGAGAACTCGCATCATAGAAGATCAAAGAAGAGATGAAGAGTTGGAAAAGTTAAGAATGAAGGTGAGAAGTGAAGGAGTTAAAGATTTCTCGGAGTCGAGCGATAATGCCTTGTTGTACCAAGGAAAAATTTGTGTGCCTAGTGATGACAAGCTAAGAAATGAAATAATGAGTGAAGCTCATGAAACCCCGTATACAGCCCATCCTGGCAGCACAAAGATGTACCAAGACTTAAAGAAATAGTTTTGGTGGAATGGAATGAAAATAGATGTAGCATTGTTCGTTGAGAGATGCCTAGCTTGCCAGCAAGTAAAATCTCTGCATCAAAGACCATATGGACCTCTGCAGCCATTACCAGTCCCAGAATGGAAGTGGGATGGAATTACGATGGATTTTGTGACAAGATTGCCAAGATCAAGGAAAGGAAACACAATAGTATGGGTGATAGTGGATAGATTGACAAAGTCTGCTCATTTCATACCTATTCCACACACCTATGGATCAACCAAGTTAGCTCAGATCTACATTAAGGAAATTGTGAAGTTGCACGGAGTGCCAAAGACAATTACTTCTGATAGAGATTCAAAGTTCACAGCCCGTTTTTGGGAAAGCTTCCACAAGGAGTTGGGAACTCAATTGCAGTTCAGCACTGCTTATCATCCCCAGACCGATGGTCAGTCCAAGCGAACGATTCAAATCCTCGAGGATATGTTGAGAGCTGTTTTACTAGATAAAGGAGTAGAATGAGAGAAAATCTTACCTCTTGTCGAATTTTTTTACAACAATAGCTACAAGAATACGATAGGAATGGCCCCTTACGAAGCTCTTTACGGAAGGAAATGTAGATTGCCACTTTATTGGAACAAAGTGGGCGAAAGGAAAGTGAAAGACAGGAAACCCACGCGTGGTATGTTAAATGTTGAGGTGACTGTGAGCCTTGCTACGGTTAGGCCGGTCACAGTGTTCGAGAAGGAGGCCTACTTCTCGGCACAGTGAGAGAAATTGTGACAGATGATGCATACTGATGAGTATATATTATGTTTTGCTTGCGCAGTCTATTTAAAAGAAAATGTTTTTAGCATGCACAAGTAAAATCGTTTTAAGTTGCTTAAGTACTTGTGATGCTTCGGCAAGGCAAGTTCAATTGATATAGCTTTAAGAGCATTTTCTTCCAAATATTTTCGGCATATGTTCACTGAGTACAAAGTACTCAGCTCTGCGTGTATTTCTAAACATGCAGGTTAGCAGGATGGCGATGGCAGGAAAGGCTTGGTGGTGTGGTCTGTTTGGTTGTGTTGAGTCGAATGTCAGACTGGCATTTGCACGTCTTCATACGTGTGAGTGTTGGGATTTGAGTCGAGATTCCGCTGCAACTCTTTTGTCATGAAAGTCTGTTATTATTATCTGATACTTGTTTTTGTTCCGAGCGATGGGCTCGTTGACTTAAATGTTTTGATGAATCTTATTCTCGTAGCCGAAAATACTTATTATATTCTCGTCTTAATGTAAATTAAAATGCTCGGTTATTGCTTCAATATGTCATTAATAGCCTTATTCGAGTGCTGTTGCTTTTAGTTGATATTTCCCCGAGCATGTTCCCCATATTTGAGTTGATTGTTAGTTGATTAAGTTGTGTTATTGTTCGTAAGTCGCACCTCGGGAGTCGGGGTGTGACACATACCTTCTTAAAAAAGGTAAGGGTATTTTTCTTTCATCTTTTCTTTGAGTTCCCACGTGGCTTCTTCTTGCCGTGGTGATTCCATAGCACTTTTACTATTGGTATTGACTTGGTTCTTAACTCTTGTATTTTTCGATCCAAGATCGTTAATGGTTTCTCTTCATAACTCAAGTCAGATTCAAGAACGACGTCTTGCTGGTTAATTACGTGCTTAGGATCAAAAACATATTTTCTTAACTGAGATACGTGAAACACATTATGGACACTCCCTAGACTTGGTGGTAAGGCCAATCTATAAGCAACAGGTCCTACTTTTTCGAGAATCCCGTAAGGTCCTATAAACCTTGGTCTGAGTTTACCCTTAACACCGAATCTAACGATTCCTTTAGATGGTGAGATCTTGAGGAAAACCTTATCCCCAATTTCAAAACTAAGATTGGTTCGACGATCGTCGGCGTAAGACTTTTGTCGGCTCTGGCCTCTTTCATTCTAACTCTAATGTGACGAATGATCTCGATCATTTCACTGACCGCATCGGGTCCTAGGTTCTTCCTTTCACCCACTTCATCCCAATAAAGTGGTGACCTATATTTCTTTCCATACAAAGCCTCGTAAGGTGCCATTTCTATCGTCGCCTGATAACTGTTATTGTACGCGAATTCAACTAAATGTAAGATATCTTCCCAATTCGCGCTTCGATCCAAAACTACCGTTCTTAACATATCAACGAGTATATGAATCGTTCTCTCGGATTGTCCATCCGTCTGGGGGTGAAAAGCGGTACTAAAGTTAAGTTCGATACCCAACTCTTTCTGCATCGTGATCCAAAATCTCGAAGTGAATTTGGCATCTCTATCTGATGTTATCGACTTTGGTATTCCGTGCAGACGTACAATCTCACGGACATATAACTGTGCTAACTTCTCTGATCCATAGGTAATCTTAATCGGTAGAAAGTGAGCTGATTTGGTGAGTCTATCAATAACTACCCAGATGGCAGTGTTTCCTCTTCTTGACTTAGGTAAACCTGCCACGAAATCCATAGCTATATCCTCCCATTTCCATTCTGGAGTACTTAATGGCTGTAACAATCCATATGGTCTTTGGTGTAGAGCTTTCACTTGTTGACAAACCAAACATCTTTCTACAAACGAGGCAACGTCTCGTTTTAAACCGTTCCACCAAAAATTCTTTCTCAAATCTTGATACATCTTCGTACTCCCTGGGTGTGCTGTATATGGCGTATCGTGAGCCTCACTCATGATATCGTTCTTCAATTCGTCGTCTTCAGGGATACAAAGTCTGCCTTCAAACAAATTGCATTGTCTGGTGCCTTGGAAAAACCATCCGGTTTATCCGTTCTTATCCTCAGTCGAAGCATCTCAATTGATTCATCCCTTCTTTACGCACTTATGATTCTTTCTCGTAAATCTGGTGTAGCTACGAGTGCTGCTATATGGTTTGTTATCGTTTTAGGTGCATCGAGCACTTCTAAGTCCATTTCCTCAAATTCTCTTATAAGAGCTTCTTCCTCAACAAAGAGACATCCTAACTTGGTCGGAGTTTTGCGACTCAGCGCGACAGCTACCACGTTTGTTTTTCCTGGATGATAGTTGATTCCGCAATCATAATCCTTGACTAATTCTAGCCATTGTCTTTGTCTCATGTTCAATTCCTTTTGCTCGAAGAAGTACTTTAAACTTTTATGGTCCGTAAAAATCTCAACCATAACACCATAGAGATGGTGTCTCCAAATCTTCAGTGCATGCACAACAGCTGCTAGTTCTAAGTCGTGGGTTGGGTACTCAACTTCATGAGGTCGAAGTTGTCGTGAACATAAGCTATCACCTTTCCATCTTGCATCAATACACAACCTAATCCATTCTTTGAAGCATCTGTATAGACCACGTATTCCTTATTCGCTTCTGGCAATGCCAACACTGGTGCTGTGGTTAACTTCTCCTTGAGGTGTCTGAAAACTCTTCTCGCATTCATCCGTCCATTTGAACTTATTTTCCTTCCAAAGTAGTTGCGTCATAGGTCTAGCAATCGTAGAGAATCCTTCGATAAATCTTGTCACACCCCGACTCCCGAGGTGCGACTTATGAATAACAAAACAACTTAACCATCTAACAATCAACTCAAATACGGGGAACATGCTCGGGAAAACATCAATAAAAAGCAGCAGCACTCGAATAAGGCTATCAAAGGCATAAAGAAGCAATAACCGAGCATTTTAAACTACATATCAACACGAATATGATAAGCACTTCAAGTTATGGAGAACGAGATTCAACAAAACATTAAAACCAACGAGCACATTGCTCGGGATCAAAAACAAGTATCAAAGTGTATATCAACAGACTTTCATTTCAAAAGAGTTGCAGCGGAAACTTGACTCAATTCCCAACATTCACACGTATGAAGACGTGCAAATGTCAGTCCGACATCCGACTCGACTTAACCAAAAACACCACACCACCAAGCGTCCATACCATCACCATCCTGTCAACCTGCATGTTTAGAAATATACGCAAGGCTGAGTACTTCGTACTCAGTGAACATATGCCGAAAATATTTGGAAAAAGATGCTCTAAAAGCTATATCAATTGAACTTGCCTTGCCGAAACATCACAAGTACTTAAGCAACTTAAAATAATTTTACTTGTGCATGCTAAAACCATTTTCTTTTAAATAGACTGCGCAGTCAAATATAACATATACTCAACAGTATGCATCATCTGTCATAAATTCACTCACTGTGCCGAGAAGTAGGCCTCCTTCTCGAACACTGTGACCGGCCTAACGTGAGTTCCTGTCTTTCACAGGATAATAATAATCTCAAGCAAACAGATGATAACATATACCAAACTCAATAAAAATGGCAAGTCAATCGTATTTAAAAATCACATAATAATACTCAATAGCATAATAACATTCATCGATAGTTTTGGTTCAGAAAAGCCCACCTAACTTCTGAAGATTCTAGCTAGGCGGTTTAAGGGCTATTGTCCTCGCTTATCTTTCCGTCCGGCTTGATCCTTCACAGATCAACATCGATAAAGAGAATAAGATATTACGCAAGGACGGATAAAAGACGTTGGTCTCGACTGAAGGACTTCTACTTGAGTCGTTTCTCTCTAAGCTCTTCTTTTCTAAAAGTCTCGCATTCTCGTCTTTAAGCCATTAACACTACTCGATGATTGGTTAATACTACTAACCAATGTCTTAGCACTTCTCGCTTTAATTATGAAATGGCGTCTATCTAAATTCTATTACTCGAGCTTTCTTTTATAAACTTAATCAATTCTTGATTTAATTAGCAACTCAATAGTTCAATTATAAACTCAATAATTCTTCACGTTATCACCAAATAATATCATTTACTCAAACATATTAATTCAATTGCATAAAAATCAAACACATTGTTTCAAATTCAATCACATGTCAAGACACATTAACATTTACTCAATTTTTATTTTAGAACTTAATTCAAATAAAACTTAAACAATATAATTTATCTTTCTCGACTTATACACAACACTTTTCCAAACTCGTTGTCTTATGAAACATATTATAATTCTTTACTCAATTAACAAAAATTCTCTTTATTTTTTATTAAACTCTTATGAAATAGGAATTTCATTTTTATTTCTAACTCGATTCTCATTCTTAACTCAACTATTACTCTTCTAATTATTATCTCAGCAATTCTTCTCGGTTTATTCTTAATCCACACGGTTTGAAAAATAACTTATTTAATTAATTTTAACTAATTACTTTCAAAATCATTACTCGATATCTTATTTATTTAATTAATTAATTTCTTTTCCTCTTTTATTTATTAAATTAAGACTAATTTCTTAATTAAAATATTTTCCTTTATTCTTCAATTAATTTTTATTTCAAAAAAAATCTAGATTATTTTATTAACTTGATTACAAAATTTCTTTTTGATTTAATTTAATCAAAACTCAAATCTTCAAGATTTATCTTATGAACACTTAGAACACTTAAAATACTTACTAGATATATTCTTCTATGTACTTTTTAATTCTTAACACTTTTAAAGCTTTAAAACTTCATTCTTTTATCACAATAAATCCTATTTTCATCTAGGATTCAAATTAACACTTTAATACACATCAACATCATTTTAACATCAAAATCACTGAATCATCATATAATTATTTCTTCAAAAAATCACATGCATGTGTCGATTTTTCTCATATTTAACAATATAAACGATTAAATCATCACATCTCATAATAATCTCATGCTCAAAACATCACTTAGATCATCAACAAAATCAACAAAATAATTTCCTCTTTTTTTCTTAAAACTCACGGCAGTTTCACAAAAATTGGGGCAATCGGTTTTTCAATTTTTCAAGCATATAACTCCATTCTCAACATGATAAAAATCATAAATCAACCATCAAGATAACAATGACTCAAGAAATTCAAATCCTCATATTTTTATCTAGATTTTCGGTATTAGCAATATTTTAGGGTTTTTAATTTCTTTTTCTTCTCTTAATTCATCGATTAAATCCTAGAGTTCGATTCTCCTATCGATTTCTTCTCACTTAATCTTCACATCGATAACCTAGGTTTGCCTAAACATAAAATAAATGCCATGCATGCATGTTTTCTTTCTTTTGAGGCTTATAGAGATACATATATACAAGAAATCAAATGAATTATTATACTTTAGAAAATAAATTGGATCTTCTCCTCTTGATATCCTTAAAGCTTAAATTGATGGGGAAAAATAGGCTCAACTTCTATCTTGGATTTCTCTTGGAAGAACTTGTCTTCAATCCTCAAGAAAATACGAAACAACAATTAATCATCCATTTTAGGGCTTAAGAGCCAAAAATAATGAAGAATGGGGGATGATTATTGGATTTCAACTCAAGAACTTGAAGAATTGTTACCTTTCAACTTAGGATTTAGAAGAACTAGGATGATGGTGATGATCTTCTCTTGATTTTCATGAGATTTGAGCTTGAATACAAGGCTTTAATGGAAGAAATCCCAAGTATGAGTGTGTGTGTATATGTTACGGCATTAGAGAGAGAGAGGGAGAGAGTTTTTCTTCTTTGTTACTTGATAGAGAGTTTTAGAGAGTGTGATAAGTGAAATAAAATGAAATCCTTCTCATACATAGAGAAAGATCGAAAGAAAGAGAGAGAGATAGGTAGGATAAAATTTGCATGCACTTGATTAGTTTTCCTTTCCAACACATTAGAATAAAAATGATGTGGTTTAGTGTTGGAACTTGGTTTGATGTGATGGATCTTGCATGCAATCTATTCATCACAATTTACTAAGATTTGGTAAGGAATAATCATGATGAATTCCACTTTAATAGATTTAGAGAGAGATTAGGGAGAGAGATGGGAGAGATGGCAGTAGAGAGAGGGAGAGAGATGAGTGAAATTTGTCTCATTATTTTATTACAATATTATTTACCCGGTCGCAAAAAAAATTTCCGGATAACACGTCCGTATTATTCCATTTATGCTAAAAACGGGTCTAATCTCTCCTCGTCTCGTTTCCGACATTAAAAACATCTCAAACCTAATTCACGTCTCAATAAATAAAATTAAGGATTCCGATTATCTAATTTTTAAGTCTACATTCCATATAACGAAGAAAACTTAAGAATTAATCGGCTTATTAATCCGTTAATAAATCAATTCCTATAACCTTCTCAAAATAATCTCGGGTAAGCTTCTATCTTATCTCAATGATCTTAGAATTAATTCTAGGTTCAAAGATTTTAATTAAAATCTATTCTAAGTTCATCGGCGTATAGCGACTTCTCGGTTATCAACAATATTCACTTCAAATCAAAATCCTCGGAGTTTTCTGAAAATCATACTCGTACTCATCCTCATATAAGCAAGCTCAAAATATGAATCACATTATCATTTCAAGAAATAGAACAGATAATCTCACGTAAAAATACATAAGGGCATTTCAGTCGTTTTACTAATTTCTATTTATTTAGAAAATAATTTATTCCTCAAATCTCATCATTTAAACTTATAAGGTTATTTAATACGCTTTCTAATGTTATAGAAGTTCAGGGTATTACACTTCTGTAATAACCGGCTAAACCTAAGAAACTCCTAATTTTGTTCGGACTTGTTGGCGATTTCCAATCACGTACTGCCTCTACCTTGGCAGGATCTACCTTGATGCCTTCTGCTGATATGATGTGTCCAAGGAACATTACTTCATTTAGCCAAAACTCGCACTTACTGAATTTGGCGTAAAGCTTCTCAGCTCTAAGTGTTTCTGAAACTATTCTCAAGTGTTCCTTATGTTCTTCCTCATTCTTGGAGTAAATGAGAATGTCGTCGATGAATACTAAAACAAATTTGTCTAAGTATGGGTGAAAAATTCGATTCATGAGATCCATAAATACTGCGGGAGCGTTAGTCAAACTGAATGGCATAACTAGGAATCCGTAATGGCCATATCTGGTTCGGAATGCAGTCTTGGGTATGTCCTCGGGTTTAATTTTCAATTGATGATACCTAGATCTTAAATCTATCTTTGAAAAGACTCCTGCACCCTTAAGCTGATCAAAAAGGTCTTCTATCCTTGGCAAAGGATACTTATTCTTAAGGGTGATTTTATTTAACTCTCGATAGTCTATGCACATTCTCATAGAACCATCCTTCTTTCTTACGAACAAAACAGGTGCTCCCCAAGGTGAAACACTCGGTCTAATGAATCCAAGGTCTAACAATTCTTGCAGCTGGATCTTAAGCTCTTCTAAATTTTTCGGCACCATCCTATATGGGGCTTTCGATTTGGGGGCCGATCCTGGTTCTAAGTCAATCGAGAAATCTATATGACGGCCGGGTGGTAAACTAGGTAATATTTCTGGAAAGATGTCTTCGTATTCGTTAACAACTTTCACATCTTGAATGGTCTTCTCGGCTCCTGGTTCTCCAACTAAGTATACGAGATAGGCTGTGCAACCCTTCTTCTTCATCAACTTCTTGGCTTGTAAGGTGGATATTATCGGTATTCTCTTGCCCATTGCAATCCCATGAAATTCTGTCGGTTCTTTTCCTGGTGGTTGGAAAGAGATTTTCCTTTCATTGCAGAGAATCGTGGCATAATTCTCAGACAACCAGTCCATTCCTAGGATTATATCTACGTCGCACATTATCATAACGTTCAAATTGTTCGCCTTAACCTTAAGAGTTCCAATTTCTAATTCTAGGTTAGAGCAAACATGCGTGGAAGTAGTGGTCTCTCCTAAAGGTGTAGCTACTCTCATGGCGTGTTCAGCTCGTACAGGTCTGATATCTAAGTTATCCGCACACGAACCAGCAATAAAAGAATGTGATGTGCCAGTATCAAACAGTATCTTGATAGGGATATTATGAAGTTTACCCATACCTGCTAGGTTTCCTTTTTCCTTTATTTTGCGCACCCTGTTTGATCGAACATGCCCTTGCATTTTGTTGCTGTTGAGCGTGCTGCTGGAACTGCTGCTGGGTCATTTGCTGTTGCGGCTGTGCTTGAATTACCCTCAAAGGCTAGGGCTGTCCATAATGGTTCTGTCCTGCCGCTTGCAATGGCTTCGGGCACTCCCTCTTCATATGTCCTTTCTGTCCGCAGTTAAAGCAAACACCCATGCCTGCTTGACAAACACCAGGATGTGTCCTATTACACTTAGGGCAAGCAGGAATGGTAACCCTCCCTGGGTTATTATTTCCATGGTTGAAATTCCTTTCTTGTCCCTGTGGCTGATTCAGCTGGTTATTTCCTCTTCCTGACCCTGCCTGTCTATTTCCTTGTAAAAACAACCCTGACTAATTGTTTCCCTGCCACAGCCTCTTGCCAAAATTGTTGTTCGGGTTAGGCTGATGAAAGCCTTGCTGGTTGCCACTTCTCTGAATCCCTTGGTTGTTGTAGTTCTGATTATATCCACTGCTATTTCCCCCTTCCCACTTTCTTTTCCCTTGGTAGTTGTTATTGTTGTTGTTGTAGTAGCCTCGGTTTTGATTCTTGGTTAGGGCTGGTGCGGTTGTTATTGCTTTTCTTTCATCAGGCACTACGGCCTCCATCTCTAGGGCTCGCCCTAAAACTTCAGTATAGCTCAGTCCTCCATGACTGGCTAACGCAATTCCAAATTCATGCTTCAGTCCCCCACAGAACTTCTTCGCTATCTTATCTTCGGTATCAACCTGAGTTGGCGCATACCTCGACAATTCAAAAAGCTTGGCGTCGTACTCAGTTACTGTCATCTTTCCTTATTTTAAATTATAGAGCTCAGCCTCCTTCTGAGCTCTATAGGTCTTCGGTACATACTTATCATATAGTGCTTCCTTGAATTCTTCCCAGGTAAAACGAGCCAGGTGCTCTGCGGGTATAACCTTCTGCCGCGTTTCCCACCAGTAGTCAGCTGGTCCGGAAAGCTGGAACGCGACACACAGTAGTCGCTCCTCATCAGTACAACTGAGGAGTTTGAAAATTCACTCAATAGATCACACCCAAAGCTCAGCATCGCTCGGGCTACCAGATCCGTTGAACATAGGTGGGTTACGTTTAAGGAACAAGTCCTCAATGTCACGACGGGGTGGTGGTGGAGGTGGTGATGGTGATGGTGGTGGTGGGGTATCACGATGTTCCTATTCTTCCTCCCTATCATTCTAGGCTGGACGTCTACCACGTCCCCTGGGCCTACCAGGTCTTCCTCGGTTGTTAACTACTCTTGGCGGCATATTTTCTTTTGAAACTATAAGAACAAAACTCTCATTAGCATTTTACTTTATTTAAGCTTTCTTTTACTTTCTAACCCTTTTCCTAACTTAAACAAGTTCATGGAAAGAAAACTGATAATAGCTTTGATACTTAGCTCTTTAAACTTTTAACTTCTTGGTTAAACCGGAATATTTATCTAAACTTTATTTTCTAATTGCACTTAGAAGAAACTTTTCACAAGATTTAAACCCACTCTCGGGTCATCATATATATTATATATATGTCAAAAAGAATATTAGTTTTGCCTCCAACGAGGACTTATACAAAAGGTTAGACTACGACTAGTCTAAACTAGGCTAACTGCCTATCTATAAATCGGGTGCACTAACAAGTTGCATCTTCGTATTTACTGGAAGTACTAGAACGGAAATGATCCCAAAAACTTCGTATCCGTTTAGAGTACTACAAAAGGATGGTTACTGATCTGACTATTTACAAGAAAAAAAGAACTTCTACTACTACTATGCGTCTAAGACGCCCTGCTCAACAAGCTGCTGTAGAGTCACTACTGCCCTCTACGGCCTGCAACTCCTCGGGGTCCTCCTCAGGGTCCTCCTCGGGGTCGTCCTCCATTGGATCCTCTTCCGGATCCTCCTTCTCAGAATCTGAACCAAAAACGAGCTGGAGTGCCTCGTCAACCCTCAAAGTAGTGCCGTCCAGAAGTGTAAGTGGTGGTGGTGAAGGCACGTCAGAAGTAGACCTCTCAGAATCTGAAACCAAGTAGTCTGAACTGGATACCACTGCACGCTTCTTCAAGAGAAGAAGGTGCTAAGGAAGTGAATTGGACGCGTTCACCTCTGCAGAACGGGCTCTGGATGGCCCCGCCTCAAACTGTCCCAGGACTCTCGTCCACTCATGACAAATCTCCTCCAGTGGTGTAAGAGGAGATGGTAACTCAAGCATCGCAGCAAGCTCTGCGTCTCTCTCTAGGTACTCGTCTCCTAGAACTAACCCCTCACTAGGTGAAAGCACTGGCGGCAGCTCCAACAGTGCAGCAAACTCTAGGTCTAGGGCTAACGGCTCAAGCTCAAACTCAGGCACAGACTCTGTCGGAATGTGAAGGTAGGGTAGGTGCTCCTCAACCGGGATAGTCCACATAACCTGATTGTGAAAGAACTACCTATGTATGGCTAAGGCAAAACCAGCAAAGTCACCGATCAGCTCAGGGTCATCGCCGATCAGAGTGATGTGGTACCAGGATATGGTATGCGCCCATCCATGCCACTCGTTGGGCAGCCGTACAGTCAGATCGGCCATCGCCTGATGCTCAGTAACAAAGTGACGAGCTACGTAGAAGCGTGCAGCGAAGTCACTAACCAACTGTCCAATATCATGATTCAGATCCACCTCATAGTCATGGTACTCCTCTAAAATCTCA
This sequence comes from Schizonepeta tenuifolia, assembly GCA_029490685.1. Lineage (NCBI taxonomy): Eukaryota > Viridiplantae > Streptophyta > Magnoliopsida > Lamiales > Lamiaceae > Schizonepeta > Schizonepeta tenuifolia. Next base: position 85,292,937 of record CM055955.1, on the reverse strand, counting down.
TCAACTACTGTACGCTGTCTCAAAGGTCAACTCTTCCGAGCCGTAACACGTGTAGCAGGCATCCTACAAAGTTTTTAAGAGAACACGGATCAGTAACTGGTAGGGTAATTAACATATCTTACAGAATTCTTAAATCACAATTAGAATATTCCTTTATTCAAATTGCAACACTTAATCACTTAATCACAACTTATCTTAATTATCTAGCAATTTCAAGAAATTGCACTCAAACAGTATATATATATATATATAAATTTCACGATTTTATTTTCATCCTTTTACTTATTATTCTTCCACTTTCTTACTTTATTTCTTTCCTCGAAGAAAATTTCTTAATGATTTTTTTCCATTCTTTTTAACTTATCAACTTATTTATTCTTATTCTTCTTGTTATTCTTTATTTTATTTCCTGAAAAGAAAATTCTCACGGCTTTCATTTTCAAAAACAAGTCGACTCCAACGAGTCTGTTGTTCATGTCACTTTACGCACGTGACATTCGTTTATTCGCTTTGATTCCCTTTATTCTGTCCTTTCTGATCCGATCGTTTCTTGGTAGAACTAATGCTTCTTAAAACGTCTATGTTCTCAAAGAATCGGGAAGGCCTTAAAATTCGTCTAAATTCTCATGCCAATAAAACATTTTGAATAAAGAAATTATATCTCACATAATTTCACATACTTTCACATAGTATAGCATTCATGCTTTCACATAGTTCACATTATATCACAAAGTATAATCTTTATACTTTAATCAAATCATACTTGGCATACTTAATCTCATCATACTTGCATACTAAATCAAAATTTCTTCTTAAAAGAAATCATACTTCTGAAATTTTTTCCTTACTTTTCTTCTTTGGTTGAGTCGACGTAGCGGGAGATTGAGTTGTCGTCTACACTCTTATACTTAATGTTACGACTTAACTTTGTTTTGAAAGAAGACTCGGGTATAGAGTATATACAAATACTCTATCTTACTACTTAAAATAAATTCGTATGCAGAGCAGAAACGATTGCTCTAATACCACTCTGTCACAGCCCCAAATCCCGAGGGACGGCAAAGCAGGGGTGCGACTAGGGGTTGGATTAAAGAAGCGGGGAAGAAGGGGGATGAATAAGAATGAACGAATAAACAGACATTAATAACAGAATAACTACTATGAACAAGACTTCATTTAAAAGAAAGAGTTGATCTCGAAGGATCACTCGACAAGTTGTTCAAAAGGAACTGAATTCATTGTACGGGGCTTAGACCCAAAAGATAGATACATTATCTCAAAAAGATTGGCAGCAGAAAGTGTAAAGCTTGACATACAAGTCCTTTATTCTAATTACGACTTCTTAACTCAACATCAACCACCGCCGCTCCCGTCACTCAACCTGCACATTTTATAAAACATATGCAGGGCTAAGTACAAAAGTACTTAGTGGGCACATTCCCGAAAACATATCATAAGTATAGATAAATCAGGCATCTCATTTCTGTAGCACATCGGGGTTTTTCATTAAAGGCCCGTGTCTACTAAACATTTTCTTTTCTCATAAATCACTCGCGCGAGCATTTTCTGACTGATGTTACGTTCACCGTGGCTGGCCACCCCTCAATAATTATCACCGTGGCTGGCCACCCCTCAACAGGGTTCCACACACAATGGCTACTGTGTACACTAACTTTGGATAGCAGGTCGGCTAACTCAAAGTCTGATCGTTTTAGTTAGCAAGTCGGCTAACTAATAATTTTAGATAGCAAGTCGGCTAACTCAGAAGGGTACAAGAGAACTCACATAAAAACAAACATTTCATGCTCTGATTATCACGTTGAAAACACAATTATCAAAGCTTGTAAATAAAGATTTTCGAGCATCGCTCATTTTATTTCGTATATAGAAAAGCCCACCTTAAAGTTTACAGAACTATAATACGAGCTTCCGTCTTTGGTCTTCCGTCCTATCCTCGATGCTGACTTCCCCCTTTTATCATAAATAAACAAACTTAATAACTAGATCGCAATGATAAAAGAAACAGGAAATCAAAATCGGTTTTAGTCTTTTAGGCCTTTGCACTTTACTACTTTCTTTAGATTAACTAATAAACGAGACTTTGATCAATTCTCGTCTACAAACTGACTCGGCTCATTACTCGACACTTAGGTCAGTAGATAATGGATGTCGATAAGTTATAACGACTTAAAAGTTCACAAGGAACGAAGTTGAAATAGATTCAACTTAAGAATTTAAGTTTTGGAAACTTCCTGCAAAATACAGTAGTTCTGGAGTTCGCACAGAACATAAAATTTTAAAACAGGGGATGAATCTTATACCAAAAGAAAGCCACGGATGTCTAGTTTGCTCTCCAATTTACGGATCTCGATTTCATTAAGCGAGCTTAATGTTATGACATTTTCGTGAAATGTCGCAAAACAGTCCGCGCGAAACCCTAATGCTCGACAAAACTCGACGCACGATTCCCTAGGTTCGATCAATACTATTCCACTTTTATTTTCACGAAATTTCCATCTCAATGCAGTCAACATGCAATATCCCTTAATCGGGTTCACATTCATGTCATTTGATTAAATAAACGACGAGCATTTCCTCGTCATTTCCAACTAACCAATTACTATACCAAATCAAATTTCAAATTCAAATTCTATTTCAACTTCTCGTTTATTAACTAAAACTCAAATCATCTCGTATCTCGGATGGAAAATTTGTTAACTACAATATCGTTCGTCAATCAATAATAATCATTATTATCAAAATGGTTTTCCTTATTCGACTTTTCTATCGGCTTTTAATCTCGATTCTTTGTCTCTTATCAAAATTCGAACCTTCTTAGAATTCGTTCAAATTTTACGGTTACGATCTTTAACTAGCAAGATTATCATAGGTTTGAATCACAAACCTAAATCATTATTTATTCTCGACTTATCGACGATTGCTCGTCTCTTAACAAAAATCCGACGTTCTCCGATTTCTTTCAAATTTTACAACATCGTTCCTTATCTATCAAGAATTACTAATATGCAAACCATATACTCAAAACATTATCGAATTTCAACTTATCGACAAGTTTCCGTCTCTTACGTTTTTTATTTTATTTTTAGAAAAATTCCAAATAAATATATATTCATCCTCATACATCCTACATGCCATTTTTATTATCCATTCATGCATATCATATCATCTACTACACCAAAACATGCATTCTTCATCTCTTACACTTATATTTTTATTTTTAGAAAATTCTAATTTAATTCATGTCAAAGTCATCTAACATCATTTAGAACACTAATCCATCAATTAAACATCAAGAAAATCGAATCACATAAAACCCCTAAAATTTCCCTAAAATTTCGGTATTAACATAAACAAGGGGGGAAATGATTTCTTCATGATTCGATCCATAAAATCTAATTCTAAGCATACTATAACATGTATTAAACAAGGGTTCAACATGCTTCTTTATCCTCTTAATTTTGAAAAAATGAAGTTGATGGAATCAAGTTTTTGTTCGGTTCATAACGTAGACGATGTTCCTACCTTGCGAAATATGAACTCGGAAATGAAATCGATCGGTAGACGGATGACTTGATGCTCTTGCGAAAGCTTGAAGATGAACTTTAATGGAGGAATTTGAGAGAGAAATGAGAGAGAGAGATGAAGGGAGGTGGCGGCAATGGTGGAGTGAGGGAGAGAGGGATGACTAAGCTAATACTATTACATAAAGTAGGAAAATATCCAACAAAGGGTGATGACTCATTAAGGGGCGTTTGAGGGAGGATTATTTGACGGAAATATCTCGTTTTCGGGTCTAGAAAAACGTTATAAAAGTTAAGAAATAATTTCATAGTCGGTTACGTATTCGACGAAATCTAATTCGACCATTATATTAGAAATAAATCACGTACTCGGAAAACCTAATTAGTTTTTCAAAATCCGATAAAAAGTTGGGATTAGACAGTCTAAAATTCGCCCGGAAAAATCATAAAATTTGACTTTCTCCGGTGAACTCGTATCGAAGAAAAAGTGAATGTAAAAATTGATGGTTTTTCGATCTGAGTTTTCGGACGAAAAATCTATCGGACGCGAAAACCCTAATACTGTCACAGCCCGACTTCCCGAAGGACGGCAAAGCCGGGGTGCGACTAGGGATTGGAATAAAGAAACGGAAAGAAAGGGAAAACTACTGAATAAACGATATTTGTAACATAAACTACTATGAATTTGACTTCATTGAATAAAAAGGGAGTCGATCTCAGAAGATCGCTCGACAAAGTTTGATCAATGAAAGCTAGGTTTAAAGTAATAACAATTTAAACCGAAATGATTTACATAAATAAGGGAACTGACTTTAATTAATGAAAGAAAGAGTTGATCACGAAGGATCACTAGACATAACTGTTCTTAGAAGAGACTAAGTTCAAGGAATGAAACTTAGTTCTAAAATTATATACTAACTGAAACTAGTTTACAGAATTGGCAACGGAAAAATGTAGAAATGATAACGCATATCAAATATGAAATCGAGGCTCAACTACACTTCTTTCCTGAGAAAAGATCTTTACTCAACCTCCTCCGCCTTCGTCGCTCAACCTGCACATTTAAAAACAAACATGCAGGGCTAAGTACAAAAGTACTTAGTGGGCACATTGCCGAAAATATTTTTATATGTAACGCAACGGGGTTTTTCTTTAGAAGGCCCGTGCTTACCAAATATTAAATCAAATCATGCATCTTTTCATAAACACTTGTATAAATACTTTTACTGCTGAACACTTAATTTCTAAACGACACACTGTGGGTTTTTTAAACTCACATCCGATCGTCTGGAAAGCACCTGAGGGCTAACTCAGAAACTGTCCCTCTGGATAGCACTTGTGGGCTATCTCAGAATCTGATCATTTAGTTAGAATTATCTGGATAGCAGCCTGAGGGCTATCTCAGAATCCAATACTCTGGTTAGCACCTGAGGGCTAACGTAGAGAGACATAATAGAATTCACATAAACAATTCATTAAAGCACTGATAGAACTTTAATACTCACTTATTAAAACAATACGTAATCACTTTCGAGCAACGCTCGCATATAAATACTTTAATACTCATTTATTAAAGCAAAACGTAAAAACCTTTGAGCAACGCTCGCATAAAATCACTTCACAAGTAACGGCATTCAACGTAGTTTTGGTTTTAGAAAGCCCACCTCGTTCGTTTACAGAACTATAACACGTGCTTCCGTCTCTGATCTTCCGTCCTGTCTTCTAACCTCGACGTCCTCCTTCTTTGAACGTAAATAATAAAACAAAGATAAGTTGTCGAGTCAATAAAAGAAAAATGGAATTCGAACTGAAATCGAATTAATCTTTTAAGTTCTTAAGCTTTAGGCATTTGCACGCTTAACTAGATTCTTTTAGTTAATCTAGAACGAGACTCGAACACTTCTCGTTTAAAACTCGCTCGGGTTCTTACTCGACACTGAGGTCAGTCATTAATGATAGTCGATAGCTTATAACGACTTAGAAGATCAAAAGAAATCAAGTTGAAAAGAATTCAACTTAAGAAACTAAGTCTCGGAAATTACTGTTCAGATCAGTAAGTCCACCCAGAACAGGGGATCTCGAAACAGGAAATGTGCCCTATACCAAAAGAAAGCCACAGCTGTCTAGTTTACTCTCCAATTCGCGGATCTTGATTTCGTTAAGCGAGCTAGGAGATATGACAGTTTTCGTGAAACGTCGCAGAAATGCCCGAACTAGCCCTAGAGCTCATATATTTCGACGTATGACTTCCTCGGTTCGTTTTATGCTATCGCACTTAAACTCTTACGAAATTTATACCTCAAGGAAGTTAACGCTTAACCTCATACGCGACGAACTCCTTCTCATTTCTCGGTTACTAATACGACGATTAAAACCTCGTCATTCAAAACTAGTCAATTACTATACCAAATCAATTTCACTTCTCGTCTCTACTCCTCGTTTACAACTATCACTTAACATTTAATAACTCGAATGTGAATATCGTCAACTACGAAGTTGTTCATTTATCACCAACGATCATTAATATCAAAATATTTCCTTGGTTCGATTCTTCTATCAATACTTATGCTCGTGTCTTCGTCTCTTATGAAAATTCCAACGTCATTAGAACTTGATCAAATTTTACACTATCGTTCATTATCTATCGAGAATCATTATTATGCAAATCATAACCTCATATCATCATTTATTCCCAACTTATCGACCGTCGTTCGTCTCTTACGTAAAATTCTACATTCTCCGTTTTCATTCAAATTTTACGACAACGACTATCATCTAACGAGCATTACTAATATATAAATCATATTATCAAAATGTAGACGAAGTTCTTACCTTTCGTATTATAAACTCGGATTGGACTTTGATCGGTAGATGGAAGAGTTGTGGATCTTGGAAGAGCTTGGACTTCTATCTCCAATGGAAGAAATTGAGAGAAAAATGAGAGTGAATGGAGGAGGTGGGGTGGCGGCAATGGAGTGATGAAGGAGAAGGTGATGACTCATCTATGGTGAGTCATAAGTAAGAAGAAATATCTCATAAAGTGGTGTGACTCGTTAGGGAGACGTTTGGCGAGGGAAAAATTAACGAAAATTCTCGTTTCCGACTCTTAAACGTCGTTTTAAAAGTCGAGAAATACTTTTCTAGTTAGTTACGGAATTGGCGAAATCTAATTTGTCCGTTAGATTGGAAATAATTTACGTACTCGGAAAACTTAAATCGTTTTTCAAAATCCGAGAAAAAGTCGGGACGTCACAGTCCAAAATTCGTCCGGAAAAATCATAAAAACGAACTTTCTCGGGCGAACTCGTATCGCAATTTCGTGAATGTAAAAATCAGACGGTTCCCCGATCTGAGTTCTCGAACTAAAAAAATTTTCGTCCGCAAAAACCCTAATACAGTATTCGTTTCACTGACTTCCGGAATTTATGTTCTGAAACGGATTTCACCGTTAGTCTTAGAATTGAAAATCGGGAGCTTAGGCGTGCAAAGCCTTAATTATTATTAACTTTAAATTTTTAACGCAGAAGAAATTTTCCGGGGTATTACATCCTACCCCCCTTACGAAAAATTTCGTCCCGAAATTTACTTACCTCCTTCGCAAAAAGCTCTCACGTAGCTTCCTCTTGCCTGTGGTACTTCCAAAATACTTTACTAATTGTATCGACATACTTCTCAACTCTCGTACCTTTCGATTCCGGATCGGTCTCGGTCTTTCGCTATAACTTATATCTTAATCAAAATCTATGTCTTGCTGGTGGGTTACACGTTTAGAATTGTACACGAAGTGTCACAGCCCCAAATCCCGAGGGACGGCAAAAGCCGGGGTGCGACTGGGGTTGGATTAAAGAAGCAGGGAAGAAGGGGGCTAATTGACTAAACATACATGAAAAACATCGATAAACCATGAACAAGACTTGAATATAAAAGAAAGAGTTAATCCCTAAGGATTTCTCGACAAAAGTACAAAAAGAAGCTAAGTTCATATTTACAGACTTAAACTACAAAGTATTGTTCAAAAGTACATCTCAAAAAGAAATACAGAGTTTGGCAGCGGAAGGGTTCTAACTAAGCATCCTATCCTTTAACTCAACATCAACCGTCGCCGCTCACCGTCGCTTCAACCTGCACATTTAGAAAACAATGCAGGGCTAAGTACAAACGTACTTAGTGGGCACGATGCCGAAATCATAATCATAAATACAGATAAATATGGCATTTCATAAGCGTAGCACATCGGAGTTTTATTGAAAGAATCCGTGTCTTCTAAACATTTTCTGACTTTTTCTCATAAATCACTCGCGCGGGCATTTTCTAACTAATGTTACGTTCAATCTTGACCAATTCTAATTCACCGTGGCTGGTACCCCTCAACAGGATATCACACACACCACAGGTTACAAAGTGCACTAACTCTGGAAAGCACTTAGCAGCTAACTCAGAGCCGATCGTTAGTTAATCTAATTAGACTAACTCTAAATCTGCAAAACACGAATGTTGACTCAGATAGGTACAAGAGAACTCACATAAAACATAAAACAGTTCATGCCATATTATCACTTTGAAAACACAGATATCAAAGCGATAAAGAAAGATTTTCCGAGCATTGCTCGTTTTATTTCTATATAAAAGCCCACCTTGATTTACAGAACTTAAAGCAAAACTTCCAACTTCGGATCTTCTGTCCTTTCTCTACAGTTGGCTTCCTCCTTCATCGTAAAATAAACATACTTAAAAACGGGTCGTAAAAGATAATCGAAGAGGTTTTAGTTGTTTCATTCTTTAGGCATTTGCACGCTTATTAGTTTCGTTTTACTTAACGGGAAACGAGACTCGTACCAATCTCGTTTAGAACTCGGAAGATCTCATACTTGACTCTCAGGTCAGTAGAGAAGGTAGTCGATATCTTAATACGACTTTAAAGATTAAAAGAAACTAAGTTGGAAAGAATCAACTTAGGCGATTTACGTTTTAGTTCATTGAACGATTTATGAAATTTCTCGGTTATTACTTCTTTAATGAAAGGATAAGAGATAAGATCTCGACAGGTTTTCATCATTAAAGGTCCTGTACTTGACTCTAGGGTCAGTAGGGAGATATTCAATAGATAAAACGGCTTAAACGATCGAAAGAAACTAAGTTGTGAACTAAACAACTTAGAAAACAAGAAACTGAATTTTCACTGCACAGTCCAGTAACTCTGGAGGCTGTCCAGAACAGAGGATTTGGAAACAGGGAATGAACCCTGAACCACTGGAAAGATTGGGATGTCTAGTTCGCGCTCCAATTTACGGATCACAAATCCGATAAACGAGCTGGAAGTTATTACAGTTTCCGGCGAGGGTCGTAAAACTGCCGTGAAAACCCTAATTACTTGATAGGTTTGACGTATAACGTCTTAGGTTCGTTCTAAGCTCTCGTATTAAATTTTTTTAGAAACTGGACTCTCAAGGCAGTCATCACGTACTTCCGTACGTGACAAACTCCTTCTCAAAACTCGCTCAAAAGCACGACGTTCTTACCGTCGGATTTCAACTAACAATTACTAAACCAACAAAAATTCAAAATGCGTTCTAGTTCTCGACTATAACTATAGCCCATATTATATCAACTCGAAAGCTTATGACGTCACCTAGAAAGTTGTTCTAAATTCTATCATAAACAATAATATCAAATTAGAATTTTCATCCGACTTCTCGATTATTAGTTACGACTAAATGTTCGTCTCTTACGCGAGTTTTCAAAGTTGTCGGATTTCGTTCAAATTTTACGACGTTAAACTACGTCTAACGTGAATCACTTTCATGCATGCAAAGATATCATAACATCATTATAACTCAACTTATAAGGTGATATTTATCTCTTATGTTTCATTAAACATTTTTAGAAAATTCTCAATTAAATTCTATAATCAACTAACATGATTTGCAACATAATTTAACCAACAATTCATCACTTATATCAAACATGTGGAACCCTCTAATTACTATATAAAATTCTGTTTTTATAAAGATGTTAAGGGGGTGATTTTCTTCTCCAATTAACTACATTTATTTACTAATCAACCTCTTATATCATCAAATAATCAATTGCAAAACAATTATCAACTAACATGCATAAACCCCTAAATTCAACTTAAATCCTAATTGAAATTTCACAAACACATAGGGCTTTTTATTTCTTTTCATTCAAACCACTAATTAAACATCTATTAAACAAGAATCAATCATCAAATGAAGAAAATTAAAAATCCTACAAACATGCCCTAAATTTTCGGCATTAACATAGGTATTAGGGTTCTTATTTTTGTTCAATTTTAATCCCTAATTATCATATCTAATACATCTAATTTCATTATTCCAAGATCAAAACATCTATTCCAATACCTTATTTTTCGATTAAAGAAGGAAAAATAAAAGAAGAAGAAGAAGATGGTTGGATAGAATTGTGGAGGAAAGAATTACCTTGAGAATTAAAGAAAGATGTATGGAGTTTGAATGGATGGATTGTGACTTGTGTTCTTCTTCAAGCTCTTGGAGATGTCTTCAATGGTTGATGATTAAGTGAAGAAGATGAAGAATGGGGGAGTGCAGCCGAGAGAGAGAGAGAAGTGGGAAGAAATGGTTTTGTTTAAGTGTTAAAAACACTTGATATGATGAAAGGTTTGAAAATATGAAAAGTAAAGTTTAGGTGTCACTTAATTATACATCATCAACATGCATGTCTTCCACCTAATTAACAAAAAATAATAAAAAAACAACAAAAAGTCGGCTGCCATGCAGAATTTTTTGAGGGATATGTGTTTTTCCGGCGCGATCCGACGTTACGGAAAACGTTCGACGAAAAACGTTGTTCGGTACAAAATCGTCACGATTCGATTTGACCTAAAATTCTAACGTATGAAACTTAATTGGAAAATAAATTTACAAAAAAATTATTTGACAAAAATTTGGGACGACACAGTCCGAGTTTCGTCCGAAAAAACATAAAAACGAACTTTCTCGGGCGTGTTTGTATCGCAATTTCGTGATTGTAAAATCAGACAGTTTTCCGTTCTGAGTTTACGAACTAAAAACTTTTCGTACGTGCTAACCCTAAATACAGTAGTCATCTAGCTGACTTCTGTAATTTATTTTCAGAAACGGATTCGACCGTTAGCCTTAGAATTCAAAAATTGTAAGCTTAGGCGTGCAAATCCATTTATTTAATTAACTTTAAAATTTTTAAGAACGTAAGGAATTTATGGGGCATTACATCCTACCCCCCTTACGAAAAATTTCGTCCCGAAATTTGCTTACCTTCTGTAAAAAGATGAGGATACCGCTCCTTCATCTTCTCCTCGAGTTCCCACGTGGCTTCTTCTTGCCCGTGATGGTTCCATAGCACTTTAACTATTGGTATCGATTTGGTTCTTAATTCTTGGACTTTTCTATCAAAAGATCAATATCGGCTTTTCTTCATAGCTTAGGTCAGATTCAAGAACTACGTCTTGCTGACTAATGACGTGCTTAGGATCATAAACATATTTTCTCAACTGAGAAATGTGAAAAACGTTATGAACGCTTCCTAGACTTGGCGGTAAGGCCAATCTATACGCGACTGGTCCTATTCTCTCGAGGATTTCATAAGGTCCTATAAACCTGGGTCTTAACTTACCCTTTACTCCGAATCTAAGGATTCCTTTGGTCGGGGATATCTTAAGAAAAACTTTATCTCCTATTTCAAACTCGAGGTTGGTTCAACGATCGTCGGCATACGACTTCTGTCGGCTCTGGGCCTCTTTCATTCTATCTCAAATCTGTCGAACTATCTCAATCATCTCATTGATTGCATCTGGGCCTAAGTTCTTTCTCTCTCCCACTTCGTCCCAATAAAGTGGCGATCTACATTTCTTGCCATACAGAGCCTCAAACGGCGCCATTCCTATCGTGGCTTGATAGCTGTTGTTGTAGGCGAATTTGACTAAGTGTAGAATTTCTTCCCAATTCGTGCCTTGATCCAAAACCACTGTTCTTAACATATCGACCAAAATCTGAATCGTTCTCTCTGACTGTCCATCTGTCTGTGGGTGAAAAGCTGTACTGAAATTAAGCTCTGTTCCAACTCTTTCTGTATCGTAATCCAAAATCTCGAGGTAAACTTAGCATCTCTGTCTGATATTATGACCTTCGGTATTCCATGCAGACGTATAATCTCTCTGACATACAACTGAGCTAGTCTCTCTGATCCATATGTAGTCTTAATCGGTAAGAAGTGAGCTGACTTCGTAAGTCTATCTATTATCATCCAAATCGCTGTGTTTCCTCTTCTCGACTTAGGCAAGCCTGTGACAAAGTCCATAGCTATGCCTTCCCATTTCCAATCTGGGACATCCAACGGTTGTAGCAATCCATACGGTCATCGGTGTAAAGCCTTAACTTGTTGACATGCTAGGCATCTTTCTATAAACGAGGCAACGTCTCGTTTCATTCTGTTCCACCAAAAGTTTCTTCTCAAATCTTGGTACATTTTCGTACTTCCTGGATGTGCTGTGTAAGGCGTATCGTGAGCCTCACTCAAGATTTCGTTCTTCAATTCGTTGTTGTTGTCGGGAATACAAATCCTGCCTTCATAAAGTATTGCATTGTCTGGAGCCTCAGAATATCCTTCCGGCTTATCTGTCCTTATCCTTACTCGTAACTTTTCCATTGGCTCGTCTTTTCTCTGAGCACTAATGATCCTTTCTCTCAAATCTGGTGTAGCTTCTAATGCTGCTATTTGACTTGTTATTGTTGTTGGCGTGTCAAGCACTCTGATATCCATCTTCTCGAATTCTCGTATTAAGGTTTCTTCTTCTACAAAAAGACATCCTAACTTCGTTGGAGCCTTGCGACTCAATGCATCTGCTACCACATTAGCCTTTCCTGGATGGTAGTTAATTCCACAGTCATAATCTTTGACTAATTTGAGCCATCGTCTTTGTCTCATGTTCAGTTCTTTTTGCTCGAAAAAGTATTTCAGGCTCTTGTGATCAGTGAATATCTCAACTCTTACACCATAGAGATGGTGTCTCCAAATCTTTAGCGCATGCACTACGGCTGCAAGTTCTAAATCGTGGGTTGGGTACTCAACTTCGTGAGGTCGAAGTTGTCGTGAAGCATAAGCTATCACTCGTCCGTCTTGCATCAAGACACAACCTAATCCATTTTTCGATGCGTCAGTATAAACCACATATTCCTTGTTTGTGTCTGGAAGTGCTAGTACTGGCGCTGTAGTTAACTTTTCCTTAAGAGTTTGGAAACTCTTCTAGCACTCATCCGTCCACTTAAACTTGGTATCCTTCCTGAGTAGCTGCGTCATCGGGCGAGCGAGAAAATCCTTCGATAAACCTTCTGTAATAACCAGCTAATCCCAAGAAACTTCTGATCTCATTCTGACTTGTTGGTGTCTTCCAGTTGTGCACTGCTTCTACTTTGGCTGGATCCACCTTGATTCCTTCTGTCGATACTATGTGTCCAAGGAACATTACTTCCTTCAGCCAAAATTCGCATTTACTGAATTTAGCATAGAGTTTCTCAGCTCTTAGTGTTTCCAACACTATCCGTAGATGTTTCTCGTGCTCTGTCTCATTCTTAGAGTAAATGAGGATGTCGTCAATGAATACTAGAACAAATTTGTCCAAGTAGAGGTAGAAGACTCTGTTCATAAGGTCCATGAATACGGTGGAGCGTTGGTCAAACCAAATGGCATCACTAAAAATTCGTAATGGCCATATCGGGTTCTAAAAGTGGTCTTCGGTACATCTTCAGGTTTGATCTTGAGCTGATGATACCCTGACCTCAAATCTATCTTGGAGAAGACTCCTGCACCCTTAAGCTGATCGAACAGATCCTCGATCCTTGGCAAAGGATATTTGTTCTTGAGAGTGATCTTGTTCAGTTCTCGGTAATCGATGCACATTCTCATCGATCCGTCCTTTTTCCTAACAAAAAGCACGGGTGCTCCCCAAGGTGAAACGCTTGGCCTGATAAAACCAAGGTCTAGTAATTCCTGTAACTGGATTTTGAGCTCTTCCAGTTCCTTCTGTGCCATTCTGTAAGGGGCTTTAGACTTAAGAGCTACTCCTGGTTCTAAATCGATCGTGAAGTCCACATGACGATCTGGTGGCAATCCTGGTAGTACTTCTAGAAAAACATCTTCATATTCGTTCACGACTTTTACGTCCTGAATGGTCTTCTCGGCTCCTGGTTCTCCAACTAGGTACACAAGATAGGCTGTAGTACCTTTCTTCTTCATGATTTTCGTGGCCCGAAGGGCTGATATGATTGGTACGCTTCTACCCATTGAAATTCCGTGGAATTCAGTCGGTTCTTTACCCGGCGGCTGAAAAGAAATTTTTCTCTCGTTGCAGAGAATCGTAGCGTAATTCTCTGACAACCAATCCATTCCTAGGATTATATCTACGTCCCACATTATCATAACATTTAGGTTGTTCGCTATAACCTTATGAGTTCCGATTTTTAGTTCTAGGTTAGAGCAAACATGCGTGGAAGTAGTGATCTCTCCTGAAGGTGTGGCTACTCTCATAGATTGTGCAGCTCTTACAGGTCTGATGTCTAAGTTATCGGCACATGAGCCAGCAATGAAAGAATGCGATGCGCCAGTATCAAACAGTATCTTAATGGGGATGTTGTGGAGTTTTCCCATACCTGCTAGATTGCCTTTTCCTTTGCGCTGACCGCTTTGTTTGATAGCGCATGCCCTCGCATTCTGTTGCTGTTGTGCATGCTGCTGAAACTGTTGCTGGTTCATAGGCGGCTGCTGCGGCTGTGCTTGGATGGCTCGGAGGGGTACTACTTGAAGCGGTTTAGGGCAGTCCTTTTTCATGTGCCCCTTCTGTCCACAGTTGAAACAGTTGGGGGTACCTATTTGGCAGACTCCAGGATAGGCTCGATTGCACTTCGGGCAGACAGGGATGGTAATCCTCCCTGGGTTATTCGCTCCCTGGTTAAAATTCCTCTGTTACCCTTGTGGCTGGTTCAGCTGATTATTTCCCTTCCACGGCGAGTTCTGCCTGTTCCCCTAAATGAACAATCCCGATTAGTTGTTTCCCTGCCACGACCTCTTGCCATTGTTGTTGTTGTTGGCAGGCTGCTGATAGCCCCTTTTCTGTCCTCCCTGATTGTTGTAACCCTGACTGTAGCCTTCGCTACCTCCTCCGTTCCATTTTCTCTTCCCCTGGTAGTTGCTGCTGTTGTTGTTGTAGTAGCCTCGATTCTGATTCTGCGCTGGTGCTGACGCCGTTGGTACAATCTTTTTCTCATCAGGCACGACGGCCTCCATTTCCAGTGCTCTTCCTAGTATGTCTGAATAACCTAGTCCTCCATGACTAGCCAAAGCAATTCCCAATTCATGACGTAAACCTCCCTGAAATTTCTTTGATAACTTCTCCTCAATGTCGACCAATGTCGGCGCATACCTCATCAGCTCGCAGAACTTGACGTCATATTCCGTCACAGTCAGCTTTCCCTGCTTCAGATTATAAAATTCGGCCTCTTTCTGTGCCCTATACGTCTTGGGGACGTATTTGTCAAAGAAAATCTCCTTAAACTCTTCCCACGAAAAACGAGCCAGATGCTCAGCAGGTATCACCTTCTGTCTTGCCTCCCACCAGTAATCTGCCGATCCCGTCAGTTGGAAAGCGACACACAGCATTCTCTCCTCATCAGTGCATCTGAGGAGTTTGAAAATTTTCTCGGTCGACCTCACCCATAGCTCAGCATCGCTAGGGCTTCCAGTTCCATTAAACATTGGAGGGTTCCTTTTGAGGAAAAGATCCTCAATATCTCTACGGGGCGGTGGTGGAGGTGGTGGTGATGGTGACGGGGGTGGAGATGGGGATGGAGTGATATTCCGCTCATATTCCTGTTCTTGGTTATTTTCTGGCTGACGTCCACCACGTCCTCTCGGCCTTCCAGGTCTTCGACCTCTCCTGTTGTTAACATTTCTCGGCGGCATTTTCTTTAGTCTAGGGAAAAATTGAAAATTTTCATTAGTTTCCTTCTGTTAATTACACTTAGCACTTACTAGCTCGTTCTCAACTTAATCAAATTCATGGAACAACATATCAAACATAGCTTTGATATCATTTCATTAATCTTTTAACTTTCGAGTTAAGCTCATTTCCCCGTTACACGAGTTCATTTAACATTCTGATTTTAATTACTCGATTCATAAGAAATTTTACTTGATTAAAAACCCTCTTTACGGGTCATATATATATACATCCAAAAAGAATATTACTTTTGCCTCTAACTAGGACTTATACAAAAAGGGTTAGACTATTATTAGTCTAAACTAGGCTGATTGCCTACTATTTACTGGGTGCACTAACAAACTGCACTCCGTATCTACCAGAGTACTAGAACGGAAACAATTCATAAAATTTCGTATCCTCTAGAGTACTACAAAAATTAACTAGTTACTGATCCGACTCTATACAGGACAAAGAGCTATTACTACTACTGATATTTACCCATATCTATAAAGCACTGCCTAACTAAACTGCAGTAGAATCCAAAATTACTCCGAAGTCTACAAAATCCTAACAACCCTCCCCTGGGTCCTCCTCAAGGTCCTCCTCCGGATCCTCCTCCGGGTCCTCCTCCGGATCCTTCTCCGGATCCTCCTCTTGATCCTCCTCCTCGGACTCCGAACCAAAAACCAGCTCGAGTGCCTGGTCCACCCTCAGAGTAGAACCGTCGTCAAGTATAAGCAGGGTGGGTGAGGGTGCCTCAGAAACAGTCTCCTCCAAGTCGGAGACCAAGTCATCCTCTCTGACCTCTCTCGCACGCTTCTTCAGGGGAAGAAGGTGCTCGGGAACTGAACCTGAACCCGACTCGAACTCCTCCCTAGAACGAACCCTGGACGGTCCTGGCTCCATCTGCTGTCGGACTACTCCCCACTTCGCGCAGATCTCCTCGAGTGGCATAAGTGGAGAAGGCAGCTCTAACATAGCGGCGAGCTCCGCGTCGATCTCTCGGTAGTCTGGTCCCTCTCTGTACAGTCTTGTCTCCAACGGTCCCCTGATCCGAACACAAACGTCGGGCACAAACGGCGAAGACAACCCCAACAGTGCGGCTGTCTCAGCGTCAACCTCTACAAAACCCGGGCCTGGGATCAACTCCTCAATCTGTTGTCCAACCGGTGGTGACTCTGGTGTAACTACTGTCTCCTCGTCCTCCTCTGGCTGCTCTAACTCAGACTCAGACTCCTCCTCCAGTACACCGTCTGGTGGTAACTCTAACAAAGCCAAGTACTCCGGGTCTAAGTCAAGCTCCTCAAGCTCTGTCTCGCCTGGAAAGTGACTGTAGGGGATGTGTGGCTCTAAAGGAAGGGGAAGCATAAACCTGCTCTCAAAGAAACGCCTATGCACACACAGGGCGAATCCGGCGTAATTGAGGGTCGGCTCCGTGTCGTCGCCGAAAATCCCCAAGAAGTACCAAGCTGCACGGTGCGCCCATCCGCGCCACTCGTCCGGTAGGTGCACAATCAAGTCTAATATCGCCTGACTCTCCCTAATCAGATGTCGCACTGGGTAGTAGGCTGAAGAAAAATTACTAACAATCTGTCCCACATCCTCTTCTCCATAGTCTACCTCGAACTCGTAGTACTCATCCTGCAACATGTCAACTATGGTGCGCTTGCACGAGGCTAAAGGTTGACTCTTCCGAGCCGTAACACGAGTCCTAGCCATCCTACAAAAGTTTTAAGGTAACACGGATCAGTAATAGGTAGGAAAAAAAAATAACTTATCTCATCGAAACATAAATTACAAAATGAATATCCCTTATTCAATTGTAACATCAATACTTAAGTCAACCACTTATTAAGACTTCTAGCAATTCAAGAAATTGCACTCAACAACATATATATATATATTTATATACATAAAATTAAAGATTTTATTTTCATTCTTTTCCTTTCACCATATTATTACTCATTTAAATTTTTCTATTTCTTTTATTTCTTAACTCATTAACTCTTAACGATTTTCACTTATTAAAACAAAGTATATTTACTTCGTTCATGTTACTTATTCAAAAGTAACATCCATTTTCAAAAAAATTTATCGTTCACGACTCTTGATATTCGTACTAATTGTAGTCGTCGCTCAAGACGAAAATATGGAATTTAATTCCATAAAAAGAAAAAGAAATATAGCTTAAGAATAACTTCCTGGAAAACTAAGTTCCAGTTGTCGTCGCTAGACTCGGGCGATCGATGGGAAGAAAAAAAAAATTAATCAAGCTTCGCGCTCGACTTCTAATAAACTCTACGATTTTCTTTATAAAGTTCGATCAAGCGAACCCTATCGCAACACGAAACGAGAAGAAAAAGAAATGACGTGTCGCGAACTGACGTTATTTACATTACTTACACGTAAGTAATGTTCACTTATTTTATTTGGCTTTGATTTCAATTTATTCAATTTTCGTCGTCTCGTTCATATCTTTCTTAACTCGAAGTCGAAAGCTTCTCAAACGTCTAATTGCTCCCTTCTTTTACTAACACGATTTATTGAATTATTTTATTCATTTTATTTCTTTTCCCTCGCAGGAATTCTTAGACGACAAGTTCGACTTTGCCGAGTCCTTATTCATGTCACTAAACGCGCGTGACATTCATCAGAGGAAGTCCTTCTCACGTTAGGGATCTCTTTTCGAAATCATTTCAAAACAACGTTTCTTAAAAATGTCTAAGTTCTCGAAGAACTGGAAAGTTCTTAGGTTCCACGTCTACGTTCTCATTGAACCGGGAAAATTCCCTAAAATCTGACTATATTCTCGTATCCGCATACTTTTTCATAAAAAGGAAATCATTGCGCAAATATTTTCACATAAGATAGTACTTGTACTATCGCATAATCATGTAGAGTATAAAAATTATACTTCTGTAAAATTCTCATTTTTTTTTTAAAACACAACTCATTCTCGTCTTCAAATTTTTATTGAATACTTGCTCATAAATTCCTTATTTAAAAGAAATCTCATTATAAAATTCTTTCACTTTTCCTCGTTGAGTCGATGTAGCGGGCGGTTGAGTTGACATCTACGTTCTCAATCTTAGCATCATAGTCTAACTCTTATCTCATACTTGGAAAGACGACTTTGATCCAGAGTATATACAAATACCATGTCTCATGACTTGAAAGAAGACTCGATATAGAGTACAAACAAATACTCTATACTATTTCTCGAAGGAAGACTTGTATAAGAATACCACTTTATGATGTTACTTAAAGAAATGACTCGTACTTGAAAGAATGACTCACACTAACTCATACTAGAAGATTGACTCAGAAGCAGAGCAGAAAACGAACACTGCTCTGATACCACTCTGTCACAGCCCCAAATCCCGAGGGACGGCAGAAGTCGGGGTGCGACTGGGGTTGGATTAAAGAAGCGGGGAAGAAGGGGGCTAATTGACTAAACATACATGAAAAACATCGATAAACCATGAACAAGACTTGAATATAAAAGAAAGAGTTAATCCCTAAGGATTTCTCGACAAAAGTACAAAAAGAAGCTAAGTTCATATTTACAGACTTAAACTACAGAGTATTGTTCAAAAGTACATCTCAAAAAGAAATACAGAGTTTGGCAGCGGAAGGGTTCTAACTAAGCATCATATCCTTTAACTCAACATCAACCGTCGCCGCTCACCGTCGCTTCAACCTGCACATTTAGAAAACAATGCAGGGCTAAGTACAAACGTACTTAGTGGGCACGATGCCGAAATCATAATCATAAATATAGATAAATATGGCATTTCATAAGCGTAGCACATCGGAGTTTTATTGAAAGAATCCGTGTCTACTAAACATTTTCTGACTTTTTCTCATAAATCACTCTCGCGAGCATTTTCTGACTAATGTTACGTTCAATCTTGACCAATTCTAATTCACTGTGGCTGGTACCCCTCAACAGGATATCATATACACCACAGGTTACAAAGTGCACTAACTCTGGAATGCACTTAGCAGCTAACTCAGAGCCGATCGTTAGTTAATCTAATTAGACTAACTCTAAATCTGCAAAACACGAATGTTGACTCAGATAGGTACAAGAGAACTCACATAAAACATAAAACAGTTCATGCCATAATATCACTTTGAAAACACAGATATCAAAGCGATAAAGAAAGATTTTCCGAGCATTGCTCGTTTTATTTCTATATAAAAGCCCACCTTGATTTACAGAACTTAAAGCAAAACTTCCAACTTCGGATCTTCTGTCCTTTCTCTAAGTTGGCTTCCTCCTTCATCGTAAAATAAACATACTTAAAAACGGGTCGTAAAAGATAATCGATCAAAGAGAATCGAAGAGGTTTTAGTTGTTTCATTCTTTAGGCATTTGCACGCTTATTAGATTCGTTTTACTTAAACGGGAAACGAGACTCGTACCAATCTCGTTTAGAACTCGGAAGATCTCATACTCGACTCTCGGGTCAGTAGAGAAGGTAGTCGATATCTTAATACGACTTTAAAGACTAAAAGAAACTAAGTTGGAAAGAATCAACTTAGGCGATTTACGTTTTAGTTCATTGAACGATTTATGAAATTTCTCGTTTATTACTTCTTTAATGAAAGGATAAGAGATAAGATCTCGACTGGTTTTCATCATTAAAGGTCATGTACTTGACTCTAGGGTCAGTAGGGAGATATTCGATAGATAAAACGGCTTAAACGATCGAAAGAAACTAAGTTGTGAACTAAACAACTTAGAAAACAAGAAACTGGATTTTCACTGCACAGTCCAGTAACTCTGGAGGCTGTCCAGAACAGAGGATTTGGAAACAGGGAATGAACCCTGTACCACTGGAAAGATTGGGATGTCTAGTTCGCGCTCCAATTTACGGATCACAAATCCGATAAACAAGCTGGAAGTTATTACAGTTTCCGGCGAGGGTCGTAAAACTGCCGTGAAAACCCTAATTACTTGATAGGTTCGACGTATAACGTCTTAGGTTCGTTCTAAGCTCTCGTATTAAATTTTTTTAGAAACTGGACTCTCAAGGCAGTCATCACGTACTTCCGTACGTGACAAACTCCTTCTCAAAACTCGCTCAAAAGCACGACGTTCAAACCGTCGGATTTCAACTAACAATTACTAAACCAACAAAAATTCAAAACGCGTTCTAGTTCTCGACTATAACTATAGCCCATATTATATCAACTCGAAAGCTTATGACGTCAACTAGAAAGTTGTTCTAAATTCCATCATAAACAATAATATCAAATTAGAATTTTCATCCGACTTCTCGATTATTAGTTACGACTAAATGTTCGTCTCTTACGCGATTTTTCAAAGTTGTCGGATTTCGTTCAAATTTTACGACATTAAACTACGTCTAACGTGAATCACTTTCATGCATGCAAACATATCACAACATCATTATAACTCAACTTATAAGGTGATCTTTATCTCTTATGTTTCATTAAACATTTTTAGAAAATTCTCAATTAAATTCTATAATCAACTAACATGATTTGCAACATAATTTAACCAACAATTCATCACTTATATCAAACATGTGGAAACCTCTAATTACTCTATAAAATTCTGTTTTTATAAAGATGTTAAGGGGGTGATTTTCTTCTCCAATTAACTATATTTATTTACTAATCAACCTCTTATATCATCAAATAATCAATTGCAAAACAATTATCAACTAACATGCATAAACCCCTAAATTCAACTTAAATCCTAATTGAAATTTCACAAACACATAGGACTTTTTATTTCTTTTCATTCAAACCACTAATTAAACATCTATTAAACAAGAATAAATCATCAAATGAAGAAAATTAAAAATCCTACAAACATGCCCTAAATTTTCGGCATTAACATAGGTATTAGGGTTCTTATTTTTGTTCAATTTTAATCCCTAATTATCATATCTAATACATCTAATTTCATTATTCCAAGATCAAAACATCTATTCTAATACCTTATTTTTCGATCAAAGAAGGAAAAATAAAAGAAGAAGAAGATGGTTGGATAGAATTGTGGAGGAAAGAATTACCTTGAGAATTAAAGAAAGATGTATGGAGTTTGAATGGATGGATTGTGACTTGTGTTCTTCTTCAAGCTCTTGGAGATGTCTTCAATGGTGGATGATTAAGTGAAGAAGATGAAGAATGGGGGAGTGCAGCCGAGAGAGAGAGAGAAGTGGGAAGAAATGGTTTTGTTTAAGTGTTAAAAACACTTGATATGATGAAAGGTTTGAAAATATGAAAAGTAAAGTTTAGGTGTCACTTAATTATACATCATCAACATGCATGTCTTCCACCTAATTAACTAAAAATAATAAAAAAAACAAGAAAAAGTCGGCTGCCATGCAGAATGTTTTGAGGGATATGCGTTTTTCCGGCGCGATCCGACGTTACGAAAAACGTTCGACGAAAAACGTTGTTCGGTACAAAATCGTCACGATTCAATTTGACCTAAAATTCTAACGTATGAAACTTAATTGGAAAATAAATTTACAAAAAAATTATTTTGACAAAAACTCGGGACGACACAGTCCGAGTTTCGTCCGGAAAAACATAAAAACGAACTTTCTCGGGAGTGTTTGTATCGCAATTTCGTGATTGTAAAATCAGACGGTTTTCCGTTCTGAGTTTACGAACTAAAAACTTTTCGTACGCGCTAACCGTAAATACAGTAGTCATCTAGCTGACTTCTGTAATTTATTTTCAGAAACGGATTCGACCGTTAGCCTTAGAATTCAAAAATTGTAAGCTTAGGCGTGCAAAGCCATTTATTTAATTAACTTTAAAATTTTTAAGAACGTAAGGAATTTACGGGGCATTACACGAAGCTTCTCAAAGAGATACGCAAATATAATAACATTTCTTAGACTTGGCAACACGGCCAATCTATACGTCATTTCAAATTCATCTTTCCCTAGATATCTGATACTCATAATAAGCTTCATTTAAGCTTATACTTAACGTGAATCAAATGATTCTTTTAACGGAGAAATCTTATAGAAAACTTTATCTCCTTTTCGATTTAAGTTCTGATCGGCGCGTAAACGTAAGACTTTCGTCTTCTTTAAACTTCTCCATATACAAAGCTTCGTAAGGCGCAGTACTTATCGTAGCCTGATAACTATCGTTATAGGCAATTCGATCAACGGAAAAATATTCTTCCATTTCACACTTCGATCTAATACTATCGTTCTATAAATGAGACAACATCTCGTTTCGATCCGTTCCACCATAGTTTCTTTCTTCAATCTTGATACATCTTCATACTCTCTAGGTACGCGGTATATGGCGTGTCGTAAGTCTTACTCATGATATCGTTCTTCAATTCGTCGTCTGTCAGGATACAAAGTCTATCTTAAATACGATCGCATTACCTGGTGCTTTGGAATAATCGTCAGGTTATCCGTTCTTACCCTTAGTCGTAGATTCTCGATCAACTCATCCTTTCTCTGAGCACTTATGATTATCTTTCGTAAGCTTGGTGTAGCTATGAGTGCTACTATTCGGCTGGTTGTCGATTTTAGGTGTATCGAGCACCTCTAAATCTATCGTCTCGAATTCTCGTATAAGTGCTTCTTCCTCGATAAAGAGACATCCGAATTTGATTGAAGTATTGCGACTTTTCGCACCTGTTACCACGTTTGCTTTTTCTGAATGGTAATTGATATCATGATCATAATCCTTCCATCCCATGGATTATATCAAACGTTCTATTAACACTTACCTTAAGCCTACGATTTTAGAAGAAATATTTTTATGAAGTCAAACCCCACTCACGGGGTCATATATACATATACGTCGAACGAGTACTGGTTTGCCCCTTACGAGGACTTATACAAAAATACTACTAGTCTGAAATAAGCCAACTATTTGCCTAATGACCCTTGCCCTTGTCTTGTGCTTCTGGCCCATTCACAAATGCCCATGCATTCTATTCTCGTTGTTGTCGTAGTTGTTGTTGTTGCGGCTGTGGCTGAGCTTGCATATCTCTCAAGGTTAGCAACGGTTTCAGACAATTCCTTCTCACGTGTCCCTGTCGACCATAGTTATAACAACCGTTGGAGTTCGCCAAACAATTACCAAAGTGCATTTTGTTACACTCAGGGCAGGTAGGAATAGTGATTCGTTCTTGGTCATTGTCTGTTTGCTGTCCCTGTCGTTGTCCATGTCGGTTATTCTGATTCGGCTGCTGAAAGTCATGCTGATCCCCACCCTGGTTTCCTCCTTTCCATTTCCTTTTTCCTTTAGGGTTGCTGTTACTGTTGTTGGAATGGTTTAGTGTTGGAGCCTGGGTTAGTGCTGATACAGGCACTACAATTTCTCGTTCATCTGGCACAACTGCCTCCATTTCTAAGGCTCGTCCTAGTATATCTGTATAGCTTAGTCTTCCATGGTTGGCCAGTGCCAATCCTAGTTCGTGTCTAAGTCCCCCACGGAACTTCTTTGCCATCTTCTCGTCGGTATCTACCTGTTCGGGTGCATACCTTGACAACTCACAAAAGGTTGCATCGTACTCAGTCACTGCCATCTTCCCTGTTTCAGATTGTAGAACTCTGCTTCCTTCCTTGCTCTATAGGTTTTAGGAATGTACTTGTCATTAAATGCTTTCTTAAACTCCTCCCAAGTAAACTGAGCCAGATGCTCTGTCGGAATGACCTTCTGTCTAGCTTCCCACCAGTCATCAGCTGGTCCGTTGAGTTGAAACGCAACACATGAGAGACGCTCCTCATCCGTACATTTGAGAAGTTTAAAAATTTTCTCTATAGCTCTTACCCAAAGCTCAGCATCGCTCGGGTTTCCTGATCCATTAAAGACAGGTGGATTTCTCTTGAGGAATAGATGCTTTATGTCACGATGTAGTGGTGGTGGAGGTGGAGGGTTTTCCTGACGTCCTTGATCTTCCTCCCTATCATGTTGTCTATGATCTCTTCCCGGTCTTCCAGGCCTACCGCGTCCTCTTCCTTTGTTACTCGCAACTCTTGGCGGCATTTTGAAACTTAAAGAAATCAAAAATTCTCGTCAATTCCGTGCCTTAAGCACTCATCCTTACAATAAGGAATTAACTTATCTTAATCATCTAGCAATTTTCTCAAATTGCAAACAAACTCTTAACGGTTCTTAGCTTATCTTAACCATCTCAACTTATCCTTACCGTCTTAGCATACACTTAATCATCTAAGCTTAGACTTCTTAGCTTTCTTGAAGAGAAACTCTTATCGGTTCTTCAATATTAAAACAAGTCAACTCCAAAGAGACTTGTTCATGTCACTTATACCTATGTGACATTCGTTTATAGTAGACTTGTCGTTCTTGTCACATAATGCTCGTATTCGTCGTATTCTTCATTCAATTACGAAGTATGAAAATAAATTCCAAAAGAAATGGAATAATAACTAGGAATAACTTTTAGAACACAAGTCCTAGTTGTCGTCGGAATCAAGCGATCGTTGGAAATTAGCTAAAATTTTCGTACTTGATTCTTAATAACAAAACCGATCTCCTATTGGAGTTATAACGGAGCGAACTCCCATTGAAAGACGACTTCATTCGTGTTACTTGTACGGAAGTAACACTCGTTTCTTCATTCTCTTTGATTCCCTTTATTCTGTCCTCTTCGTCTCGATCATATCTTTCTCGTTTCGAAGCCAACGCTTCTTAAACGTCTAATCGTTTCTTTCGTTCACTTAATACGGAATTAACTTACCTTATCATTACTTATCCTATTTCCTCGAAGGAAATTCTCATCGGCTCTTAATTATAAAACAACGTTTGACTCCGCCGAGTCTTTGCTCATGTCACTTCACGCACGCGACATTCGTCTTTAAAAGTCCTTCTCATTTCACGATCTCCTTTCGAAATCATTTGGAATCAACGCTTCTTAAAACATCTATGTTCTCGGGGAATCTTAGAGCAGCAGTCTAAGTTCTCATAGAATCGGGAGAAACCTTAGAACAATGGTCTAAGTTCTCATATCAACAAAACATCTTAATCAAAGAAATTATAACTCACATAATTTCACATATTTCACCAAGTATAGTACTCATATTTTTCACATAATTCATCCTTGGCACACTTGGTTCTCACAGAAGTATATTTAATACTTCAAATTTTCAAAATAAAAACACTTTTAATACCCTTCTTTTCTTCCTTGGTTGAGTTGACGTAGCGGGAGGTTGAGTCGTTTACTACATTCTTAAGTTTAGTGATACAAACTAAACTTTACTTTCTCAACAGAAGACTCAGGTATAGAGTATATACAAATACTCTATCTTACTACTTGAAAGAAATTCGTATACAGAGCATAAACGATTGCTCTGATATTACTCTGTGGTATAACTAGAAAAATAACCCAAGGTCAGAGCAGGAACGAATGCTCTGATACCATTCTGTCACAGCCCGACTTCCCGAAGGACGGCAAAGCCGGGGTGCGACTAGGGATTGGAATAAAGAAACGGAAAGAAAGGGAAAACTACTGAATAAATGATATTTGTAACATAAACTACTATGAATTTGACTTCATTGAATAAAAAGGGAGTCGATCTCGGAAGATCGCTCGACAAAGTTTGATCAATGAAAGCTAGGTTTAAAGTAATAACAATTTAAACCGAAAGGATTTACATAAATAAGGGAACTGACTTTAATTAATGAAAGAAAGAGTTGATCACGAAGGATCACTAGACATAACTGTTCTTAGAAGAGACTAAGTTCAAGGAATGAAACTTAGTTCTAAAGTTATATACTAACTGAAACTAGTTTACAGAATTGGCAGCGGAAAAACGTAGAAATGATAACGCATATCAAATGTGAAATCGAGGCTCAACTACACTTCTTTCCTGAGAAAAGACCTTTACTCAACCTTCTCCGCCTTCGTCGCTCAACCTGCACATTTAAAAACAAACATGCAGGGCTAAGTATAAAAGTACTTAGTGGGCACATTGCCGAAAACATTTTTATATGTAACGCAACGGGGTTTTTCTTTAGAAGGCCTGTGCTTACCAAATATTAAATCAAATCATGCATCTTTTCATAAACACTTGTATAAATTCTTTTACTGCTGAACACTTAATTTCTAAATGACACACTGTGGGTTTTTTAAACTCACATCCGATCGTCTGGAAAGCACCTGAGGGCTAACTCAGAAACTGTCCCTCTGGATAGCACCTGTAGGCTATCTCAGAATCTGATCGTTTAGTTGGAATTATCTGGATAGCAGCCTGAGGGCTATCTCAGAATCCAATACTCTGGTTAGCACCTGAGGGCTAACGCAGAGAGACATAATAGAATTCACATAAACAATTCATTAAAGCACTGATAGAACTTTAATACTCACTTATTAAAACAATACGTAATCACTTTCGAGCAACGTTCGCATATAAATACTTTAATACTCATTTATTAAAGCAAAACGTAAACACCTTCGAGCAACGCTCGCATAAAATCACTTCACAAGTAACGGCATTCAACGTAGTTTTGGTTTTAGAAAGCCCACCTCGTTCGTTTACAGAACTATAACATGTGCTTCCGTCTCTGATCTTCCGTCGTGTCTTCTAACCTTGATGTCCTCCTTCTTTGAACGTAAATAATAAAACAACAATAAGTTGTCGAGTCGATAAAAGAAAAATGGAATTCGAACTGAAATCGAATTAATCTTTTAAGTTCTTAAGCTTTAGGCATTTGCACGCTTAGCTAGATTCTTTTAGTTAATCTAGAACGAGACTCGAACACTTCTCGTTTAAAACTCGCTCGGGTTCTTACTCGACACTGAGGTCAGTCATTAATGATAGTCGATAGCTTATAACGACTTAGAAGATCAAAAGAAATCAAGTTGAAAAGAATTCAACTTAAGAAACTAAGTCTCGGAAATTACTGTTCAGATCAGTAAGTCCACCCAGAACAGGGGATCTCGAAACAGGGGATGTAACCGGTACCAAAAGAAAGCCACAGATGTCTAGTTTACTCTCCAATTCGTGGATCTCGATTTCGTTAAGTGAGCTAGGAGATATGACAATTTCCGTGAAACGTCGCAGAAATGCCCGAACTAGCCCTAGAGCTCGTATATTTTGACGTATGACTTCCTCGGTTCGTTTTATGCTATCGCACTTAAAATCTTACGAAATTTATACCTCAAGGCAGTTAACGCTTAACCTCATACGCGATGAACTCCTTCTCATTTCTCGGTTACTAATACGACGATTAAAACCTCGTCATTCAAAACTAGTCAATTACTATACCAAATCAATTTCACTTCTCGTCTCTACTCCTCGTTTACAACTATCACTTAACATTTAATAACTCGAATGCGAATATCGTCAACTACGAAGTTGTTCATTTATCACCAACGATCATTAATATCAAAATATTTCCTTGGTTCGATTCTTCTATCAATACTTATGCTCGTGTCTTCGTCTCTTATGAAAATTCCAACGTTGTTAGAACTTGATCAAATTTTACACTATCGTTCATTATCTATCGAGAATCATTATTACGCAAATCATAACCTCATATCATCATTTATTCCCGACTTATCGACCGTCGTTCGTCTCTTACGTAAAATTCTACATTCTCCGTTTTCATTCAAATTATACGACAACGACTATCATCTAATGAGCATTACTAATATATAAATCATATTATCAAAATGTTATCGAGTCTCGACTTATCACCACATCTTCGTCTCTTACATTTCTCATTTTATTTTTTGAAAATTCTCAAATTAATATATATTCATCCTCATGCATCGTATAACTCATTTTCATTAAACAATCGAGCATATCTTAACATTTACTAACCTAAATCGAGCCTTGTTCGTCTCTAAGGTTTTGGGTTTTATTTTTAGAAAAAACTAAAATAATTCATACGATCAATTAACGTCATAGTAAACACTAGTCTATCATCAATTTGACGAAGAAATCGAACACAAATGAAAAGCCCCAAACCAGAAAATTTTCGGTAATAATAGGGCTTGGAGTTCTTGATTTTTCCTTAATGATTCGATCCGTAGAACTCGATTCTAAGCATCCTAGAACATGATTCGATCAAAGACACATGTTATCTTACTCTCCAAATTTTCGAACAAAATAAAAATGGGGGAAAAGAGATTTGTTCGGTTCAATTGGTAGACGAAGTTCTTACCTTTCGTATTATAAACTCGGATTGGACTTTGATCGGTAGATGGAAGAGTTGTGGATCTTGGAAGAGCTTGGACTTCTATCTCCAATGGAAGAAATTGAGAGAAAAATGAGAGTGAATGGAGGAGGTGGGGTGGCGGCAATGGAGTGATGAAGGAGAAGGTGATGACTCACCTATGGTGAGTCATAAGTAAGAAGAAATATCTCATAAAGTGGTGTGACTCATTAGGGAGACGTTTGGCGAGGGAAAAATTAACGAAAATTATCGTTTTCGGCTCTTAAACGTCGTTTTAAAAGTCGAGAAATACTTTTCTAGTTAGTTACAGAATTGACGAAATCTAATTCGTCCGTTAGATTGGAAATAATTTACGTACTCGGAAAACTTAAATCGTTTTTCAAAATCCGAGAAAAAGTCGGGACGTCACAATCCAAAATTCGTCCGGAAAAATCATAAAAACGAACTTTCTCGGGTGAACTCGTATCGCAAGTTCATGATTGTAAAAATCAGACGGTTCCCCGATCTGAGTTCTCGAACTAAAAAAATTTTCGTCCGCGAAAACCCTAATACAGTATTCGTTTTACTGACTTCCGGAATTTATGTTCTGAAACGGATTTCACCGTTAGTCTTAGAATTGAAAATCGGGAGCTTAGGCGTGCAAAGCCTTAATTATTATTAACTTAAAATTTTTAACGCAGAAGAAATTTTCCAAGGTATTAAAAATACAGTAGTCGTTCGACCGACTTCTGAAATTTATTTTTTGAAATGGATTTTACCGTCAGTCTTAGAATCGAAAATCCTTAACTTAAGCATACAAAGCCTTAATTATTAATTAGATTTTTATTTTAAGGACGGAATAATTATCTGGGGTATTACATCCTACCCCTCTAACAAGAAATTTCGTCCCGAAATTTGCATACCTTCTTCAAAAAGGTAAGGGTACTTTTCTTTCATCTTTTCTTCGAGTTCCCACATGGCTTCTTCTTGCCCGTGGTGATTCCATAGCACTTTTACTATTGGTATTGACTTGGTTCTTAACTCTTGTATTTTTCGATCCAAGATCGTTAATGGTTTCTCTTCATAACTCAAGTCAGATTCAAGAACGACGTATTGCTGGTTAATTACGTGCTTAGGATCAAAAACATATTTTCTTAACTGAGATACGTGAAACACGTTATGGACACTCCCTAGACTTGGCAGTAAGGCCAATCTATAAGCAACAGGTCCTACTTTTTCGAGAATCCCGTAAGGTCCTATAAACCTTGGTCTGAGTTTACCCTTAACGCTGAATCTAACGATTCCTTTGGATGGTGAGATCTTGAGGAAAACCTTATCCCCAATTTCAAAACTAAGATTGGTTCGACGATCGTCGGCGTAAGACTTTTGTCGGCTCTGGGCCTCTTTCATTCTAACTCTAATCTGACGAATGATCTCGATCATTTCACTGACCGCATTGGGTCCTAGGTTCTTCCTTTCACCCACTTCATCCCAATAAAGTGGTGACCTACATTTCTTTCCATATAAAGCCTCGTAAGGTGCCATTCCTATCGTCGCCTGATAATTGTTATTGTACGCGAATTCAACTAAATGTAAGATATCTTCCCAATTCGCGCTTCGATCCAAAACTACCGTTCTTAACATATCAACGAGTATCTGAATCGTTCTCTCGGATTGTCCATCCGTCTGGGGTGAAAAGCGGTACTAAAGTTAAGTTCGGTACCCAACTCTTTCTGCATCGTGATCCAAAATCTCGAAGTGAATTTGGCATCTCTATCTGATGTTATCGACTTTGGTATTCCATGCAGACGTACAATCTCACGGACATATAACTGTGCTAACTTCTCTGATCCATAGGTAATCTTAATCGGTAGAAAGTGAGCTGATTTGGTGAGTCTATCAATAACTACCCAGATGGCAGTATTTTCTCTTCTTAACTTAGGCAAACCTGTCATGAAATCCATAGCTATATCCTCCCATTTCCATTCTGGAATACTTAATGGCTGTAACAATCCATATGGTCTTTGGTGTAGAGCTTTCACTTGTTGACAAACCAAACATCTTTCTACATACGAGGCAACGTCTCGTTTTAAACCGTTCCACCAAAAATTCTTTCTCAAATCTTGATACATCTTCGTACTCCCTAGGTGTGCTGTATATGGCGTATCATGAGCCTCACTCATGATATCGTTCTTCAATTCGTCGTCTTCAGGGATACAAAGTCTGCCTTCAAACAAAATTGCATTGTATGGTTGTAATACCCCGAACTTCTATAACATTAGAGAGCGTATTAAATAGCCTTATAAGTTTAAATGACGAGATTTGAGGAATAAAAATTTTTCTAAATAAGTAGAGATGAGTAAAATGACTGAAATGCCCTTATGTGTTTTTACGTGAGATTATTTGTTCTATTTCTTGAAATGATAATGTGATGCATATATTGAGCTTGTTTGTATGAGAATGAGTACGAGTATGATTTTCATAAAAATTCTGGAGATTTTGATTTAAAGTGAATGTTGTTGATAACCGAGAAATCGTTTTACATCGATAAACTTAGAATAGATTTTAATTAAAATCTTTGAACCTAGAATTAATTCTAAAATCATTGAGATAAGATAGAAGCTTATCCGAGATAATTTGAGAGAGTTATGAGAATTTAATCTTTAAAGGATTAATAAGCCGACTAATTCTTAAGTTTTCTTCGTTATATGAAATCTAGACCTAAAAATTAGATAATCGGAATCCTTAATTTATTTAATGAGATGTGAATTAGGTTTGAGATGTTTTTAATGTCGGAAACGAGACGAGGAGAGATTAGACCCGTTTTTAGCATAAATGGAATAATACGGACCTTTTATCCGGAAAACTTTTTACGACTGGGTAAATAATACCCGTAATAAAATAATGAGAAAAATTCCAATCATCTCTCTCCCTCTCTACTGCCATCTCTCTCATCTCTCTCTCTAATCTCTCTCCAAACCTATTAAGTAGACTTCATAATGAAGATTCTTTAGCAATGAACAAAATCTTAGTAAATTGTGATGAAAAGATTACATGCATTTCTCCATCACATCAATCCATTATTAATCCAAGTTCCAACACCAAACATCATCATTTTTATTCTATGTGTTGGTAATCAAGTGCATGCATTCTTCAACCTATCTCTCTCTCTTTTTCGATCTCTCTCTCTATGTAAGAGAAATTCTTTCATTTCATCTCTCACACTCTCTAAAACTCTCCATCAACAACAAAGAAGGAAAAATCCTTTCTCCCTCTCTCTCTCAATGCCGTAACACACACACACACACACACATAGTTGAAATTTCTTCCATGCAAGCCTTGTATTCAAGCTCCAATCTCATGAAGATCAAGAGAAGATCATCATCATCATCCTAATTCTTTCAAGCCCCAAGTTGAAAGGTAATAATTCTTCAAGTTCTTGAGTTTGAAATCCAATAATCATCCCCAATTTCTCATAATTTTCGGCTCTTAAGCCCTAAAAATGGATGATTAATTGTTTTTTCATATTTTCTTGAGGATTCAAGACAAGTTCTTCCAAGAGAAATCCAAGCTAAGAGTTGAGCCCTATTTCCCCCATCAATTTCGATTTTAAGAAGATCAAGAGAAGGAGATCCAATTTATTTTCAAAAAGTATGATATTCATTTGATTTCTTGTATATATGTATCTCTATAAGCCCTAAAAGAAAGAAAACATGCATGCATGGTATTTATTTTATGTTTAGGCAAACTAGAATTATCGATATGAAGATCGAGTGAGGAGAAATCGATAGGAGAATCGAACTCTAGGATTTAATCTATGAATTAAGAGAAGAAAAAGAAATTAAAAACCCTAAAATATGGTTAATACCGAAAATTAGGTAAAAATAAGGAAAAATCGCTTATTATGTTCTATGATGAATTTGATACTTGATATATGTTTTTGAGCATGTTTTGAATGAATATATGTGCATGAAAATTGAGAAATAAATTGCCCCCAAAAGTGTGAAAATGCCGTGAGTTTTTGGAGTAGGAAGAAGAAATTATTTTGTTGATTTTGTTGATGATCTAATTGATGTTTTGAGCATGAAATTAGTATGGGATGTGATGATTTAATCTTTTATGTTAATTAAGTGTGAAGAAAATCGATAGATATATATGAAGTTTTTAAAGAAAATAATTTTATGATGATATGAAAGACTTGATGATCTTGATGTTGTAATGTTGCTGATGTATAATTATGTGTGAATTTGAATCCTATATGAAAATAGGATTTAATGTGATGAAAGAATGAAGTTTTAAAACTTTAAAAATGTTAAGAATTGAAGAATACGTAGAAAAGAATATCTAGTAAGTGTTTTAAGTGTTCTAAGTGTTCATAAGATAAATCTTGAAGATTTGAATTTTGATTAAATTAAATCAAATAGGAAGTTAGTAATTAATAAAAATATAATAAAGAATAAAAGAGAATATGTATTAATTAAGAAATGAGTCTTGATCTAGTAAATAAAAGAGGAAAAGAAATTTCTTAACTAAATGAATAAGAGTCGAGAAAATCGAGTTAAAATAAAGAGAATAAAATGATAAGAAAGTGAAGAGAAGATTTAATCGAGTCGAGAAAAAGATGTTAGACGAGTTAAGTTTAAATACTCGTATAGTTTAATCAAGAAAATAACGGAATAAGATATCGAGTAATGATTTTTGAAAGTAATTAATTAAAATTAATTAAATAAGTTGTTTTTCAAACCGTGTGGATTAAGAATAAACCGAGGAGAATTGTCGAGTTAATAATAATCTAAGAAGTAATAGTTTAAGTTAAGAATAAGAATCGAGTTAGAAATAGAAATAAAATTCCTATTTCACAAAAGTTTAATAAAATTAAAAAAAAAATTATTAATTGAGTAAAGATTTATAATACGTTTCTTAAGACATCGAGTTTGGAAAAGTGTTGTTTATAAGTCGAGGAAGATAAATTTTGTTGTTTGAGTTTCTATAAAAAGAATTTGTATTTGAATTAAGTTCTAAAATAAAAATTGAGTAAATGTTAATGTGTCTTCAAATGTGATTGAATTCGAGGCAATGTGTTTGATTTATTTGGAATTATTATGCAATTGAATTAACGTGCTTGAGTGAATGATATTATGTGATGATATCGTGAAAGATTATTAAGTTATTTTGTATGCAAAAATAATTGAGTTTTTAAGTTGTTAATTAAATCGAGAATTGGTTAAAAATATAAAAGAAAACTCGAGTAATAGAGTTTAGATAGACGACGTTTCTTAATTAAAGCGAGAAGTGCTAAGACATTGGTTAATAGTATTAACCAATTATCGAGTAGAGTTAATGGCTTAGAGACGAGAATGCGAGCCTTTTAGAAAAGAATAGCATAGAGAAACAACTCAAGTAGAAGTCCTTCAGTCGAGACCAACATGTAATATCCGTCTTTGCGTAGTATCTTATCTTCTTTATCAATGTCGAACTGTGAAGGATCAAGCCGGACGGAAAGATAAGCGAGGACAGTTAGCCCATAAGCCACCTAGCTAGAACGTCGGAAGACAGGTGAGCTTTTCTAAACCAAAACTATCGATGAATGTTATTATACTATTGAGTATTATTATGTGATTATTTTAAATGCGATTGACTTGCCGTTTTTATTGAGTTTAGTATGTTTTATCATCTGTTTGTTTGAGATATTATCATCCTGTGAAAAGCAGGAACCCACGTGTGGTATGTTAAATGTTGAGGTGACTGTGAGCCTTGCTACGGTTAGGCCGGTCACAGTGTTCGAGAAGGAGGCCTACTTCTCGACACAGTGAGTGAATTTATGACAAATGATGCATACTGTTGAGTATATATTATGTTTTGACTGCGCAGTCTATTTAAAGAAAAATGTTTTTAGCATGTACAAGTAAAAATCATTTTTAAGTTGCTTAAGTACTTGTGATGCTTCGGCAAGGAAAGTTCAATTGATATAGCTTTAAGAGCATCTCTTTTCCAAATGTTTTCAGCATATGTTCACTGAGTACGAAGTACTCAGCCCTGCGTGTATTTCTAAACGTGCAGGTTGACAGGATGGTGATGGCATGGACGCTTGGTGGTGTGGTGTTTTTGGTTGAGTCGAGTCGGATGTCGGACTGGCATTTGCACGTCTTCATACGTGTGAATGTTGGGAATTGAGTCAAGTTTCCGCTGTAACTCTTTTGAAATGAAAGTGTGTTGATATACACTTTGATACTTGTTTTTGTTCCGAGCTATATGCTCGATGACTCAAATATTTTTGTTGAATCTCGTTCTCCATAACTTGAAGTACTTATCACATTTTTGTTGATATGTGAATTAAAATGCTCGGTTATTGCTTCATTATGTCTTTGATAGCCTTATTCGAATGCTTTTGCTTTTGTTGATATTCCCCCGAGCATGTTCCCCATATTTGAGTTGATTGTTGAATGGTTAAGTCGTGTGAGTGTTCGTAAGTCACACCTCGGGAGTCGGGGTGTGACACTGGTGCCTCGGAAAAACCATCTGGTTTATCCGTTCTTATCCTCAGTCGAAGCTTCTCAATTGATTCGTCCCTTCTTTGCGCACTTATGATTCTTTCTCGTAAATCTGGTGTAGCTACGAGTGCTGCTATATGGTTTGTTATCGTTTCAGGTGCATCGAGCACTTCTAAGTCCATTTTCTCAAATTCTCTTACAAGAGCTTCTTCCTCAACAAAGAGACATCCTAACTTGGTCGGAGTCTTGCGACTCAGCGCGTCAGCTACCACGTTTGCTTTTCCTGGATGATAGTTGATTCCACAATCATAATCCTTGACTAATTCGAGCCATCGTCTTTGTCTCATGTTCAATTCCTTTTGCTCGAAGAAGTACTTTAAACTTTTATGGTCCGTAAAAATCTCAACCCTAACACTATAAAGATGGTGTTTCCAAATCTTCAGCGCATGCACAACGGCGGCTAGTTCTAAGTCGTGGGTTGGGTACTCAACTTCATGAGGTCGAAGTTGTCGTGAAGCATAAGCTATCACCTTTCCATTTGCATCAATACACAACCTAATCCGTTCTTTGAAGCATCTGTATAGACCACGTATTCCATATTCGCTTCTGGCAAAGCCAACACTGGTGCTGTGGTTAACTTCTCCTTGAGTGTCTGAAAACTTTTCTCGCATTCATCCGTTCGTTTGAACTTATTTTCCTTCCAAAGTAGTTGCATCATAGGTCTAGCAATCGTAGAGAATCCTTCGATGATTCTTCTGTAATAACCGGCTAAACCTAAGAAACTCCTAATTTCGTTCGGACTTGTTGGCGATTTCCAATCGCGTACTGCTTCTACCTTGGCAGAATCTACCTTGATGCCTTCTGCTAATACGATGTGTCCAAGGAACATTACTTGCTTCAGCCAAAACTCGCACTTACTAAATTTGGCGTAAAGTTTCTCAGCTCTAAGCATTTCTAAAACTATTCTCAAGTGTTCCTTGTGTTCTTCCTCATTCTTGGAGTAAATGAGAATGTCGTCGATGAATACTAAAACAAATTTGTCTAAGTATGGGTGAAAAATCCGATTCATGAGATCCATGAATACTGCAGGAGCGTTAGTCAAACCGAATGGCATAACTGGGAATTCGTAATGGCCATATTTGGTTCGGAATGCAGTCTTGGGTATGTCCTCGGGTTTGATTTTCAATTGATGATACCCAGATCTTAAATCTATCTTTGAAAAGATTCATGCGCCCTTAAGCTGATCAAAAAGGTCTTCTATCCTTGGCAAAGGATACTTATT
Source organism: Schizonepeta tenuifolia (assembly GCA_029490685.1). Taxonomy (NCBI): domain Eukaryota; kingdom Viridiplantae; phylum Streptophyta; class Magnoliopsida; order Lamiales; family Lamiaceae; genus Schizonepeta; species Schizonepeta tenuifolia. The sequence goes on along the minus strand of CM055955.1, from coordinate 85,256,466 downwards.
CTTAAGGGTGATTTTATTTAACTCTCGATAGTCTATGCACATTCTCATAGAATCATCCTTCTTTCTTACGAACAAAACAGGTGCTCCCCATGGTGAAACACTCGGTCTAATGAATCCAAGGTATAACAATTCTTGCAGCTGGATCTTAAGCTCTTCTAATTCTTTCGGCGCCATCCTATATGGGGCTTTCGATTTGGTGGCCGATCCTGGTTCTAAGTCAATCAAGAAATCTATATGACGGTCGGGTGGTAAACCAGGTAATATTTCTGGAAAGAAGTCTTCGTATTCGTTAACAACTTTCACATCTTGAATGGTCTTCTCGGCTCCTGGTTCTCCAACTAAGTATACGAGATAGGCTGTGCAACCCTTCTTCTTCATCAACTTCTTGGCTTGTAAGGTGGATATTATCGGTATTCTCTTGCCCATTGCAATCCCATGAAATTCTGTCGGTTCTTTTCCTGGTGGTTGGAAAGAGATTTTCCTTTCATTGCAGAGAATCGTGGCATAATTCTCAGACAACCAGTCCATTCCTAGGATTATATCTACATCGCACATTATCATAACGTTCAAATTGTTCGCCTTAACCTTAAGAGTTCCGATTTCTAATTCTAGGTTAGAGCAAACATGCGTGGAAGTAGTGGTCTCTCCTAAAGGTGTAGCTACTCTCATGGCGTGTTCAGCTCGTACAGGTCTGATATCTAAGTTATCCGCACACGAACCAGCAATAAAAGAATGCGATGCGCCAGTATCAAACAGTATCTTGATAGGGATATTATGAAGTTTACCCATACCGGCTAGGTTTCCTTTTCCTTTATTCTGTGAACCCTATTTGATCGCACATGCCCTTGCATTCTGTTGCTGTTGAGCGTACTGCTGGAACTGCTGTTGGGTCATTTGCTGCTGCGGTTGTGCTTGAATCGCCCTCAAAGGCTGGGGCTGTCCATAATGGTTCTGTCCTGCCGCTTGCAATGGCTTCGGGCACTCCCTCTTCATATGTCCTTTCTGTCCGCAGTTAAAGCAAACACTCATGCCTGCTTGACAAACACCAGAATGCGTATAATCACATTTTAAATTGTATCAACATTTGCCTATCGACTAATAATCATGAAGAGCAGCACCTCATCGAGTGATTGTTTGAGAGGTTCTCGCTGAGCGATGGTTAGTAGCCACGTGGGTGCACCAAAATGCATTGCACAAGCAATTCCATTATGCGACACGTGCAAAGTTGTCCATTTTTTCGTATTATTAATTTTTATTTATTTTTTATCCTTAATAGGTAATGCCGTCCACCTTTTCCGTAAAACTCAAATTTTATTTATGGATCCCATCAACCTTTGACAGCAAAACTCTTCCATACCGGCGACTTCTATTTTCCGGCGAACTTGATACCTGTGAATACACTTTTCGGAACAACTTTTCCAGTCCGGCCATCTTCCGTCATCAACGCAACCCAACAGTGAAATCTCAATGTGGCGTTTGGCGACTTTCGATAGAGAATGTTGGCGGGCTTCCCTATGTTAGTTGGCTTTAAAGGAAAAGCTTTATTTTACTCCCTCCGTCAATAATAATATTTCACCTTGTATTTTCGGCACGAATTTTAAGAAAAACTGATAAAATTATTGTGAATAAGATAAAAGTAGAGTTGCGGAGTAGTGAAATAAAGTTATTGTGAGTGAGATAATAGAAAAAATTCAGGGTATAATGGTACATAAAGTACAGTAAAGTACATTTTCATGGACAAAAAAAGAATGTAAGTAGGGCACATTTTTATGGACGGAGGGAGTATGTGATATGACTATTTTGACCTTGTTATTCTTGGTAGTTGAGAGTATTTGATGTAATTTATACTCCTTCCGTCCCGTCGAATACGTCCTAGTTCATATAGACACGGAGACTAAGAAAAAAGATACTCCCTCTATTCTCCAATAAATGTCCCATTGTGGGGTTGACACGGAGTTAAAAAATCAGTTAAAGTTGTTTTTAGTTGGGTAAAAGTTAATATATATGAATAGTGAGATAATGACAAAAATAATGGTTTTGATAAAAAATGATGGTATTGACCAAAAAGTAGGAATAAAGTTGTTGTGTTGACTAAAAAGTAGGAATAAAGTTATTTTTAGTGGAGTTAAAAGATGGGTCCCCTAATTGCAAAGGGTAGTAATTTTAGGATTTAAAGAGGGTGGTATGGTAAAAAAACAGAGTAGGACATTTATTGGTGAATGAATTTTAAAGGGGAAGTAGGACATTTATTGGAGAATGGAGGGAGTATTAGGTAGAAAGAGTGTTTAGTGTAGTGCGAATTCAATATTTTTATAATCTAATAAGGTTATAGATGAGATGTCGGATAGTGTGTAGTAGGAGTAGATTAGTAGGTTTAGATGGATTGATGGACCATGTAGTGTGAATGCAAATTTTTTATAATGCTAAATATGTACTAATTGCTTTCTTTAAATAAAACAAGTCAAGTATAGTGAAACGACCCAAAATAGAAAACACGCCGTATTCATTCCACGGTGGGAATGAATGAGTACTTGTTTATCATAGAACATTTATTATTTTTCAAAATTTATTTCTTGCCCCCCTTCCCTCCCGTATTAAATTTGCGCGTGCGAGAATTTCATATGATCTTCATCTTTCCATTCCTTTGTTCTCCTCAGTCAATTCATGTTGTCTATTTCTAGTATTCTAATTCAACGCTCTCACATGAAGGTAAGTTTTACATGTTTTTATTTGTTGATGATTAATTTTTGTAATTCTTCGTAATCCCAATCGAATGATTGCTTCCAGGCTATGAGATTCCCAAATCTGGAATGTGAATTGCGGTTGAGGTGTTAAACGACGTCGATGTGTAGTAGATCGAAAGTGCTATAGAACAGATTTTTTCAATTTTAGCCCAAAATTGAAAACACCGTATCTGCAAGATAATTTAAATTTTTGAGGGCTTAGGCAATATTATGAGTTTTTAATCTGTATGAGAATATCCCATATTATAGCACCTTCTAGATGATAATTTGAAATTTTAGTATTGTTTTTAATTTCCTAAAATTTCAATACTTTTAGGCATTTCTACCCTACCTTCTACTTTTCACACTTTTTGGATTACCTTTCTAACTTCATTTTTTTTCGTGATTTCATTTCCTTTTCTTTATTTGCTCTTAGTAAAACCCTTTTTCATCTCCTTTACCTTTTTGCTCTTCATTTTCTCACTGACCGCTAGTACACTTAATCCAGTGCTTTCTCTTTGTCGGCTACCGAATTCCTCGAGTCCCTTTTTTTTTTTTCTTTCCTTTTTTACGGTGACTTCATTGTCTTATCTTTTTTTTCCTAGTTTTATTGATGACAACGACGACTACACTTATTCTGGTGGTTTAATTTTGGCACATATTCTGTCTTTCCTTCCGATGAAATTGTTTATGTTGGAATTTGGTCACTTATGAAAAATTCTTAAAGATTATGTGAAAACCAATGGTAGAAACAAAATTTACGTTTTGAGCACTATGATTTAATGTTTTCATTTGTTCAATTTTATTAAAGAATGAATGAACAATTAATACATGAACATGGTTACTTGAAACTAGAATTGTGTGTTTTCTATACTGTGTCCCACATCGGAAAATTATGGAAATTTTGTGCTATATATACAGAGCAACACTATAAGGGAGTATATTCAAGTATGCTACCTTATAGTGCACCTTAGTGGCTCAAGTGTTGGTACCTTTTGTGCTTGACCATGATTCTTACGAGGACAGTGAAGCACTGTCCGAGTCCGACGGCTACGAGCACGTGCACGTTGCAATGGGCGCTTTGAGGCGCACTTTGCACTTCTCGCGATCGGAGCAATTGAGGAGCTAAGGTTATTTTGGCTAAGCGACTTGAACACACGTGGCTCGAGCGCATGGATAGGCGGTTACATGGCGGTTCGTATGGATAAGGGCGCATCTGATTTCTATAAATGGCCCCACAGAATCCGATTTCTAAAACACCAGAATCGAGTTTCATTCGATTGCATACATACACTTCATATATAGTTCGAGTATAGGATCGAGTACTCATCCCGAATATCAAGTTGTTCGTCGGAACTTCGACACGTAGCGACACGTAATTGTTGTAGAACTACCCGTAATCTAAGGATAGGTTGTATACTTGCTTGTAAAAGTGTTGTAGGCGTTATTTTTGTCCGGAAAAGAAATGTAGATTGTGCACTTGCCCGTAAAAGTGTTGTAAGGTTTTGTTCGAACCCGTAATCGAACTGGTTAGGTTGCTTGGTACCCGTAAACCAAGTGAAACGCACGCCTAAGCTTATCTAGTGAATTGCTTCCCTGAAAAGGAAGTTGTGGACATAAGAGGTTGATCTCTGAACCAAGTTAAAATATTGTGTCATTTACTTCAGTTATCTAACTAACTGACTTGCATATAAACGTTTAATTTGCATTAAAGCGGTTTTAAGGAACTCGACCTTTCTTCAAAAAGGTTTTCAGTTTAGTAACGCGTTAACCCACCAAATTTGGCAAACAAACATCTTTGATAAAACCTTAGTTGGTGTTACACAGCTGATCCCAAGTCAAAGAAGTCAGCTGTACACCCAACTGTGTGAATCTTCCAACTATCCTTACAGTTGTTGAGTCAATTGAACTGCTCAATCATTAACTAGATTTTTTATTATTTTAAAAAAATCCCTACTGGTGTATCCCCCATACATCAATTACTCGTTACCGAGACCATCAATAATACAATAATTTAATGGATAAAATCAGCTGGAATTTTCGGCCACGTCGTTTCCGGGTGCAGAGCACTGGGGCATTTCTCTTTACTCATGACAACTCCTTTTTTCTTAATCTTTTGAAACTATTAGTTTGGAGTGAAAAAGAGCTATAATATTATCTTATCTCTTTATATCTTATTTGATTCCATTTTAAGAAAAATTCGGTTAAGAGGTATAAAAGTTTGGGCAGCTTCTTTTCCCTTGCCTAAGGTATAAATTTATGCCTAAAAAGTAGAGGTTTAATATTATACCTCATTTTACCTCTCATATGTTTTGGACATTTCTTCCTTTATCCATCAATTTCTATCCAAGAAAACAAAGTATAAAAATTATGATCCCCCCTAAAAATAGAGATAAATATATTATTATTATTTCTACCAAACAAGATATAAAACTTATGAAGGTATAGATTTATATTTCACTATATTATCACTCATATTAGAGGTATAAATTTATAACCCAAGTAAACACCCTCACCGTAATCTAATAAAATAAACCAGTTTTGTCCAATTTATGCACTATGATAGCTCTTGCATTTTTTTCTTCGATTATTCCAATGAATTTGGATTAGAATAATTTCTAAAATATTGTTTTTATAATCTTGCATGACTTGACCATAATATATATATAAGTCTCTCGTGTCAACCATTTGATCAAGCTAATTTATGGGATCCATCTAGGGTCGTGCGTATAGAGTCGTTATCGTGTCAATCTAGATAATATGATCTATTTAAGAATGTACTTGACGTGAAGATGACAAGAAATGTATAAACATGTATAAACATGAACATGACTTGAACACGACATGAATATAAATTTCTTGCATATTGACACGACACGATAACGATACAACACGATTAAAACCCGATATCCTCAGAATATAAAAGAAAACTATTAGCAAACGAGAAGTAAAATAAATAAAAATAATTCTTATCGGGGAACCCAACGTGCATCCAGCACAAATAGGATAAGGTCTGACACTCACCACTAATTAATTTTGCGCGTGTTCATATCGGGTTACGTGTTGTGTAAAAAATTATTACCCCAAGATCCATCCGCACTTAGTGTAAGTGAACAACGTTGTACTAAATTCCGTGTTCCATTGCATAAATACACTAAAATAATAGGTAAGTAAATGTACAATTGCAGTTATTTTATACTTTCTTGGTAATTTTAATATTAAATTATCATGTCACGGTGGACTTGAACCTGAAACTTTTGATCTCAAGGCTCAAGCATTAACGAGTCTCTACCACTAAGCAAACACATGCACAAACTATTACACTATTTAGTATTTTGTCCTTTCACGAAAATTGTGGTGTATAGTTTGTGGCACAGATTTTAAGAAATATATATAGTACTTCCTCCGATGCATTGAAATTGTCATGTTATTGTTTGGCTCGAAGATTAAGAATAAGGGTAAGAACATAGAAAATGAGTAGGTCCTATCACTTTTGATTTGTTGTGATGTTTAAAATATGAATAAGCGAGTAGGGTAATGTTTAGTAAAGAAATATAACATTTCTCTCTGACCAATGAATATAGGAATAAGACCACAATATTCGGGGATAGAGGCGTTGGAGACTTGGAGTCCTTAGTGCTACACTAGTAAAATTTGATGAAATGCTCTGCCAACTTATTTTTGAAAAAATAAATAAAAATCAAACTATAATATATTCACATATGAAAAAGTCAATGAGTAATTGTGAATTAACATATAGGAACTAACTTTAAATGATATAGTATATCGCAATTCTTGACGCTTAATCTTAGGGTCATTGCCGCGTCCGATCGTTTAACTTGTCACGGTCAATTATTATATAAATATGTGCGCAGTTAGTGTCTCTGTGCGCTTGCATATCTTGCATATGTATATATGTTACTGATATTGCCCAAAAAAACAGCACCAAAATATGGAAAGTATCAAAATGAAACTACAGTAGAACCTCCTTAAATTAATACTCGATAAATTAATAATCTTTCTAAGATAATAATTTTCTTCGATCTCGAGTTGAATCTTGGGCTTAAATTAATAATTTTGATAAATTGAAAAGATAATAATTTTTCAGAAGACCCTTATATAAATATAAGACCCCAACAAAATCATAAATTAATAATTTCTTAAAATTACATAGATCTTGGTATTGTAGAAACCACTCATAAACAACTTTTTCCATCTCTGGAAATTTTGCTGGTTTATGTCTCTTAGTATCCCCTCCTTTTTCGAAGTTAGCTGAAAGATACTCAGAGGACCTCTTGAGTGTGTTTGAGATAGTACCTTGACTAACTTTTAAATGAAAATTTTCATCTAGCTAAAGCTGCAATTCTTTTTGGGTGCGTATGGGGTTATCTTTTTTGTACTCGCATAATGCTTTATGTATTTGGTCTGTCATGGTTGTTTTTTCGACTCATTTTAGATGAGAAACCATTGTCTATTTTGGAATGATTTTAATTACTTCTATTTTCTTTATATAGTAGTTCTTTCATTAATATAGAACATCGAACATCGATATGTATATAGTTAAATGTTCTTTGAATTAATTTAAGAACATACATTCATTGAATTAATTTTAAATTGTAGTAATGCAATACATTCATCTAGTTTTCTAATACATTGCACTTACCATTCATTGAATCATGCATCTTAATTCACTTAATACGAAGTACCTCCTTTAATTAATAAATTATTAATTTAGTGACTAATTAATACATCTCTAAAATAATAAAATTTCACGGTCCCAAGGGTATTAATTTATAGAGGTTCTACTATATATGAACGGCTACCTATTCTTCTGAATTTCGCTTCCTTTCGTTTAACTTGTTGCTTTGCCTTGTCGAAACGCTTTCCTTATCTGTAAAAAGAATAGAGACCGGGAGTTTTCTCGGTGAACCACCTCCAATGCTTAAGTTAGATTTATCAAAAGGGAGTAATGTTTTTGCAGGTGCGCATATTGGTGTGTGTAGTGAGAGAAAAAATCCGTCCAATTAAGAGTGGAATTGGTGTATATATACTCTTTGGTAACTTGGGGATGAAGTAGAAATGATGGGAATATCCCTCCAATGCTATTGAAACGCGTGCATTCTTCTCATTCGTTGGTACAGATTGTACCTTCCCATACTTTGAAAAAGCATAAAGCATCCTACCTTTTCTGTCAGAGGTATGCTGACCTATTTGAGACCTATTTGGAGACCTCACGAGCTCTCTCCTCTTTTTAAATTCCGATTCACCTATTTTCAGGTTTTGTTTCTAACCAGGTACCTCACATCAGTTGTCTACGCGAGCTTATTTTCGGGTTTAGCTCTCCTTTCTTATCGAGGTAACGAAATTCACCATGGTTAGCTTATCTGTCCCCCAGTTCTTGTAGCCAGGTCTCACAAGGAGAGACCTGGTCATTTTTGTTCCATATCATCTACTCCCCCCTACTCTATATTTAAAGGAAGAAGAGTTCATTTAAATATGAAGAGTAGATCTACACTAACTTTTTGTCAGCTGATTAGGGAAGCGAGGTCTCCTTTTGCTTAGCAGGAGACCTAATCATTTCGAACGAGAGTCTTTACCCATCCTTGACGTCACTTTCTGACTGAATTTGACGGGTAATTAATTTTCGGCTATTTCTTTTTGTTTTTAGATAATGGGCGACTCTTCGGTTTCTTCCCCCTTTTGCTCAACCGCCTTTACCTTCCCTTTTTTACTTTTCTTTCATTCTCATTTTTAGTTTCTCTGCTCCCTAATTTCTCCTTCGTATTTTATTTTACTGCATTCCTCCATGGCTCACTCTTCTTCTCGCTCCAACGAGGAAACCCTTTCCGATCAACATGCCACTCATTCCACGGGAGGACAACCGGACTCCTTCTCTCATGGTAACTCTCAGTCTGGTACTTCCTCGCGTACTCGGGGGAGGGGCTCCTCCCGGGGAATACGTCACTCTCGACGCTTATCTTACCAGACGCTGCCCACCGTCGACCATCCCTCCGACTTAAAAGAGATAGTAGACTTGTCAAGAGATTCGACAACCTCCCATCAAGACGAGGGCAACAACCAGGAAAACCTTGGCGCCAACACTGCAAACTCTACTTACGACGTGGATTCTATCATCCCTCTTCCTACTTCCGATGAGCCTTCAGGTGAATCTCTCTTGACCTCTGAGGAGTTTGCTTTGATAAAGTCCTGGTTAAATTGCGATGACTCTTTTGACATTCGTATGCCCAAGTCTTACGAAAGACCCTATTCGCTAAAATACCCTTTATAGCTTTTTGGTATAGTCAGATTGAAGCGGGTTTAAGATTACCTTTTCTTGATTTCATGATTGGAGTATGTGGCCTTCATAATTTATGGCCTAATTAGTTTCTCCCTTCTTCAATTAAAATAATTCTTGCTTTCTTCATATTAATGCGCGGTAATGGGAGTTTTCCCACGCCTACCCTGTTTCAAACTGTTTATGATGTGAAACCCATGGAGGGTTTTTACTATGCAAGCGCCAGACCCAAGGGTCCTACCCAACATCTATGTGTACCGTGTAGTTCAGGAAAAGAGTGGAAAGAAAAATACTATTTCGGCAAAAACTCCAATTGTAGCAGCCCTGTCCTGCTATAAAAATTATTTCGGCAATTGATCGCAAAGTGCTAGATAAGCTTACGAGGAAAGCTAAACTCAGTGCTTTCAAATTCAAATCTTTCCTGACTAATGCATCTGTGCTCTCCTTTTTCGAATTAGCTCCTCTCAGAGGGTGTTCTTTTTCCCGAGAGGGTGGGTTTCATACTCTCCTTATATATTCATCATTTCTCTGAAAATTTGTTAATCACTTTACTAATGCATAATGCTTTCTCATGTTGCTATCTTCTACAGAGATGTGCAGGATTCAAGACGTGAAACTTCCCGGCGATGATGAGTTTGATTTCGAACTCCTTCTTCAAGAACAGGCTAGCAAGGAATCACAGGGTTTTACCTCTACCAAAACTCCCGCTGCTCCACTCCTATTGCTAACTACAGAGAAGGTTCCTCTTGCTTCACCTGCTGCTTTAGTCTAGGCCAAGGTCCACAAGGTAACTTCCTCCCATGTGTCTTCCCATATCCCACCAAAAGGACATCCTTCTTCCTCACTTCTTTCTGCTTCTGGTATGAAAGAAAAGAAGAACAATGAGAGCACTTCCAGGGACAAAAGACCTCCACCTTCTCGTCCTTATCTCAGTCTCTCTAAGAAAATCAAAACCATTTCCTGCCTCAAGGACTCCCCTCCAAAACCCACAGACTCTTCTGGGTATGTTTTCCGGGGCCAGACTTTCAGCTTTCTCCGTGAGCTCCCTCCTTCAGAGTGTCTTTCATTGCTACAAGCTCTTCCTCCTTCTGAAGAGGAAGCTCAAGCAAGACCTCTATCTTTATTACAACTTCAGGAGAAGAGTGCCTACTGATTGATTCAGGTATCATTATTTTGATAACATGCTTTCACGTCATTTCATTTTTTTTTACTTAACTTTTGCATCTGTTTTTTTTCCTCCTGACAGTTGATCAGCCCTTACAGACGACTACTCCAGTTCAAAGATAACTCTCTGGAAGAGGAGGTAGAGAAATTGAGGGAGAGTTTGGCATCCTGCAAAGCCCAGCTCAAAGAATTAAGCAAAACTCATGGAGAATTGCAATCACATAATCAGGACATTCTAGAGGCAAGCAGCCAGCTCTCTTTGGCCAATGACGAACTGAGGAAACAGAACCGTGACCTAACCAACTCACTCATGAAGATGTCTGCTTTATCCGAAAAGAATGCCTCTTTGAGTGTTACGAATGTTGACCTCAGCCGTCATCTAGTCCAAGTGAGCAAAGAGCTTTCGGAAGCTAAAGACATTCTTCAGAGTGCGAATCTGTCTTATAACTTTGGCTACGCAGACGGGATTCAAGGGTGCCACAGCCTCATCCTCCGCACTCCTATGGGACAGAAAGCTCTCCAAATTCTGCATGAAGGACTCTTAGAAGCTTTCCAAGCCTCTCCTGAATACCTCACACTAATTCATCAAGATATAGCTTCTTTGGCTAACAGGTGTGGTATGACAGTGCTGGCAAAGGCTCGTAACCTTGGATTTAAAGATCCCATCGAGGTTGACCCTATAGTAAAGTACCTGCCTTTGCCCTCATCTTTTAAAGGAGATCCTCAGGGCTCCACTTGGCACTCCTTGGTGGCTTCCAGTGATGAGCAAAGCTTTTGAAGCTTTAACAGCTCCTTGCGATCTCCGCACTGCCTTTTCTGGATCATCAGCTCTCACCTACGATGTCTTCCCTCCAGACCTCCTCCAGGTGGTCAAACAGTGCAGAGTCTACTTGTCTCAGGTTCCCCCTGAATCTGCTCCTCCCCATGAGCTTCCTCCACAGGGTATGCTTTGCTCTCATCTCTTGTTATCATTACTTCTCATATTTTTCATACCGACCCTTTGATTTGGCTAGGTACTCTCTTTTTGGCAGAAGGTCCTTCAGCTCTCCATCAAGCTTCCAGAGATCCCCAGGAGGGAACTGGTCCTTCTTTTTCTCTCCCTTCTGGTTTTCTCAAATATACTAACAATGGAGAAGACACCATGGTCGTGGACGCTGCTGACTACCTAGCTTGATCCCTATTATGTTGCTATTTTCTGGACAATACTACTATCCGTTATGTAAATTTAATCAGCAAACAACTCTTCTCTTCTTATATTTTGTCTATGCCACCCCTTTTTGGTTGCTTTGACTGATCAACCCTTTTTTTATGCTTATCAACTACTTGCTAGTTTATTTTCTCCTTTTTACTTGCTTCTATTTTTGCATGTGCGCATTTCTTACATACACGTATATTTGCTTTTGCATTTTCATGGGGTATTCTTAGACCCCCTTAGGGGTGTAAGGTACACCCCTTAGGGGTGTAACCCCCTACTCTAGATGGTTTCACTTTGTTACTAAACCGTCTAGAGTATTTAATCTGTTGCCTTACATTATGTACCATATTAATTTTTCGCTTTAGTTTTATAACATCCCCCGCAAAAGATGTAAACAAAGTAAAAAAGACTTCTCAGCTTTTATTTACTTGCAACAAGTTCTTTTCGTGCCATTACATGATTACTTGTCTAGCTGAGCAAGTATTCTACCAAAAAGAGAATGAGAAAGAGACCTGGCATGTAGGCCCCTTCTCATCAAAACAAAATTTTCCAACATCCTTCCCAAAGGAAAACACTTAAACATAATACTTCTTCAAATTGCTTATATTCCATGGCCTAGGCTCTATATATCCTTCATGACTCATAAGCTCATATGCTCCTCCTGGGAGCACTTTGGTCACCACAAAGGGACCTTCCTAATTAGGTTCAAACTTTTTCACTAGGTGCATCACACTAGCTCTCTTGAGCACCAGATCTCCTTCCTTGACCTTCCTGACCTTAACTTTCGCATCATAAATTGCTTTTATGCGCGCCTTGTATGCTAGTGCTCTCTGGTGAGCTCTCTCCCCCACCTCATCAATTAAGTCCAGACTTTCTGCTCTCAGTTCTCTATTCAAGTCTTCATTGTATGCTAAAACTCGATGTGTTGGGATCTCTGCCTCGACTAGCATAACAACATCAGCTCTATACACTAGATAAAAAGGAGATTTCCCCTTAACCGTCCTCTGTCTAGTTCTATATGCCCATAATACCGAATTCAGCTCCTCTACCCATTGAGACCTTTTCTTTTCCAGTCTTGCCTTGATACCGTTCACTATGATTCTTTTAGTGACCTCTACCTGTCCACAGGTCTCAGGATGAGCTACGACAACAAATCTTTGCTCTATTCCTTTTACTTTACACCAAGCTTGTGTTTTCCTGCCAAAAAACTGTGTCCCATTATCAGATACCAGAACTCTAGGCAAGCCATACCTACAACAAATATTTTTCCATAAAAACTTTATAATGCTATCCTCTGTCATTGAAGACAGGGGTTCTGCTTCCACCCATTTGCTGAAGTAATCCACTGCCACTATGAGGTGACATTTTTTCCTTACAGCTATTGGGAGCTTTCCTACCAGATCAATGCCCCACCTGTCAAAAGGGCATTCAGCATATTGAGCCCCTAACTCCTCTACAGGTCTATGAATTAACGGTCCATGCTTCTGACAATTAGGGCATTTTCTTACGAAGGTAATGCGGCCCATAAAAGGCAGCATCAATAATGTTAATGGAAGGGAGGTAAGACTATGTAATCAGTTACCTATTCTTCTAAGATTCCTTCCTCCTTGCGCAACGTGCGTCTGCCACGAGTTGGCAAGTTCTTTGCTATCTGCAACAAGAATGGATACCGGGGGATTTTCCGGTGAACCACCTCCGATGCTAATGTCAGATTTAGCAGGGGTGAGTAATGTATTTTTGAGGTGCTCGTGTTGGTGTGTGTAATGTGTGTAAGTAAAATCTACCCCTCTAGAACAAAAGTAGGATCAGTATATATACTCCTCGTTTTGACTTGGGGATGAAGTACAGACGTTGGGATGCTCCTCCAATGTTATCGAGACGCGTGCCTTTTCTTCATTTGCTGTACAGAGTGTACCTTCTGCTTTTCTGAAAAGATACATGATAAAGTAGCCTTTCTGTCAGGGATATGCTGGCTCACTTGAGACCTATTCAGAGACCTTACGAGCTCTCTCCTCTTTTTGAATTATTAGTTACTTCTCTTCAAGTATCACTTCCTCCCAGCTATCTCACACCAGGTAACTGCCCAGACCACCTCCGAGCTTAGCTCTCATAAAAGTAAGATCTCTAAAGATTCATTTACTTTTTCCCTTCGTTCTTAGGGCCAAGTCTAAGAGAGAGAGACCTGGTTATTTTTAGACCATATCATCTACTCCCCCCTACTCTATATTTAACGGAAGAAGAGTTCATTTAAATATAAAGAGTAAATTTGTACTGAATTTTGTTAACTAACAGAGGGGAGCGAGGTCCTCTCTCAATCGGTGAGAGACCTGCACATTTTGAATAATGACCTCTGCTGGGTTTGTGACATCACTTCTGACACGATTTGACGGGTAATCAATTGACGGTGATGGTCCCGAAACGAGTTACTGGTGTATGGGGGGGGAGGGGAATACACCAGTTAGGATTTTAAAACTTAACCCTTAAAAACTTCAACTGAGTGAAGAAAGTCTCAGCTGAGATCACAACTGAGTAAGAGAACTCAGCTGTGAGAGTGGTGATGTGCGGAATGTGGTGGAAATTAAACTCGTTAAAACAACTCATGCTTTTAAGCTCGGATGGTCATAAACCAAAACAGCTCGGTTGGTCAAAAACCAAAACAGTTGAAGATGTGCAAATGAGGTTTGTATGCTGGTTAGTCAGTCAGTTAAGAAAGCAAGAAATAACTGATTAAAGATAAACACGAGCACACAGAGAGTTAACGTGGTTCGGAGATAACCCTCCTACGTCCACGGGGAGTTGCGAGTCCACACAACTCTGTCCAAGTTCTTCTGGACAAACCACTCAGCTTACGCGGGCTGAGCAACCGTTAGGGATAAGTTTGCGGGTACTTATCAACCTTTACATTAAGTTTACGGGTACTTAACAACCTGACTACTCAATTACAGGAAGAGTAGAATCCTAAACCTTTTTAGGCGAAAGAAAATGGGTTTCCAACTAAAAGCTCTAACGTGTAGCGAGTTAAGATCTAACTCTATACGAACTCTCACTAAGTGATGTTCTCAAGGTTCGATCTCAAGACACTAAAACTATCTAACTCTAGAACTCTCAACAAGTGATGTTCTAAGAGATTCAGTTCAGCTCGTGAAGAATATTGCTCTTTTCATCTCAGATTTCTTCTCGCGTGTGTGTCTTCTCTTATCAGTGTCTTGTATCTCGTCGAATGAATGAATGCCTCTATTTATAGGCGAAGAGAATCAACTAGCCGTTGGAGGAGCTATTGATCTCTGTTCGATGAAACCGATGGGTTGTCTCTCATCTCTGCAGACTTTCCTGATATGGCATCTGAGCTCTTCTGCTTTCCATCTGAGACAGCCTTGTGTTGGGCCAAATGGGGTAATGACTGAACGGTCAAACCCTCATGTGACTTCCTTTTGAAATTCAAATTCAAACCTTTCTGACAGTCAACCTCGGTTAGTCGGTTGAAAATCTTGATCTTCATCTGAGTGGTCTTCAGCTGATGTTCTCGTCGAACTCTCAGCTGACTTTGAACTTCATCTAAGTGGTTTTCAGCTGATGTTCTGACTGAACTGCTGAACTCTCAGCTGATCTTGAACTTCATGTTGAGACTTCTTTATAACTTCCCCCTTCTTGAAACATTCTCTTTATCGGATGGCATTCTATAGCTGATGTTCCAACTGAACAGTTGGCTTGAACTCTCAGCTGTCAAAAAGCATAGCTCTCTCATCAGGCAGTCTTGTAATTGTTGTTCCTTATCCGATCTTTCATTCGGGGTTGTATCCGAGTGTTGCTATGTTGCCGTCTTCAGCTGGAGATATGTAAAGATAAAATCTTAACTTTGCTCAAACATCGAGCCTAACAGCTAACATTAGGAACTGGCAACATCTACTCGGTTGGGGTCAGTTGGTTTTGGAATTCATCAAAACTCATACTAATAAATTTCCCAACAATTTTCCCCTTTTTGATGATGCCAAAACCATTTACAACTTTAAACCACTATTGATCTAAAAGTCACTAACTTATCTAAAATCTCAGCTGAAATTCTAGACAGTCTATAAGATAAAACATCAAAGGGTTAGCACAGATATAACATGGTATTTAAAATACTGCGATTCAAAGCTTGGACAATGAGATATTGTGCGTCAAGTTGAATCGTATATATACTTTGAAGTTTTCTTTACAACTGATGATTACAGAAAAAAGTACAAAACCCATAAAGATACATCAGTTGATAAAAAACTACAACATCTCAAAAACTATATCAGCTCAAAAACTTCATCATCTCAAAAATATTGTTGACCGTACTTGCTGAAGATACGGTCAAAGATCTCTTTCTTCGCAGCTGACTCAATCCAAGTGTTGACACCATGTTCGTTGCCGACTTGTCTCGCCTCAGCCATGATCGCATTTCTGTTCGGAGTACTTGTGCCTTTGATCATCTGAGGGCGATATCTGCGGAACTGGAATGGTGTTGGGATCGAGCTGAGCTTTCAGCATGGCCCTTTTAAACTGACTAAACATTCCAGGATCTTCAGATCTGAGCTCCCACAAGGCTTCCTTGAAGGCTTGCCTTGGGTCTTCAGTTGAGTAGACCTTCCTGTAATAAAAGTCATTTATAAACTCGTGCTTGAACTGCTCCCAGTCATCGTTCCACTCAGCGTTCATCCACTTGTCAATGTGTGGGAACCGTGACGGGAGCGGGGCATTCTTCTGCAGCTGCTGCGTCTTCTTCCTAGCCTCAGCCTTCATCTGGTGCTTGTTTATTCTTCGCACGCTCCGACTGGCTTTATTCCTATCAACATTCTTCTCAACTTTGGCCAGTTCCCTCTCGAACTTGGCCACCTTCTTGGCTTGATCCGCAGCGAACTTCTTGATCCAAGAGAGATTCAAGTACTTCTCCTTGGACTCCCCCATAGCTTTTGCAGCTTCGATGCAATCTTCAACAGAGATCCCGTCAAGATCGGCATCGAGCTCAGCAGTAAGCTCGGCTACGAGGTCGTGGGAGATTTCTACCTCCTGCTCGGACTCCTTCAGCTGCGATCCTTCAGCTTCAGCTGGCACTCCTTCTTCCCCCTGCTGAACTCCTTCTTCCCCCTGCTGAAGAACATCTTTCCCCTGTCCAGCAACAACTGCTGGCTCCTTGTCTTCCCCCTTTTTGGCATCATCCAAAAGGGTGGCAACAGTGCCATCCAGGGAAGTCAGCTTGGCCTCAGCTTGTTGAACTCGGGAGAAGAGTTCGTCCACAGCATCTTTCTCTCCCACCTTCTTGGCCAGCTCCAGGTCCTGGCGTTCCTGCTCGGCTCTCTTCAAGGCTGCAAAGGTCGTAGAGATATCTTTATGAAGGGTGACGAACTCAGCTCGGAAATTTGCGAACTGAGACATCCACTCCTGGTCTTGTGTCTTCTGGGACTTTGCCAGGTCAGATTCAGCAATGGACTTGAAGACGTTGAAGTCCGAACTGAGTCCCTGAACCGTCTTCTTCAGATCCTTGATCTCCGAGCTGGTAGAAGTGGAGAGGCCTTCCAGCTTTTGTTGAAGGGAGGAGGAGAGTTGTTCCAGCTGATTCTTCAAGCTCGCATTTTCTTCCATCAGCTGGTTCCTCTTGACAGCCTCTTCTTCCTTGTTGTGCTCAAGTTTGGACAACAGCTCTTGCCTCAGCTGGTTGACCCTTTCAGTGATCAGCTCACAGATATCATCAGTTGAGTGTGCTGGCTGATCAGAGGGTACAGGCAGTTGTTGCTGTTGTGTCTGAGCTGTTGGGTCCACGACAACCAGGGCTGTTCGGCTGGCCAGGTATTGTTTCAGCTTTTCTTCTTCCCTCTTGGCCGCCTCTTCAGCTGCGTCGACATCCTCCATGTGGTTGGCATTTTTGGCCAACATATGGTCAAGAAATTGAACAACTCCAGGATTGTTGCACAGCTCCCTGGTGTCTGTCCCTTCTTGTTGGCTCTTATCCAGACGACGACGGAGCACAGCCACCTTCTAGTTGTAGGCTACCTCCAGGTTCTGGTAGTCGAAGTACACCCCCAGGTTGGATTCTTTAACCTTCAACCTGTCCCAACCGTGGATCCTGAGGGTTTCCTTCTTAACGTACCAATAGCTGAAAATCACGCTGAACTGATAGAGCAGTTCCGTCCCGAACATGGCGAAGATGGGCATCGAGCTGGCCTCGGGGAACATGCCTATCAGCTTGCGAAAGCAGTAGTCTAGCCTGCCTTCGTACTCAGCCAAGATCACCTGGCGGTTGGCTTCTTCATCAATATGTGGGGGGTCTATATCGAAGGCAATGGGTTCGAGGGTGTCATCGACGTTGGCCAAAGGAACGGTCTCAACGTCGGCATCGAGCGAGAGGCTCGGGATATCTGACTGAGGACCAGTTGAGAGAACTGGTCCTCTTTGGGTGGTGATTGGGCAGGCTCAATTGTTTCTTCAGACGCAGGTGGGATTTCCTAGCTGGCATCAGCTCCAGTCGTTGGACTGTCGTGGGATTCCTCAGATGAAGAAGAGTCATCTGAGGACGAGCTGGAATCCTCCACATTGATCTCCTTTTCTTCAGCCAGTGCCTCCTGCTGGCGGGGTTGAAGCATGAACGCAGCTGCATCAACCGACTGGCTAGATTCGGTTGATTTCTCAGCTGGTGTCTCCACCATGAGGCCCGTTGCAGCCGGTTGAGCTGCTGGCTGGATGATTCTGATTCTGGGCCTTTTCTGGAGGGGTTCCACCTCTTTTTCTTCTTCTTCTTCGTCTTCTTCAGCCACCTCCTCCAGCTGGCGTTTGGCAGGCTTGGTTCTTGAAGGGCGGCGAGCTGCTGGGGCCGACTCCACAGCTGGCTTGGAGGCTCCCTTAGGAATGTAGACTGCTTCCAAAACATCCCTAGCCTTTTTGGCTGTAGGGAACAACATCAACTTGCTGAACGGAGGGTCCTCACTCCCTTCCCAGGTCAGCTTCTGTCCCTTGGTGGCTTGGAGGATTAGGGCATAAATTTTTGTGCCGAAGTTGAGTGTCCCCTTGACACTCAATAGTTGCTCTCCGGACTCAGCAACCGTCTCGGAGATCTTCAGCTTCTCTGTCCACAGCTGGCTTTGAAGGTAGCCCAGCCAGTCGATTTTGTGGTGTTCTTCTAAAGCCTTCTGTTGTTTGAGCTTCAGTCTGCTGATATCACTAAATGCTCCTCCGTACGCGAAGGCGCACTTTGAAATGACGTCAAATAGAAGTCGGTGCTCCGGCTTCAGTTTGGTCCTCTGCATACTCCCCTTCAATTGTTCGGGGACAAGAAGGATTGTTTGCAGGAATGTATCAACTTCCTTGTCTGTGAAATTCCCCATCACGTCTATGGCCTCCCTGTTTCTGGGGATGATCTTCTCCAGTTCTTTGGTTACTTTGATTTCAACTGCGGTGTCTTCCATCGAACGGGAAGTGCTGTTTCGTTGCTTGCACGGGATGGTCGTGACAAGCCCGAGTTCTGCATCGTGTTGCAGATTCCTGTAGAAGTGGGCGACCTGCTTTCTGAGCAGCTTGGAAGGAGAGAGGGTTGCCCAGTCGAGCAGACTGTGATCGTAAAGAATGGTGGCGACAGGAGCGAGTTCCGGTGAGGTCAGAGCTGCTCTGGAAAGAATCTATTCGAAGTGAATCTTCGACATCATCATGTCGAAGGATTCCTGGAATGTAGCGGGTTAGGCAGATACCATCTACTTTGAAGCTTTTGTCTTGGGTGCCATTTTAGAGTAGAATATATATATGTAAAGAAGAAAGAACTATGTTACTGAAAATGGTGAGACAAATTCGGAGAAGATGATGAATAGTTAGTAAAGATATGCACGAAAAGAGAAGGTAAGGATCACTTCCTGATTTGCCGCCTTATAAAGGTATTTGACTCGAATGAGATCAACGGCTGGGGTTAAATGGCGCGAATCCATCAACGGCTGAGATTACGCGACTGTTGGGTAATTTTGACTGACGCTCCACGCGCGCGAGTGAGAAGGTGAATAGTTTAAGGTGTCAGCCCAGTCGCACTATAAAGTAAGGCTATAGGAGTTCAGCCAGACTTTACATTAAATGCGATATGATGGCTTGTTTAGTTTAGCTGACATGTTCAGGAATGTTTGAATTTATTTCGAACATTCTCATTTCATATCATAACACCTTCAGTCATAAATGATACCTGCCAGCTGATGTCTGAATCAGCTGTGTTCATCAGTTGAGTTCCTCAGTTGCCGCATACCATCAGCTGACTCGAGTTCGTCTGTTCACCTGACGTTGGATGTCTTCGGTTGGCAATCCGCATCTGAAATTCCCCCTTCATCTGAGTTTCCCCCTCAGATGGATATCTGACTCTTCAGCTCGGATGGATCCTCATCAGCTCGGATGACTCTTCAGCTCAGATGGATCCTCTCCAGCTCGGATGACTCTTCAGCTCGGATGGATCCTTTTCAGCTCGGATGACTCTTCATCTGATGGATCCAATAGTCCAAGAAGATCACATAACATCTTGAACCAGGCTTCAGGAAGAGGTTTGGTAAAGATTTCAGCTCTCTGAATCTCAGTTGGGATCTTCTCCATGGACACATCCTTCTTCTCAATATGATCTCGGATGAAATGATGACGAATGTCGATATGCTTTGTCCGAGAGTGGTGAACAGGATTCAGAGAGATAGCTATGGCACTCGAGCTATCACAATGAATTGGAACCTGTCCAGTTGCGACTTCATAGTCTCTCAGCTGTTGCTTCAGCCACAACACTTGCATGCAACAGCTTCCGGCAGCCATATACTCTGACTCGGTTGTAGAAGTAGCAACACATGCTTGTTTCTTGGAGAACCATGAAACCAGCTTGCTTCCCATGAATTGACAGTGTCCAGAGGTAGACTTCCTGTCCAACCGATCTCCTGCTTGGTCCGCATCTGAGTATCCAGTCAGTTGGATATTGTCGTCAGTTGGATACCACAATCCAACATTACCAGTTCCCTTCAGATACTTGATGATGTTCTTTGCTGCCAACATGTGTGCTTCTCTTGATTGAACTTGAAATCGAGCACATACTCCAACTGCGTATGATATGTCTGGTCGGCTGGCAGTTAGGTATAGCAGCGAACCGATGATCCCTCTATACTGGCTGGCATCTACGAGCTTTTCCTCAGCTCCGGGTTCAATCTTCCAGTTAGTATTCATCGGGATCCTTGTGGTTTTACTTGTTTGCAATCCGAACTTGGTGATGAGCTCCTTTTTATACTTAGATTGATTGATGAAAATCCCTTCAGGTGACTGCTTTACTTGTAACCCAAGGATATAATTCATCTCGCCCATCATCGACATCTCGAACTTCTCCTTCATGAGATCTGAGAAATTCTTGCACAGCTCCTCTGACTTGGAACCGAATATGATGTCATCCACGTAGATTTGCACAACAAGTATATCTTCTCCAACTTTGATGGTGAACAGGGTTTTGTCAACTGATCCTCGTTTGAATCCCGAGTTCTATAGAAAATCACAAAGAGTGTCATACCAGGCCCTTGGCGCTTGCTTTAGACCATAGATAGCTTTCTTCAACTTGTACACTCTTCCATCTCCAGTCTCAAAACCAGGAGGCTGTTCAACATATACATCTTCCTTGATATCTCCATTGAGGAATGCACACTTTACATCCATCTGATACACTTTGAACTTGTGATGTGCGGCATAAGCTAGAAAGATTCGGATGGCTTCCAGCCTTGCAACAGGCGCGAAAGATTCTTCAAAGTCGATTCCTTCTTGTTGGCAGTATCCTTGAGCTACCAACCTTTCCTTATTCCTCACTATGAATCCAATGGCGTCTCTCTTGTTTTTGAAAATCCACTTCAATCCAATCACCTTGACACCATTTGGTCTTTCTACCAACTCCCATACACAGTTGCGTAGAAATTCATTTAGTTCTTCTTGCATGGCTGTTGCTTAGTGGACACAGTTGAGAGCTTCCCCAACATTCTTCGGTTCTGGCACATCAGCTACAAAGCAAGAAATCATGGCAACATCTCCAGCTTGCTCGAACTCCTCTAGAACTGCCAACTTCTCAGCATATTAGGCATAAGTGTTGGAATCTTCCTCTGTTGATTCAGGATTTGCAACTCGGCTCCTTGTACGCACACCCTCGGTTGGATCTCCGATGATGTCGTCAGTGGAATGAACTTCATACCATCTTTGGTTGCGTCGTCCTTCTTCTTCCAACTGTGGTTGTTCTGAAATCTGAGTTGGAGTCTTCAGAGCTGGTGATTGATCAGCTGTTGAGTCTGGATCCTCAACATTGACATTAGTTTGAACCGGACTCGGTTGGGCTTCGGATGCTGAAGCAGTTGGAGGAGCATCAGCTGAAGTTCCCCCTTGGGATGAGTTGGGGTCTTCGCATTCATCTTCAGAGGAGTATGGATCCTCATCCTCAGTTGCCCAAACCAGTGGTTCAGCTCGGTTCTTTTCCCTTAGAGCTTGCGATCTGGTGAGAACTGGTGGAACAGCTGGATCCGCTTGTTGTCCTTTAACCTGTTCCCTGCACTCAAAGGTACATTCATCAAAACTAACATGAGGTGTTATTTCCACAACACGCGAGCTGTTGTTGAAAACTTTATATGCCTTGATCCGAGCAGCATATCCAAGAAATATGCCCTTCGAAGCTTTGGCATCAAAAGTTTTCAACTAAGTCTTCCCATTGTTGTGGATATAACACTTAGAACCAAAAACGTGAAAATAAGAAATATCTGGCTTTCTGCGTCTCCACAGCTCGTAGGGTGTCTTTCCCAACCGCTTGGTAAGAAGAGACCGGTTCTGAGTGTAGCATGCAGTGTTGATCGCTTCAGCCCAAAATTTCTTTGGCAGAGCTGAGCTCGCTAACATGGATGTGGCTGCATCCTTCAGCGTTCTGTTCCTTCGCTCAGCTACTCCATTCTGTTGAGGAGTACGCGCGGCTGATGTCTGATGGGTAATTCCATTCTTCTCGCAATACTCGATGATGGTTTCATTTAGAAACTCCGTTCCACGATCTGATCGGATAGACATGATCTTCATCTCTTGTTGGTTCGATATCCGATCCATCAGCTTGGGCAGCTCATCTCGGGTTTCACTCTTGTGGCGCATGAAGATGGTCCACGTATACCTTGAGTAGTCATCAGTTACAACCAGGGTATATTCGTTCCCGTTCATGCTTTTTGGTGTAACTGGCCCGAAGAGATCCATATGGATCAGCTGTAACACTCGGTCAGTTGAAGGAGTTGACTTCAACCGGAAGGAGTTGACTTCAACCGGAAGGAGGATCTAGCGAGCTTTCCCAATTGGCATGCACTGCAGATGTGTGTTGTTGAAAACACTCGATTTGGTATGCCTTTTGCATGTTCTTGTCTGGCGAGTCGGTTCATCGTCTTGAAGTTCAGATGGTTGAGCCTTTTGTGCCACAGCCAGCTCACATCCGAACTGCTCTTTGATAACAGGCAGGTGTCAGGGAGGCTGCTGTTCCAGTCAGCGTAGTAGACATTCCCTGTTGGTGATCGATTTCCCAACAATATCACCTGCTTTGATCCGACATCTTTAACCCTGCAACCCTGTGCATCAAACTTGACAGAGAAACCATTATCACAGAATTGGCTGATGGAGAGCAAGTTATGCTTCAATCCATCAACATAAGAGACATTAGAAATTGAAACATGATTGGTTTCAAGGGTACCATAACCTCTGGTGTAACCTTTTGAGTTATCACCAAAAGTAACTGATGGACCTTCTTTCTCCACGAAACTTCCAAGCAAATCCTTCAGATTTGTCATGTGTTTCGAGCATCCACTGTCCATTACCCATATTGTTGCAGACGCCTTCTTCTTCCTCAGCTTTTTCTCCTGTACCTGCAAAGAGAAACTCGCTTAGGTCCCCAATTTTAGTTGGGTCCTGGAGGGTTAGAACCAGTTCCCCCTGGAACTGTGCGTCGCTTTTCTCTGTATACTCGGGTGGATTTATCATTCCAGATCACTTTTCCTTGATCATCAACTATAACAACACCTCGGTTATCCTTAGGCTTGTTGTTAGTAGTGATGTTCTGTTTCTTGGGAGGAGTTGGATTTCTCCCATGTTGAGCTTTAGGAGGTGAGGATTTCCCCCTGTTTTGATGGCAATTTTTATCCTGTTTGATTTGTCTGAATGATCGGACTCCTTGCTAGAATCTTTGTGGCTGATTCTGATTCCAACTCCATGTGGGTTGTCTGTAGCTGTTCATGCCCTGTTGATGATTCATATTATGGCATGAATATCTCCAGTTGTCCGACCTGTTCCTCATTGGTTGACTCGGTTTGAACCTTTGGTCGAGCTGATGTTGGAACCGCTGTTGATTCAGATGATTGAACCCCTGTCTGTTTTGCAGTCGGTTCCATTTCTTCTGATGTTGACTTTGAGGTTGATGCAGAGGTCAGTTCTGATTCTGAGTTCGGTTACGGTTATTCATTTGACGCCTCTGATTCCTCTTTTGACTTTTGGAACATTCCCCCTTGGTTGATGTCCCAACCGATGGAACATTCTGTCCTACATCTGCTACTCCTTTTCCCTTCTCAGTTGTACTTCTATTGGTCGGTTGAACTTGCTGAGAGGTGGAGGTTGAATTAGCTTCTGGAGACTTAGTTGTGTATGGCTCGACAGCTGTGACTTCTACTGCTTTGATGAAGGTTGCTGGTGGAATTTCAGTATCCTTGACAACATCATAGCCGAGTCCTGACATGTCATCCATCTGTCTACTGTAACTGATAAGGTTCTCGATGATCTTGGATGACTGATACAGCTTGATTAGATTGTCCTTCTCAGTTCGCAACTGTTTGACGAGGACGGTTATCTGCTCGGTTTTTCCATCTGACTCCTTTATCAATTGGTCGATCTGAGCCTCTTGATTTTTCAACTGATCTTGCTGCTCCTTGAACTGTTTCGTCAACTCTTCATCTGTTGGAGTCTTAGCCTCATTCAGTTGACTCTTGAGATTTTCTATCTCCTCGGTTTGGCTAGTGATCAAATCGTCCTTTTCAGTTAAGGAATCTTCAAGCTTGGCGAACTGAGCTTGAAGACTCTTAAACTCAACCGACTGCTGATGCAGTTCCTCACTGAGTTCTTGAAAATCACTCTAGGAGGGTTCCAACTCTTCGTCCAGAGATTCCTGCATGTTAGAAGTATTGGAAGAATTTAACTGAGCAGGATTCCTGCATGTTAGAAGTATTGGTCGGTTCCAAGTGCCATGAGGCATTGATCCTGACTGATGGCGTTGTTGGTAGAGGTCAGTTCATCCTCATCTTCAGTGTCAGTGAAGATGTCCATGTCGTCAGCTGCTTCTTCTGCTACCATGGCCTTGTTCTTTGCAGTTTGCTTGGCCCTCAACGCTTCTCTTTCTTTCTTTGAGAGGTCTGGACAATCAGCTTTGAAGTGTCCTTCCTTGCCGCATTCGAAGCAACCATTGGTGACAGGCTTTGAACTGTCTCGAGTTCGGTTTGATTTGTAGAAACGTTTGTATTTGCCGAACCGAGTGTCCATGTCGGCTAGCTTCTTTGACAGAGCTGCAATGTTCTGTTGCAGTTCCTCTCTGCTTGGCTCCTTTGCAGTCGTGTCAGCCGATCTGGTTGGCCTTGACGATCTCGATTTCGAGTAGTCAGCTCGGAGAGCAACTGACTTTGAGGCTGAGCCAACATCCTCAATTCTACTTGTCTGACCTGAGGACTGCGATCTCCTCCTGTTGACCTTATACTCATTTCCTTTTAAGATTGAGAACAATCTTTCAATTCCCATTTCACCAAGGTCAGCTCGGCTCTCGTGGATATTGGTGAAAGTATCCCACTCAGCCGGTAGAGCTTGCAATACTTTGAGATTGATTTCTCTTAGTGTGTATTTTCCTCTTCAGATGGACTGGATTCTTCTGATGATGTCCATAAACCGGAGCTCTAGTTGATCGATGGTCTCATCAGGTCACAGATTGAAGTTGTCGAAATCTTGACATGCATATGAGAACTTGTTTTCCTTCATCTCGTCGCTTCCTTCACTCAGCGATGCCAGGATGTCTCACATCTCTTTTGCAGTCTCACACTCCTCTATCCAAGGCAGATAATCTTGTCCACCTGTAGACATTATTGTGCTTTGAGCCCAGATATCCAACTGGCTCACCTTGGCCTCCTCTGGAGTGTAGTCTTCTAGCTGTTTCTCCACATACTCCACCACTGTATCTCCATCGTTGGGATTTGTGGGAGTGCGAGCTATTCTTTCTTTGATGACGATCGGTCCGGAAGAGAGAACTTGTTGCATCCTATGATGCTTCGAAAGTAGGATCTTCTTCATCCGTGTTCTCCATGATGTATAATTGACTACTGAGAACATGACGACGATCTTGTCCTTGACGTCCATCTGCACACAACAAACAGAACAAATATGCAAGCAAATATGCACTAGCGTGAAAAGATCTGTTCAGTTGACCACTGAAGAAAATTTCTCGAATTCACACCTTGTGAAACAGAGTCAGCAGTCTTACCACTGCTCTGATACCACTTGATGGTCCCGAAACGAGTTACTGGTGTATGGGGGGGGGGGGAATACACCAGTTAGGATTTTAAAACTTAACCCTTAAAAACTTCAACTGAGTGAAGAAAGTCTCAGCTGAGATCACAACTGAGTAAGAGAACTCAGCTGTGAGAGTGGTGATGTGCGGAATGTGGTGGAAATTAAACTCGTTAAAACAACTCATGCTTTTAAGCTCGGATGGTCATAAACCAAAACAGCTCGGTTGGTCAAAAACCAAAACAGTTGAAGATGTGCAAATGAGGTTTGTATGCTGGTTAGTCAGTCAGTTAAGAAAGCAAGAAATAACTGAGTAAAGATAAACACGAGCACAAAGAGAGTTAACGTGGTTCGGAGATAACCCTCCTACGTCCACGGGGAGTTGCGAGTCCACACAACTCTGTCCAAGTTCTTCTGGACAAACCACTCAGCTTACGCAGGCTGAGCAACCGTTAGGGATAAGTTTGCGGGTACTTATCAATCTTTACAGTTAAGTTTACGGGTACTTAACAACCTGACTACTCAATTACAGGAAGAGTAGAATCCTAAACCTTTTCAGGTGAAAGAAAATGGGTTTCCAACTAAAAGCTCTAACGTGTAGCGAGCTAAGATCTAACTCTATATGAACTCTCACTAAGTGATGTTCTCAAGGTTCGATCTCAAGACACTAAAACTATCTAACTCTAGAACTCTCAACAAGTGATGTTCTAAGAGATTCAGTTCAGCTCGTGAAGAATATTGCTCTTTTCATCTCAGATTTCTTCTCGCGTGTGTGTCTTCTCTTATCAGTGTCTTGTATCTCGTCGAATGAATGAATGCCTCTATTTATAGGCGAAGAGAATCAACTAGCCGTTGGAGGAGCTATTGATCTCTGTTCGATGAAACCGATGGGTTGTCTCTCATCTCTGCAGACTTTCCTGATATGGCATCTGAGCTCTTCTGCTTTCCATCTGAGACAGCCTTGTGTTGGGCCAAATGGGGTAATGACTGAACGGTCAAACCCTCATGTGACTTCCTTTTGAAATTCAAATTCAAACCTTTCTGACAGTCAACCTCGGTTAGTCGGTTGAAAATCTTGATCTTTATCTGAGTGGTCTTCAGCTGATGTTCTCGTCGAACTCTCAGCTGACTTTGAACTTCATCTGAGTGGTTTTCAGCTGATGTTCTGACTGAACTGTTGAACTCTCAGCTGATCTTGAACTTCATGTTGAGACTTCTTTATAACTTCCCCCTTCTTGAAACATTCTCTTTATCGGATGGCATTCTATAGCTGATGTTCCAACTGAACAGTTGGCTTGAACTCTCAGCTGTCAAAAAGCATAGCTCTCTCATTAGGCAGTCTTGTAACTGTTGTTCCTTATCCGATCTTTCATCCGGGGTTGTATCCGAGTGTTGCTATGTTGCCGTCTTCAGCTGGAGATCTGTAAAGATAAAATCTTAACTTTGCTCAAACATCGAGCCTAACAGCTAACATTAGGAACTGGCAACATCTACTCGGTTGGGGTCAGTTGGTTTTGAAATTCATCAAAACTCATACTAATAAATTTCCCAACAAACGGCTTCATCATTTCCTTTCCTATTTCTCGGGTAGTGGAAAACCCTTCGGTTTCTTCCCCTTTTTTTCCTTAATCGCCTTATTCTTATCTTTTGTTATCTTTCTTTTTTTCCATTCTCTATTCTACTCATTTTGCTTACTGTTTTCCCTTTTTTTTCTCATTTTTTCCCATGGCGCGTTCTGCTTCCCATTCCGATGACGAAACCCTTTCCGGTCAACATGCGACACATTCTGTTGGGGGACGGCTGGACTTCTCTTCTCATGGAGACTCCCAATCCGGAACCTCCTCTCGCACTCGAGAGAGAGGCTCTTCACTAAGAACGCGGCGCTCTCGCCGCTTATCTCACCAAACGCCATCAGTAACTAATCCTTCCTCTGACCTGAAGGAGATAGTAGACTTGGGAAAAGATTCGGTGCCTTTCCATCAGGATGGAGGAGATAACCCAGAAGCCCTTGGTACCAATACTGTGGAATAAGGGATAATACTCGGGTACAGAAGGAAATTTAAGTGAGAACAATGACACTTAAGTAACTTGCTTTCAATTACCCGATTCAATAACTCAACAAAATAGGTTTGATAATTAAGAATCGAGGGAAGATCAAATTAAAATGACGAACACGAAACTCCTCAACGAACATCGCCAAGCACACTGCACCATCATCATCCGAGCAAATCTGCATGTTTTAGAAATAACATGCAGGGCTGAGTACTTCGTACTCAGTGAACACATGCCAAAATAATTTTGAAAACTAACTCAATAGAGCTATATAATTGAACTTGCCTCATTAGCTGCACCATAAGCATTAGGTATAACTGTTTAAAAGAATTTTCGACTTGTGGCAGCTTAAAACCATTTTCGTTTGTTTTTTTGAAATCGGCGCCGTTTACTCGGGTACAAATCTATCTACACATCTCATCTTTAAGTGGTGTCGAGAAGTAGGCCTCCTCCTCGAACACCGTGATCGGCCTAATCAAAGCAAAGCTCACAATCTTTACATAACCGGCCCAACCGAAGTAAGGCTCACAGTTACTTTACGACCCGCTAGACTGTAACAAGGCTCACGGTCAACTAAACTAATGCATGCATTGTCCCGCTTTGAACAGGACCTTATACCGTGCGTCCACAGGACTCATTCAACTCAATATAAAGTAGATGATTACATACCAAAACATAAAACTCAGGCAAGTCAATTAACTGTAAATAAAAGCGCACATATAAGAAAGAAAATGCACATTTATCGTTGAGTTTCGGTTCAGAAAGCCCACCTGATTATTGAAGATTAATCGAGGTAGCTTACTCTTTTCCTCTCCTCTTACTTCTCAGTCCCGTTCGGCCCTTCAAAAATAATATTTTATAAATGCGAGTTCACTTTTTCGTAAAACGTAAAATAACTCTAGGGCTCGGCTGAAGGACTTCTACTTGACTCGAATTTTTCTTATCTTATTTTGAATTTATCTAAATCGGTTTCTTTCTCGATTTTTCATCTTGACTCGAGCATTAATTAATTTCTTTAACTCGAATTCTCGTTTCTATAAAATACTATTTTAATAATTCATGCAAAATGAGAAGTTACTTATTCAACTTAGCTTATGCTTCTCAATTCTCGACTATTAACATCACAGATTTTTCACATTAAACTTTCACATCAATAATCTAGCATTCAAAACAGATAAACAATCAACTTCATAAATAAGCAGAATAATAAAATCCCATTTAATTACATAAATTCAATTAAGCATAATAAACTCAGAAATAATTCATATTTCAAACACAGTCAAATGATGACTCGTTATTGCTCGACTTTCAATTTTAGAAACCTATAACTTCGGATTTTAACGAAAATAATTTCGTTAAACTTTTAATTAATTAATGATAATAGCTTTGAAATTAAAAATCAAATCTTCTAGTAAAGATTACTCGACTCATAATCACGTCATTACTTTTCAAAGTACAAACTTATGCTCATATAAGTTCTTTACTTAATAACTCAACTCCAAATAATAATATTAAATCTTTTTCTCAATTAAAAACTTTTAAAACTTTTATTTATTAAAAACTCGGTTTTTCATTTTAAAACTTCGATGCTCGATAACTTTTACGTCTTAACTCCGATTTAAAAGATTCTAAAATCAAACTTGATTATTTTTACTCAAACATTATCATCAAATCACTCAATACTCCATATAACATCGAAAACTTAACGTCAAAGTATTTAAAACTCATCAATCTCATTTTTCTCATATTAACATGTACATTTGTTCGTTTTTCAAACTTTATAACTCTACTTCATTCGATAACAATTCATATCATTACTCAAACATTTAAACATACTCAATAATATAAACATCCATCTTACATCTTATCATTTGAATTTTCTTAATTTTTAAGAAAATATTCATCTAGTTGAATATTTACGTTTTATTATTGGGAGAAGTGCAAATATAGCCACCCTGAGTGCAAATATTGCCACCCCTGAAAAGAAAAGTGCTAATATAGCCACTTTTTTTTAAAACTATCAAATATGGCCATGCATATATGACTAGCATACACGACCAACACACATGACCTAAACTGGTCGTGTATGCTGACCATGCATACACGACTAGCATATATGACCATAGCAATATACACAACAATGCATGCACGACTAGCATACACGACTATATCAGCATACACGACCTGAATACACGATCAGCATACACGACCATATCAGCATACACGACCAATATACATGGTCGTGTATGCTGGTCGTGTATGCAAGTCGTGTATGCGTGGCCATATTTGATCATTTTTAAAAAAGTGGCTATATTACCACTTTTCTTTTGAGGAGTGACTATATTTGACTAATTCTCTTTATTATTATTTATTCTATCATTTCTTTGGTCGATTTCTCAACCAAAATAAATAAATGAACTTAAATACGTATAACTCAACTCTTTAGCTCTTATACTCGATTTTAAGACATTTTCTCAAAGAAAATTCAATTTTCTTTATTTTAAATTCTTTTTATTCCTAAAAAATAATATTAATATTACTATTAATATTTTTTTTTCTTTATCTCTTAATATACTCAAACATCATATAACTTATGAATTCTACTCCTCTTATGCATCAAGAATTCACATTCTCTACAAAGAAATATCTTTCTTTGTTTTATTCAACAATTAACTTATATCTCAAATACTATTATTATTTTTCTCTAATATTAAACTTATATACTTTCTTCTCTAATTATTTATATCCTTAACAAAGAAATGCTTTTCTTTGTTTTACTCAATCCTTATCTCCATAATAAATTATTCATTCTCTTTTTATTTCTATTTTAATTTTATTTTTCAATTTTTTTTATTATTTTATTTATTTTCGAAAAATAATTAATTTTATAATTAATTTAATGCATCTTCAAATCTTCTTGTTTTTCACCAAGAACACCAAGAACACTGTCACAGCCCCAAATCCCGAGGGACGGCAGAAATCGGGGTGCGACTGGGATTGGAATAAAGAAGCGGGGAAGAAAGGGGATGAAAGAATAGACATACATAAATGACAGCATAATCTCTATGAACAAGACTTTATTATCAAAAGATAGAGTTGATCTCGAAGGATCACTCGAACAAGATCTCAAAGTTTCTAAGTTATAAGTACAGAACTTAAACCAAAAGTGATAATCGTAATTACATAAGTGAGTCTAGAGTTTGGCAGTGGAATTTTAATCTACATACTACAGTCTTCCCTATCGACAACTCTTAACTCAACTCTCGCCACTTCCGTTGCTTCAACCTGCACATTTAGAAAACATATGCAGGGCTAAGTACAAAAGTACTTAGTGGGCATGTTGCCGAAAACATAATCATAAGTATAGATAATCAGGCATTTCATTTCAGTAGCACATCGGGGTTTTTCATTAAAGGCCCGTGTCTACTAAATATTTTCTTTCTCATTTTCATAGCTTAGCTTGTACAAGCATTTTTCATAGATGTTACGTTCAATCTTAACCATTCATAATTCACCATGGCTGGTTACCCCTCAACAGGATACCACATACACCACAGGCTACATAGTGCACTAACTTTGGATAGCTAGTCTCAAAGTCCGATCGTTTAGTTAACACCTAATGGTTAACTCATAAGGTACAAGAGAACTCACATAAAATAAATAGTTCATGCCATAATTATCACTTTGAAAAAACGGATATCAAAGCGATAAAGAAAAGGTCTTCGAGCATTACTCATTTTTTTTCATATATAAAAGCCCACCTTGATAGAATACAGAACTAGGACACGTGCTTCCGTCTTCTGATCTTCCGTCCTATCCTTGGTGTCGAATTCCTTCTTTATCGTGAAAAATCATACTTTAAAGCTCGGTCGCAAACGATAAACGAATACGAAAAGTCGAGTTAAGTTTTAGTCCTTTAGACTTTTTAGGCATTTACACGCTAAACTAAACTCTTTTAGTTAAAAAGAAACGAGATACGAACGCATCTCGTTTGACACTCACTCAGTTTTGTACTTAACACTTAGGTCAGTAGAAAGAAAGTAGTCGATAACTTGAAACGACTTAAAAGATCGAAAGAGTTCAAGTTGAGAAGAATTCAACTTAAGAAAATAGATTTTGGAAATTCACTGCATAAGATCAGATCAGTAAGTTCGCACGGAACAGGGGATGAGTCTTATACCACAAGAAATGTACGGGTGTCTAGTTTACTCTCCAATTTGCGGATCTCGATTCCGATAAACGAGCTAAGAGATATTGCAGTTTCTGTGGAAGGTCGCAAAACTACCGAGTGAAACCCTAATGCTCGATAAAATCGACGCACGGTTTTCTAGGTTCGTTTAAAGCTTAAACACTTTTATTTTCATATAAAAACTGACCCAAGGCAGTCACCACGTATCATCATACATGATAAACTCCTTTTCATTTCTCGATCATAAGCACGACGGTTAAAAACTCGTCTTTTCAAACTAAACAATTACTATACCAAAACAAATCCTAACTTCTCGTTTCTACTTCTCGTTCATAACTATAATTCATCATTTCATAACTCAAATGCAAAAGCCGTCAACTACAAACTTGTTCTCTTATTCATAACAATTACTATTATCTAATTACTTTTCTTACTCGTCTTTTCTATCGTTACTTACCAAAATTCCAACGTCATTAGAATTCGTTCTAACTTTCCGATTATGATCATCATCTATCACGATTCACTTATATTCACATCGTAGACCTATATCATTATTTAATCTCGACTTATCGTCGATCGTTCGTCTCTTAACGAAAATTCTACGTTCTCCATTTTCGTTCAAATTTTACGACAATGATTATCATCTAACGAGAATTACTAACATGCAAAACATATTATCAAAACATTAACGAGCTCTAACTTATCGACACGTCTTTGTCTCTTACATTTTTCAATTTATTTTTAGAAAAATCTCAATTAAATATATATTCATCCTCATACATCGTATATCTCATTTCCATTAAACAATCGAGCATATCATAACATTTACTATCCTAAATCGCGCCTTCTTCGTCTCTTAGGTTTCAAATTTTATTTTTAGAAAAATCTAAAACAATTCATAGAGTCAATTAATATCATGAGGAACACTAATCTATCGATCAAACGACAAAGAAATCGAGCTACGATCAAAACCCCCAAAATTTATAAATTTTCGGTAATAACCCTAGACAAAGAGGAGTGATTTTCTTCAAGATTCAAACCGTAGAACTCGATTCTAAACATCCTAAAACATGATTCGATCAAGAAACAACATGCCTCTTACTCTCTTAATTTTCGAAAAAAAATAAAGTGAGGGAACAAAGATTTGTTCGGTTCAAATGGTAGATGAAGTTCTTACCTTTCGCAATATGGATTCGGAATTGGAAATGATCGGTAGGTGGAAGAGCTACGAACTTGTGAAATGCTTGGAGTGGAGCATTAATGGAGATGAAGAAGAAAATGAGAGAGAGGGGGAGGTGTAGTGATGGCGGTAATGAGGAGGTGGGAGAGAGGGAGAGAGTGGTGACTCATGGTATAAGACATTAAGTTAAGAAAATATCCTACAAAAGTATAGTGACTCGCTAGGGGTTGTTTGGTGCGAAAAATTAGATGATAATATCTCGTTTCCGGCTCTTAAACATCGATTTAAAAGTCGAGAAATGATTTCTTAGTTAGTTTCGAATTCGATGAAATCTAACTCGTTCGTTAGATTGGAAATAATTTGCGTACTCAGAAAACCTAATTTATTTTTCAAAATCCGAGAAAAAGTCGGGACTTCCAGTCCAAAATTTGCCCGAAAAATCATAAAAACTAACTTTCTCTGGTGAATTTGTATCGAAGAAAAAGTGAATGTAAATTTTGACGGAATTTAATTCTGAGCTTTCGGACGAAAAATTTACCGGACGCGAAAACCCTAATACAGTAGTCGTTCGTCCGATTTCTGGAAATTATTTTCTGAAACGGATTTCACCGCAAATCTTAGGATTTAATTTCATGATCTTAGGCGTGCAAAGCCATAATTATTATTAACTTTTATTTTTAAAGACAGTAGAAATTATCGGGGTATTACAAACACACATTCATATCTTCATATTTTCACCAAGAACACCTAGAACACACACTCAAATCCTCATACTCATTTCCTTCGATTTCACACATATATATTCTAAAAAATTTATTTTTTCATCTCTTAAATTTTCATTCAACATCTAACACTCAAACATCATCAATATCATAACTATATCATCAACATCATCAATATCATCATAAACCATCAACACAAATATCCTTCATTTTATCTTCAAAATTTTTGGTATATATATAAAATAAATTACCAAAAATTCTTCTCTTCACATATGCATATAAATCATTCCATCTATCATCATAAACACATATATGATCAAGAAATCATCAAGAAA
Source organism: Schizonepeta tenuifolia (assembly GCA_029490685.1). Classification (NCBI taxonomy): domain Eukaryota; kingdom Viridiplantae; phylum Streptophyta; class Magnoliopsida; order Lamiales; family Lamiaceae; genus Schizonepeta; species Schizonepeta tenuifolia. The sequence goes on along the minus strand of CM055955.1, from coordinate 85,222,067 downwards.
ATCATCAAGAAAATCTTTTCCTCTTTTTCTTTCTTTCGATTTTTTTCTTGTAGTTTTTCTTAAGAAAATTCTTTCTCTTTTACTTCTCATCTTTTAACTCCTATGATTATTTTAAAACTCATCTCCATCATCTTATCATCATGTTCATCAAGCAAATCCCTAAGGTTTGCCTAAGCATAAGTAAACATGCATGATTTCCTTTACTTTCTTTCACATACATATACATATATATATGAATCATGAAATAACATACTTAAAATAAAATCAAACTCCTCTTTCTTCATGGCTCATGATCGATGGTATGGAGAGGAAAGAGGGCTCAATGTTTAGCTTTGATTTCCATGAATGGAACCTTGTAGAGCTCTACTTCTAGACCTAAAAAGTAAACAAAAATCGAGTACCTCTCCAAAGTCAAAAACTTTCAAAAAAAAAAAAAAGAAAGGAAGAGAGAAGGTTCTTGATCTCAAAATGATCACAAGGTGAAGAGGATGAAGATTACCTTGTTATATTAGATCAAAAGTGGAAGATGAAGATGATCTTTGAAGCTTTTGGAGCTTAGAGCTTCAAGCTTCCATGGAGTTCACACTAATGTGTGGGTATGTGTGTTTGTTAGAGAGGGAGAGATGGGAAGGGGGCTATATTCCAGCCGAGAGAGAGAGGAATGAGAGAGAGAATTGTTGCTTATTCCTTTGATAGAGAGAAAGTTGAAAATAGGTGAAATGAAATGAATGTAACGATGAATTAGATATGATTAAGTTGAATTTAGCTAAGAAAAGAATCTAATTTGAGAGAGAGAGGTGATGTATGTCGGCCAAGAGAGAAGGGAGAGAGATAAAATAAATATCTCACTTTAACTGGTAAAATTTTTCCTAGAAGAAAAAAATTTTCGGTAGAAAATATCCGTATTTTTTCGTTAATTCTCGAAACGTCTAAAAACTCTCCTCGACTAATTCCCAACATCGGAAACACCTCTTCTCCATCTCATATCTCATGAAATAATTTAAGGAATCCAAATATCTAATTTTTAGGTCAAAATTCCAAATAACAAAGAAAATCTTAAAAACTGCTCGGCTAATTATAACGCTAAGCAATTATTTTTAAAACTTCTCTCAAATGATCTCGTAAAAATTTTCTGACATATCTCAAAAGTCTTAGAATAAATTCTAGAATCAAATGACACTAATTAGACTAGATTCGGAGTCGATTGATGAATAGTAATTTCTCGGTTAACGTCACTATTCATTAAAAAGTAAAAATTCTCAGAACTTTCCGAAATTCAAACTCAAACTCAAACTCATATAATAATGCTCAAACAATGCATCACATACTCTATTTGGATAACCAAAACGAGAAAAATCACATAAGGCCACGTAAGGGCGTTTTGGTAATTTCGCAAGAAAATTTATTTTCTTGTAAATTTTTATCACTCAAAGCACATCATTAAGACATATAAACTCATTTAGTATACTTTTAAAGACTTAGAAAAATTCGGGGTATTACAAGTTGGTTTTACATTCAATTCTTAAAAGTTTGTCATGCAAAAGATGTGAGGGTTAGAACTCAAGTTGCTGAAGTGATAACTTATCACGAGTCAGGCTGCTACACCCGAGGTTGCCGAGGTTTTATTGGAAGGTCTTTGTAGTCCTCAGGATCTCTTCGTAACCCCCGGATTCGACCTTGATAGCTAGTTTATGAATTTACTTCTGATTGCTGCTATCTGCAAAACATGTTAGTACTTTCTGAGCATGCTAAGAACAACTCTTAGCATGCTAATCACGCAAGGGAATGAACAGTACAATGGATTCTCAAATAATCGAATGAGTTGTTCAACAGATGTGCTCGTATTATTCTTCATCTCACAATTTACGACTTTCATAATCATAAAAATATCAAGTGCAGTCATCACAAAAAGTCGAAAAAAGAAAACAATTTCTAGAGTAGCCAAGCAGACATCCACAAACTTACTGCTAAATAATATCATGAAAGTTCCCTCCATAAACATTTCATCACGTTAGCCATAGCTCTATTATTAACTCTTGCAATAAGTCATAAATTCAGCCTTTCTAATGAACATGTGACATCCTCACACGGCTCTGTGCACTCATTCTTATCAGGTATAAACTTAATCATTTTTCATGCAATTTCCAAGTTCGTTTTCTTTTACTTAGTATCATAGTCGAGTATACATTAATGTAAATGAGTGACAACTCCAAAAAGGTCATAGTGACAAACTCATCAGTGATATTCCTATCGACTTACTAATATATTCCAAAAGCATGAGCACATAACGTGATAATCAAACTCACATGAGACGTGTTGTTGTCTTCCAAGCTAAAGATTCGGACCTTACTTATAAGGCACGATAAAATGTTTTATAATACTTAACTTCATTTTTAGGTACCTATCTTCAAGGCTTGGTTGTAGAGGTGCTTAGTAGCCTTTGCATAGGGAGCTGATCTCATCTTCAATCCCGACTCCATCTCACTGCTCATTGTCACCAAAATAAATACGACAATTGATTGTCTCTCAACATTTTGCGCTTTTGTTTTAGCCGTATCAGAAAGATGGAGCTATACAAACTTAGCGCCAAATGGAAAATTTAATCAATCCGCACCAATTCGAAAATTGGTGCTATTGTAGATAGAGAAAATCAGAGTATGAGAATCACCAAAAAGAACATATCGGTCTCAGAACATTAGACAGAACTACAGAACATTCAAGAATCTAGAGTCAAACTCCAAGGAAAACGAGACACAAATCATTGTGACCTTTTAATAAGCAGCTGGCATATAAAAGTGGTAACTCATTAAGCCATAAATTTGTCCAAATCAAAGGACTAGCCTTCAACAGTTTAGCTATTAGAGAATAATCTACCGTGCAGTAAACTAAGAAATCAAGGTGTAACCATATCGATTTCTTATCATAACTAAAGAAAAAAACCAGACACTCTGAAAATCAATGAAGTTGAATAGGGTATACAGATTTCAACGACATCTATATATATATTCGTTTAAAATTGAGCAGGATATTGCAGCAAAATAGGAGAAACGAGAGCCAAGGATATTCATTCTATTCCCACCAGTCATAAATATTTAAGTACTGTTGGGAAATTTATTAAAGTTTTGATTGATTCCAAAACCAACTGACCCCAACCGAGTAGATGTTGCCAGTTCCTAATGTTAGTAGTTAGGCTCGCTGTTTGAGCATTGTTGAGATTTTATCTTTACAGGACTCCAGCTGAAGACGGCAACAAGGCTTCACTCGGATAGAACATCAGTTGTAAGAAAGACAACTGAGCGTTCAAGGGATAGAACATTAGTTGTAAGAAAGACAACTGAGCGTTCATCAGATGAGAAGTAAAAAGGGGGAAGATGTAAGAGAACATCAGATGGAAGAAAGTCATCTGAGCATTCGAGCCAACTGAGCGTTCAAGATTCAGAACATCAGAAAGACAACTGAGCGTTCAAGAGATAGAACATCAGTTGCAGGACTCGAACTGATAAGATCAACAAGATGAAGTTCAAAGCAGCTGAGAAATCAACTGTTCTTACTCAGACAGAACATCAACTGAAGACAAATCAGATGAAGATCAAACTTCTCAACCGACCATCCAATGTTGAGATTTGAAATTCAAATAAGGAAGTCACGTGAAGGTTTGACTCTTTATCATTACCTCATTTGGCCCAACACAAGGCTGTCTCAGATGGAAAGCAGAAGTCCACAGTTGCCAAATCCGGAAAGTATGGAGAGATGAGAGACAAGCCATCGCTTTCACAGAACAGAGATCAACGGCTCATCCAACGGCTAGTTGATTCTCTCCGCCTATAAATAGAGGCCTTCATTCATTCACCAAGACTTAGAAGACGGACGAGACAGACAAGTGCAAGAAGAGATTAAAGAGCGAGAGAAAGAACGAAAAACTGCACTCAAGCAAAACTGCTGTTATCCTCTAAGAACATCACTAGTTGAGAGTTCTAGAGTGTTAGATTCTGTCTTGGTGTTTTTGATCCAACCTTGAGAACATCACTAGCTGAGAGTTCATAGAGTGTTAGATCCTAGCTCATTTCTTGTTCGAGCTATTAGTTGGAAACCCACCTTTTCACACATCCTCTCAAAAGGATTGTTAGGACCCTACTCTTCCCGGAATTGAGTAGATAGGTTGATAAGTACCCGTAAACTTATCTGTAAGGTTGATAAGTACCCGTAAACTTATCTTAACGGTTGCAAAGCCCGCGTAAGCTTTGTGGTTTTTGTCCAGAAGAACTTGGACTGAGTTGTGTGGACTCACAACTCCCCGTGGACGTAGGAGTTCTCTCCGAACCACGTAAATCTTTGTGTGTTTGTGTTTTCAATTCAGTTATTTATTGCATATTCAAATGACCGATTAACCAGCACTCAAACTGCACTTTTACATTCTCAATTGACTTGGTTATTGACCGACCTTGCATAAAAGCGTGAGTTATTTTATACGAGTTTTTATCCACCACATTCCGCACAGCAGCACTCTTTCAACTGAGTTCTCGTACTCGGTTGTAAATCCAGCTGAGTCTTTTTACTCGGTTGTAAAATTTTCAGAGAGTTGTTTTAAATTTTCTATCTGGTGTATTCCCCTCCCCCTCCCATACACCAGAACTCGTATCGGGACCATCAAGCGGTATCAGAGTAGTGGTTCAAAAGACTGCTGACTCTGTTTCACGAGGTGTGAATTCGAGGTGTTTTCTTCAGTGGCCAACTGAACAGATCTTTTTCATGCTAGTGCATATCTGCTTGCATTTGTTGTCTTTTGTTTGTGTGTGCAGATGGATGTTAAAGACAAGATCGTGGTCATGTTCTCGGTTGTGATCTATACATCCTGGAGAACTCGGATGAAGAAGATTCTATTGTCAAAGCATCATAGAATGCAACAAGTACTCACATCCGGACCGATCATCATCAGAGAAAAAGTCACTCGCACTCCTACAAATCCCAATGATGGGGATGCAACTGAGGAGTTAGTTGAGAAGAAGCCAGAAGACTTCACTCCAGAGGAAGCTAAAGTGAGCCAGCTAGATATCTGGGCTCAGAGCACTATCATGTCCACAGTTGGACAAGACTATCTTCCTTGGACAAAAGAGTGCAACACAGCTAAAGAGATGTGGGATATCTTGGCATCTCTGAGTAAAGGAAGCGACGAAACAAAGGAGAACAAATTCTCCCATGCATGTCAAGACTTCGACAACTTCTGTCTACGAGCTGACAAAACCATTGATCAGCTGGAACTTCGGTTCATGGATATCATCTGAAGGATTCAGTCCATCCGACGAGGGAAATATACTTTGAGAGAAATCAACCTCAAGGTATTACAAGCTCTACCAGCTGAGTGGGACACCTTCACCAACATCCATGAGAGTCGAGCTGACCTTGGAGAGATGGGAACAGAAAGACTGTTCTCAATCTTAAAAGGAAATGAGTACAAGGTGAACCGACGAAGGTCAACTCAGTCCTCGGTTCAGACGAGTCGACATGAGGATGTTGGTTCAACCACAAAAACAGTAGCACTTCGAGCTGACTATTCCAAGCCACGAACATCAAGGCCAACAAGATCTGCGGACACAGCTACGAAGGAGCCAAGCAGAGAAGAGCTGCAACAGAGCATTGCCGCCATGTCAAAGAAGCTAGCTGACATGGATGCTCGGTTAAAAAAAAAAGAGGTTCTACAAATCTAACCGAACTCGAGATAACTCAAAGCCCGTGAACAACGGTTGCTTTGAATGCGGCAAAGAGGGACATTTCAAAGCTGATTGTCCAGACCTTTCAAAGAAAGAAAGAGAAGCGTTGAGGGCCAAGCAAAGTAGAAAGAACAAGGCCATGGTTGCAGAAGAAGCAGCTGATGACATGGACATCTTCACCGACACTGAAGATGAGGATGAGCTGACTTCCACCAACAACGCTATCGATCAGGATCAATGCCTCATGGCATTTGGAACCGACCAGGATGATACTGAAGGACATTCTAGTCCTGCTAATTTAAATTCTTCCAATATTTCTAACATGCAGGAAACACTGGATGAAGAGTTGGAAATCTCCTGGGTTGACTTTCAAGAACTCAGTGAGGAATTGCATCAGCAATCAGTTGAGTTTAAGAGTCTTCAAGAACAGTTTGCCAGACTTGAAGAATCCTTAACCGAAAAGGACGATCTGATCAAAAATCAAACCGAAGAGATTGATAATCTCAAGAGTAAACTGAATGAGGCTAACCGAACTAATGCTCCAACCGATGAGGAGTTGAAGGAGCAAATCAAGGAGCAACATGATCAGTTGAAAAAGCAAGAGGCTCAGATCGACCAACTAATGAAGAAGTCAGACGCACATACCGAGCATATAGTTGTTCTTCTCAAGGAGTTACAAACTGAGAAGGACAGCCTGATTAAGCTATATCAATCATCCAAAATCATCGAGAATCTCATCAGTTATCAAAGACAAATGGATGATGTGTCTGGACTCGGTTATGACATAATCAAGAATACAGGGATTCCACCCGTAACCTTCATCAAAGCTGTAGATGTCACGGTTGCGAAATCAGACACAGTTGAGTCTGCAACTCCCCAAAGTAATCCAACCTCCACTTCTCAGCAAGCTCAACCGATCAAGAGAACTTCAACTGAGAAAGGAAAAGGAGCGGTGGACGGAGAACTGAACATTCCATCGGTTGGGACATCAACCAAGGAGGAATGTTCTAAGACTCAGAAGAGGAATCAGAGGCGTCGGAGATACAATCAAAACCGAATTCAGAACCGACCTCTGAACCGACCTTAGAGCCAACATCAGAAATAATGGAACCGACCGCAGAACCGACAAGGATCCAACCATCTAAATCAACAGCGGTTCCATCATCAGTTCAACCAGAGATTCCAACCGAGTCAACCAATGTGGAACGGTTCAAACAGCTGGAGATATTCATGCCAGAACATGAATCAACAACATGGCATGAACAGCTATCGACAACAGTCAGGAAATTGGAATCATACTTAGCCACAAAGATTCCAATATGGCGTCCGACCTCATCGACCAAACCAACAGGATAAGAATCGCCATCAAAACAAGGGGAAAGCCTCTCCTCCTAAAGCTCACAATGGAAGAAATCCATCTCCTCCCAAGAAACAGAACATCACTACTAACAACAAGCCTAAGGATAACCGAGGTATTGTTATAGTTGATGGAGAAGGAAAAGTGATTTGGAATGATAAATCTATCCGAGTATACAGGGAAAAATGACCCACAGTTCAAGGGGGAACTGGTTCTAACCCTCCAGGACCCAACTAAAATTGGGGACCTAAGCGAGTTTCTCTGTGCAGGAACAGGAGAAACAGCTGAGGAAGAATAAGGCATCACGAACCATGTGGGTGATGGATAGTGGATGCTCGAAATACATGACAAATCTGAAGGATTTGCTTGGAAGTTTCGTGGAGAAAGAAGGACCATCGGTTACCTTTGGTGACAACTCAAAAGGTCACACCAAAGGCTACGGTACCCTTGAAACCAATCATGTATCTATTTCTAATGTTTCATATGTTGATGGATTGAAGCATAACTTGCTCTCCATCAGCCAATTATGTGATAATGGTTTCTCTGTCAAGTTTGATGCACAAGGTTGCAGGGTTAAAAATGTTGGAACAAAGCAGGTCATAATGTTGGGAAATCGATCCCCAACCGGGAATGTCTATTATGCTGACTGGAATAGTAGTCCTTCTGACACCTGTATGTTATCGAAGAGCAGTTTAGATGTGAGCTGGCTGTGGCACAAAAGGCTTCAAGACTATGAACCGGCTTGCAAGACAGGAACATGCAAAGGGCATTCCAAACCGAGTGTTTTCAACAACACATATCTGCAGTGTCATGTCAGTTTTCAACCGAGTGCATGTCAGTTGGGAAAGCTCTGCCAAAGAGATTTTGGGCTGAGGCCATCAACACAGCCTGCTACACCCAGAAGTGGTCTCTTCTGACCAAGCGGTTGGGAAAGACACCATATGAGCTATGGAGGCGTAGGAAGCCAGATATTTCATATTTTTGCATTTTTGGTTCTAAGTGTTATATTCACAACAATGGGAAGACTCAGTTGAAAACTTTTGACGCCAAGGCTTCGAAGGGCATATTTCTCGGATATGCCGCTCGGATCAAGGCTTATAGAGTTTTCAACAATAGCTCTCGTGTTGTGGAGATAACACCTCATGTTAGTTTTGATGAATCTACTTTTGAGTGCAGGGAACAGGCTAAAGGACGACAAGCAGATCCACATGTTCCACCTGTTCTCACCAAATCGCAGATTCTAAGGCAGAAGAATCTAGCTGAACCATTGGTATGGGCAACTGAGGAAGATGATCCTTATTCCTCTAAAGATGAATCCGAGGACCCCAGCTCATCTCAAGGGGAAATTTCAGCTGATGTCACTCCAACTGCATCAGCATCCGAAGCCCAACCGAGCTCGGTTCAAAATATTGTCAATGTTGAGAATCCAGACTCAACAGCTGATCAATCACCAGTCCCGAAGATCCCAGCATCTCCCACAACTCAGGATTCACCATCAGTTGAAATCCTGGAACAACCACTGTTGGAAGAAGAAGGAAGATGCAACAAGAGATGGTATGAAGATCATACCAAGGACAACATCATCGGAGATCCAACCGAAGGTGTGCGAACAAGGAGCAGAGTTGCAAATTCAGATTCAACCGAGGAAGATTCCAATACTTACGCTCAATATGCCGAGGAGTTGGCAGTTCTTGAGGAGTTCGAACAAGCAAGAGATGTTGCCATGATTTCTTGTTTCGTAGCTGATGTGCCAGAACCGAAGAATGTTGTGGAAGCTCTCAACTGTGTTCACTGGACAATAGCTATGCAAGAAGATCTGAATGAATTTCTACGCAACTGTGTATGGGAGTTGGTAGAAAGACCAAATGGTGCTAAAATTATTGGATTAAAATGGATTTTCAAGAACAAGAGAGACGCCATTAGATTCATCGTGAGGAATAAGGCAAGGTTGGTAGCTTAGGGATATTGCCAACAAGAAGGAATCGATTTTGAGGACTCCTTCGCGCCGGTTGCAAGGTTGGAAGCCATCCGAATCTTTCTATCCTATGCCGCATTTTACAAATTCAAGGTCTATCAGATGGATGTGAAATGTGCCTTCCTCAACGGTGATATCAAGGAAGATGTATACGTTGAACAGCCTCCCGATTTTGAGACTGGAGATGGAAGAGTGTATAAGCTGAAGAAAGCTATCTATGGCTTGAAGAAAACACCTAGGGCTTGGTATGACACTCTCTGTGGTTTTCTTCTGACCTCGGGGTTCAAACGAGGGTCAGTTGACAAAACACTGTTCACCATCAAAGTTGGAGAAGATATACTTGTTGTGCAAATCTATGTTGACGACATCATATTCGGTTCCAAGTCGGAGGAAGTGTGTGAGAAATTCTCAACTCTCATGAAGGAGAAATTCGAGATGTCGATGATGGGCGAGATGAATTATTTTCTTGGACTACAGGTGAAGCAGTCATCAAAAGGAATTTTTATTGATCAGTCCAAATATACAAAGGAGCTCATCGCAAAGTTCGGTTTGCAGTCAAGTAAAACCACAAGGATCCCGATGAATACTAACTGGAAGATTGAACCCGGATCTGAGGGAAAACCCGTGGATGCCAGTAAGTATAGAGGGATTATCGGTTCTTTGCTATATCTAACCGCCAGTCGGCCAGACATATCTTACGCGGTTGGAGTGTGTGCTCGGTTCCAAGTTCAACCGAGGGAAGCACACATGTTGGCAGCAAAGAACATCATCAAGTATCTGCAGGGCACATTTAATGTTGGGTTGTGGTATCCAACTGACGATAATATCCAACTGACCGGATACTCAGATGCGGATCTAGCCGAAGATAGGTTGGACAGGAAGTCCACATCTGGACACTGTCAGTTTATGGGAAGCAAGCTGGTTTCATGGTTTTCCAAGAAACAAGCATGTGTTGCCACTTCTACAACCGAGTCAGAATATATGGCTGCCGGAAGTTGTTGCATGCAAGTGTTGTGGCTCAAGCAACAATTGAGAGATTATAAAGTCGCAACTAGACATGTTCCCATTCATTGTGATAGCTCTAGTGCCATTGCTATCTCCTTGAATCTTGTTCACCACTCTCGGACGAAGCACATTGACATCCGACATCATTTTATCCGAGATCATATTGAGAAGAAGGATGTATCTATGGAGAAAATTCCAACTGAGATTCAGAGAGCTGATATCTTCACCAAACCTCTAGCCGAAGCGCGGTTCAAGATGTTATGTGATCTACTTGGATTGTTGGATCCATCAGATGAGGAACCAGCTGAGGTGAAGAGATAGATATCCATCTGAGGGGGAAGCTCAGATGAAGGGGGAATCTCAGATGCGGATAGCCAACCGAAGACATCAGACGTCAGCTGAACAGACGAACTCGAGTCAGCTGATGGTATGCCGCAACATTGGAACACAGCTGATTCCGACATCAGCTGGCAGGTGAACACAGCTGATTCCGACATCAGCTGGCAGGTGAACACAGCTGATTCTGACATCAGCTGGCAGGTGAACACAGCTGATTCCGAGCGCATTTAATGTAAAGTGTGGCGCATTTAATGTAAAGTGTGGCGCATTTAATGTAAAGTGTGGCGCATTTAATGTAAAGTGTGGCAGGTGAACATAGCGCATTTAATGTAAAGTGTGGCTGAACATCAATAGCCTACTTTATAGTGCGACTGGGCTGACATGAAAAACAGTTCACCTTCTCACGCGCTGGTTGGGACTCGGATTATGACGTCAAGTCAAAGCTAGTCAACAGTCGCGAGATCTCAGCCGTTGATGGATTCGTGCCATTCAACCCTAGCCGTCGATTTCAACCGAGCCACTAACCTATAAAAGGTGGAAAATCAGGAAGTGATCTCTTACCTTCTACATTTGTGATTATCTGCAGTAACTGTTCATCTTCGTCTTCATATTTGTCTCACTATTTTCTGCAAGTTTTTCTCTATATATATATCTTCACAGAACATTAAATGGCACCAAAAGGAAAGAAGATGGCATCCTCCGGACCTTCTCTCGTCCCTACATCATACGAGGAATCCTTTGATCGAGCAGATACTTTCAGAAGATGAACTGGAGACGCCGGTGTTGTCTTCCCTCGCCGAAACTCTCAGGGAGAACGGCCTTCTGGATTGGGCGACGCTCTTCCCCTCCCACCTTCTCAGGCGACAGGTCGGAGAGTTTTATCGGAACCTACAACTTCCCATAGACAGCCGAGATGGGCTCATTACAGAAGTTACTTGTCGTCAACGCGACGTTCCGGCCAGAACCATCGGCAGGGTCACCATCCCCATTCCAGTTTCTGATATTCTTCGCCAAATCATTCCGCCACGGACACCGTCGACAACATCTCCGATGCGGAAGCCGATCAATTTCTGGAAAGTGCTCTGATCACCTCAGAAAAGTTGAAGAGTAATATGCAGAGAACAAAGTTGAAGCCAGAGCATCGACTTTTGTTCGATGTGGTATCCAAGGTTGTATTCGGATACAGCGGGGCCTTCGGAGACATCAGCCGACCGAAGCTCAAACAGTTTCTTACCTTGGAACACAAACATGAGATTAACTGGTTCCAGTATTTTGAAAACCAGTTGACATTGGAGAAGCAGAAGATCTCCGAATCCACAACCGAATCTGGAGAGAGGTTGTTGAGTGTCAAGGGGACTCTCAACTTCGGTTGCAAAATCTCTTCTCTGATCCTGTTCGCAACCAAGGATCAGAACATGGTCTGGGAAGACTGCGAGGAGACCTCGGTGAAGAAGCTGATGCTGTTCCCAACAGCAAAGAAGGCTCAGGATGTGGTTAGGAGTGTGTATACTCCCAAGGAGAAGAAGGAAGCTGTGAAGACAGCTGAAGAAAAAGACACAGCTGAGGAGCTACCCCCAGCTGCCGGTTGCAAAGCAAAATTAATAGCTGTACGCCGATAAAGAGCTGAGTCGGAGAAGGAGAAAGCTGAAGAACCAGCTAAGAAGAAACTGAGAGTTCGCATCAAGAAGACAGTTGCAGTACCAGCTGAGGAGGTTCCAGCTGAGGATGTGCTAGCTGAGGATGCGCCAGCTGAGGATGTGCCAGCTGAGCATGCACCAGCTGAGGAGAAGGTACTAGATGAAGCGGAGCCATCTGAGTCGAGTCACTCAGTTGACAAGGACGCTTTCAAGATTGCTCCTCGCACAAGAGGAACTGCTGAGATGGAAGGGATGGAAATGGATCTGACCTCGGATGCATCTTCGTCATCTGAGGAAACTGAAGACATTCCAACCTCCTCCACGGCAGGAGCTGATGCCGTACCGCCCAAAGAGCCTCTCGCTCTCACAACCGACTCACAGCCAGAAATTCTGAGCTCATCGCTCGATGCCAACATTGAGACCATCTCTTCGGCCAATGTTGATGAACCTGTTGATACCCCCATCCCCACAGAGTCCGAAATTCTGAGCTCCCAGCTCGATGCCAACGTTGAGACCACTTCTTTGGCCAACATTGATGAAACTTTTGAACCTATTTCATATGAGAATCTATCTCCCTCCCCCCATCGATGACGAAGTTGATCGTCAGGCTGTCGCACAGGAGCATGAAGGCAAGCTGGCCTACTACTTCCAGAAGCTAATCGGGATGTTCCCAGAAGCGCGCGACATGCCGGTTTTTGCCACTCTCGGAACTGAGCTGTTGTACCAGTTCAACATAATCTTCAGCCACTGGTATGTCAAGGAAGACACCATCCACATACACCGTTGGGACCAGCTCAAAGCCGATGAGTCGCGCATCAGAGATTACTTCAACTACACCAACCTTGAGGTTGCCTACAACAACAAGGTGGCACTACTGACGCGTCGTCTAGACCTCAGCAAAGCAGAAGGCAGAGATACAAGGGAGACGGCTGAACAAGTCTGCGTTGCCTTCCTTGACAACATGCTTGTCAAGTCGGCTGAGTTCATTAATGACCTGGACGCAGCCGCCGCAGTAGCCAAGAAGGAAGAAGAAGAGCTTCAACTGTACCTGGCCAACCGTCAAGCTATGGTTATAGTTGACCAGCCAGCACAATCTGAACACCAAGCTCCAGCTGATCAGCCAGCATCCTCAACTGAAAAAATTTGTGAGCTGATAGCTGAGAGGGTAAATCAGCTAAGGACGAAGATGCTTGTCACCATCCAGCGCAACAAAGAAGATCAGCTGATGATGATGGAAGCTCAGGCGGAGAAGCATGAAAAGCTGAAGGAGGAGAATGTTTCACTGAAGATAAAGCTGGATGAATTCTCAACATCCACCAGCCAAAACATCTCTGACCTGAAGACAACTGTCCATGGAATCCGATCCGATCTGAACGTCTTCAAATCCATATCTGATTCCAACCTCGCAAATCTCAACAGACTCAAGACTAAGAATGGGAGTCTCGGTTCGAGTCAAGATGGGCTGAGTTCGTTGCTTTCCAGAGCGAAGTCAATGAAAACCTCGCTACACTTAAGAAAGCCGAACAAGAGCGCCTGGACACTGAACTGACGAAGAAGGTTGGAGTAGAGTGCGCGGATGATGAGCTCTTCAACCGACTCCAAAAAGCTGAACAGCAACTCACCTCTCTTGATGGCTCAGTCGCAAGCCTTGTTGCTGATGCCAAAAAGGGGGAAGTTGAGAAGCAAGGGGAAGTGGAGACTGGTGAAGGTGAAGATGTGACCAGGGAAGATGAGACCCAGGCTGAGGAAGAGATTCCAGCTGAAAAATCTCAGCTGAAGACCCAGCTGAAGAAGACCCAGAAGAACAAGTCCACTCCTAAGCCAACCGACATCGGCGGAGCGGAAATGGCGAAAGCCGAGATTTGCCCGAGCTCGACGCTGAACTCGACGGTATCACAACCGAAGAGTGTATTGCTGCTGCCAAGGCTATGGATGTCACAGAGAAGGACTACTTGAATCCCGACTGGATCAAGAAATTCGCAGCCAGCCAGGCTAAAAGAGTCAACCAGTTCGAGGAGGAGCTTGACAAAGTGACCAAGAACCTGGACAGGAATGTTGCCTCCCGCAGCCGACGCATCATAGACAAACATCAAGTAAAGGCTGAGGCAAGGCTGAAACAACAGATGTTGCCAGGGAAGGTTAAGCTGCAAAGTCGGTTCAGGCATGTGGACAAGTGGATACCAGTTGAGTGGAATGAAGACTGGGAGTCGTTCAAGCAAGAGTTCGTGAATGACTTCTATTACAGAAAAGTCTTCTCAACTGAGGATCCAAGGAAAGCATTCAAGGAAGCCCTGACTGAGCTTCACTCTGGGGATCCGAGCATGTTCAGCCAGTTCAGGCGAGCCATGATAGATGCAAAACTGGATATGAACACAGTTCCATTCCAGTCCCTCAGAAAGTCACATATCAGCCTCCATTCCTCCCAGACTCTCGAAACCCCAACCGAACGAAGATAGCAGTTGAGGCAAGACAAGTTTTCCGAGAGCACGGGGTTGACATCTCGAAGGAGTCAGAAGCAAAAAGAGAAATTTTTGTTAGAATGTTTAGCAAGTATGGGCTAAAGTATTAGCTCAGTTAGTTTTTGAGCAACTGATGTAATTTTTTATCTTTTGTGCTTACTTTGTAACCATCATTTGTAATGAAAACTTTCATCAGTTATCCGATTCAACTTGACGTACAATATCTTGTTGTCTAAGCTCTGAATCGCAAAGTTATTTCAATACCATGTTATAACTGTGCTAACCCTTTGATGTTTTAATTTTATAGACTGTCTAGAATTTCAGCTGAGATTTTAGATAGGTCAGTAGGATTTAGATCAGTTTGATCTATAAGGATTTTATAAGGGTTTTGGCATCATCAAAAAGGGGGAAATTGTTGGGAAATTTATTAAAGTTTTGATTGATTTCAAAACCAACTGACCCCAACCGAGTAGATGTTGCCAGTTCCTAATGTTAGTAGTTAGGCTAGCTGTTTGAGCATTGTTGAGATTTTATCTTTACAGAACTCCAGCTGAAGACGGCAACAAGGCTTCACTCGGATAGAACATTAGTTGTAAGAAAGACAACTGAGCGTTCAAGGGATAGAACATTAGTTGTAAGAAAGACAACTGAGCGTTCATCAGATGAGAAGTAAAAAGGGGGAAGATGTAAAAGAACATCAGATGAAAGAAAGTCATCTGAGCGTTCGAGCCAACTGAGCATTCAAGATTCAGAACATCAGAAAGACAACCGAGCGTTCAAGAGATAGAACATCAGTTGCAGGACTCGAACTAATAAGATCAACAAGATGAAGTTCAAAGCAGCTGAGAAATCAACTGTTCTTACTCAAACAGAACATCAGCTGAAGACAAATCAGATGAAGATCAAACTTCTCAACCGACCATCCAATGTTGAGATTTGAAATTCAAATAAGGAAGTCACGTGAAGGTTTGACTCTCTGTCATTACTCTTTTTGGCCCAACACAAGGCTGTCTCAGATGGAAAGCAGAAGTCCACAGTTGCCAAATCCGGAAAGTATGGAGAGATGAGAGACAAGCCATCGCTTTCACAGAACAGAGATCAACGGCTTATCCAACGGCTAGTTGATTCTCTCCGCCTATAAATAGAGGCCTTCATTCATTCACCAAGACTTAGAAGACGGACGAGACAGACAAGTGCAAGAAGAGATTAAAGAGCGAGAGAAAGAACGAAAAACTGCACTCAAGTAAAACTGCTGTTATCCTCTAAGAACATCACTAGTTGAGAGTACTAGAGTGTTAGATTCTGTCTTGGTGTTTTTGATCGAACCTTGAGAACATCACTAGCTGAGAGTTCATAGAGTGTTAGATCCTAGCTCATTTCTTGTTCGAGCTATTAGTTGGAAACCCACATTTTCACACATCCTCTCAAAAGGATTGTTAGGAGCCTACTCTTCCCGGAATAGAGTAGATAGGTTGATAAGTACCCGTAAACTTATCTGTAAGGTTGATAAGTACCTGTAAACTTATCTTAATGGTTGCAAAGCCCGCGTAAGCTTTGTAGTTTTTGTCCAGAAGAACTTGGACTGAGTTGTGTGGACTCACAACTCCCCGTGGACGTAGAAGTTCTCTCCGAATCACGTAAATCTTTGTGTGTTTGTGTTTTCAATTCAGTTATTTATTGCATATTCAAATGATCGATTAACCAGCACTCAAACTGCACTTTTACATTCTCAACTGACTTGGTTATTGACCAATCTTGCATAAAAGAGTGAGTTATTTTATACGAGTTTTTATCCACCACATTCCGCACAGCACCACTCTTTCAACTGAGTTCTCGTACTCGGTTGTAAATCCAGCTGAGTCTTTTTACTCGGTTGTGAAATTTTCAGAGAGTTGTTTTAAATTTTCTATCCGGTGTATTCCCCTCCCCCTCCCATACACCAGAACTCGTATCGGGACCATCAAGTACGTATCGGATTATATTCTGAGATCTCGTTAAAACTCAAGTTCCACCTATTGTTCATAATCTACAATGCATAAATTCCTTACTTCACGCGTTAACACTTCACACTTCACGTGTATCCTCAGATGATATTATAACAGAAACTATTTTACGACAAAAAATGTTCATTTCATAACATCATACATTTCTAGAAGCTACAACAACATATTAGCACAATAACTAATTTTCCACCGAACATGGCACGATCAAATAAACGCTGCAAGAGCAATTATCAACAAAGAAAATCATGATCAAACACTCCACCAGCCCCAAGAATCACAGGAAATGGATCTCCAATGGAGGCAACTTGAATATGAACAATGAATGAAAGAGTTGGCTATGTAGAAAATGATAAAAATCGAGACGTTGGACGCCACCTACGCAGAAAAGAGCGTGATTAACGACAAATACCAAACCTAATTAGAGCTTTGAACATTAGCACAACTGTAACCCTCCATAAAATAGCTATTACATCCATGTAGTCAGAGTTCTTCACATCATAATAATTAAAAGGGGCAGGCACAAAAGAGATGTCCTCTCTCCCTTTATGCAGTTCAATATATAATAATTTAAGATATTCCAGGAACATTCATATCTGGATAGTAATAATTCGTTAACAATCATGCTCGAGTAAGATCTTTTACATCTATTTTTGTAAAGAATAGTCAAAGTTCTATGGAGCATTTTCGCAAACAATTAATATTCAGTGGGGATTATGCAAAATTCATAAATAATCCGAACCAAAAATCAACCAACATCAGTCATAATGACAATTAGCACAGAAAACAGAAGGTAGATATGAATATCATGAGATTCAAACTGAGAAATTAATGTAGCAACTTCGGTTGCGTGAGCTTGCACAAAGGTCTGCAGTGCCGAAGATCAATGATGCAGAGCAGCTGCGTGCTAAAACTCTGATGATGGATATAGACATGACGGTGCAGTAGAAGTACTGGCTTCGATAGGCCTGAGTTAGTGTAAATGTCATAGCGGTGTGAGGCCCAGTGATGAACGACAAACACTCAGGGGAGAAAATCCCCAGATCTGGTTTTATGCTCCATTTTTCTTCATTCCTTTTCATCTCAAATCTGATAATTATGAGGCTGGGAGTTGTGCAAGCAAGCAAAAAATGGGAAAACTCGCGCCTTAGCCCTCGTTTTCCCACAGACGGCGCCTGATAATGATGTCAAAATCAACCCAACATCATCAAGAACATTCTCTACACAAGGAAAAGAGGAAATTGTTGTTTGCTCGCCATGAATCAGAGGCCAGAGGTCACCGAGAGATGCTCCAGCGTCACGTCGATGTGTGTTAGCCTGCAAAAGAATGAACGCCGGGGGTGGGTTCCGACGAACACCCTCCGAAGCTTAAGTCAGATTCACTCATTTTAGAAGATAATATTGTAAGGTGCGTGAGTGTTTTGTGTAGAGAAAATTGTGTGTAAAGAAATGACCAGCTCCCTTATTTTATATGGAAATGAGTGTTGCTTAAAGATTAAGCAGTAGATCCAAAGGTCTTTAGCAGCCAACTTTCTATGTGGCAAAAACTTATTGACTTACCTAAAAGTGATGTTAGAGTTGGCAGGAAGGACGCGGGAGGCCTGACGAGGTCTCTTGCTCAACGGGAGACCTGATCAGGTCTCTCGCACTACATGATGCTAGCCAGGTCTCTAAACAAGTATACTAAGTTGTTTCTCTATATCTTAGCGAATTGTTTCTTTCTCAGGTCTCTAACAGAGGCCGGTTGCATTTATATTTTCCTACTTACTGCGTGTGATCTATTTTTCAGGTCTCGGTTAGAGACCTGATGATTTTATGCCACATCATACATGTTTATTAGAAGCTCTCATCCCTTCCAGTGGCTCCCGCATTTTTAAGAAATGCAAGATAGGTGTTGTTGTGTCCAAAAACTTGACCTAACATTACAATTCCACCAGCAACACACCTCACACGAACAATACCTCTGCTCACCTATCAGAACCACGCGAAAGGATGAAGTTCCGACTCAAGCTCAGCGAATAGACCTCTCCAACTCCCTGCAAAGAGAAAGGGTCCGAAGGTTTTTCCGGCGAACCCCCTCCAACGCTCAAGTCAGCCCTTAAATGGAGAGGAAATGGAGAAGACCGTGCGTGAGTTTTGTTGGTGTGTGCATATGTTAATCTGTGCTATAATGAGGAATGAGATGATATTTATATCTTAACCTGTAAGGGTATGTTGGTAAATAGATTAAAGATCCGCTGTCCACCTTTGACATGAACTCGTGCCATTGGCTAACATTTCTGACGTTCACCTGTCGAATCTGTATTATGACAGATAAAGGCTGTATATGCTTTTTGAAGGTGTCTGGCCAAATGAGTCCTTTACTATGCATTCAGCATAGCTTCCTCAGATGCTCTCTCACCAGCTCTCTGAACTCACATCTGACAAACCACCTTTATGCCTTCTGTAAGCGAGCTAGAAATTCAGGTCTCGAAGAGACCTAAACTTTTTAGGTCACAACATCTACTCCTCCCTACTTTAGTTTAAAAGAGAGGTTTCTCTCTCTTTAAAACATAGAGTAAACATGATTAGCGCTTAAAACAAGACTCAGCAGGCATTAATGGCCGAAGACACGTGTGAAGCAAAGACCTTCGACGAGACCTGACTGTTTTGAAAAACATTGTCTTTATCCATGATGATGTCATCTTCTCGCACGTCTTTTCAAAGAGGATTGGACGTGCGCCTCTTCGGTTTTCCCCCTCTTTTTCTCTTCTATCTACATATCCTTGATATATTACTTTTTTATTGCCTTAATTTCCCATTTTCACTTTCCTGACTCACTTTCCCTCCCTATTTCCGTGCTTTCGACTACGATTCGGCGATGGTGAATTCCAATTCGCTCTCTGAAGAAAATACCCTTTCCGATCAACAGCGATGCCCTTCTGGGGAGATGCCACCTGAGTCACCACCTCATGATGACTCTTTTTCTGAGACGTCTTCTCATACCCAAACTCAGAGGAAGAAACTGATTACTTGTCGTTCTCAACGCCTCTCTTCCCATCGGATTGTCTCCTCCAGCCGTGACTCCAGCGTGAAAGACATTGTGGACTTAGAAGATGATTCAGCGTCTCCTCGCCCAGACCCACGGAGATCTACACCATCCACCGCCGCTGGGAATGATGCCTCTCACAATGCGGGCACTCTTGCCCCCCTTTTCGATTCCGGTGCGTTCACAGGTAAATCCCTCTTAACTTTAGAAGAATTAGGGTTAGTGAAGGCATGGTTAGGCTGCTGTGACACTTTTGATATTCGCATACCTTTATCTCATGAGCGCCCTCACTCAGTAGAATTCGCTTCAGTAGTTTTTTGGTATCATCAAATTGAGGCAGGTTGAGATTTCCCCTCGCTGACTTTGTCGTAAAAGTGTGTACTTTGCATAATCTATGGCCTAATCAATTTCTGTCTTCTGCCATTAGAGTTCTACTTACCTTTTTCATTCTGATGCACGCGAACGGAGGTCATCCCACTCCTACCCTTTTCCAAACAATATATGACATCAAACCCATAGATAGCCTTTATTACATCAGTGTGAGGCCTAGAGGCCCAGCACAACACCTGTGTAATGCTCGTAGCGTTGGGAAGGAATGGAAGGATAAGTATTTTGTCATCACTCCCAAGGACGGGAACTGGCCTTTTCCATATGCTCCGTGGCAAGATTTATGCCTAAAGCAGCTCGTCCCAGTGTTCAGGCTATTTAGCCCATCGAGCGTAAAGTGTTGAACAAGCTCACCACCAAGGCTCGCCTCAGCACCTTCAAATTCAACGATTTACTATCTAATCCCTCCGTTCTTTCGTTTTTTGAGTTGGCTCCCCTTGGCGGGTGTTCTTTTTCCCCTGAGGGTGGGTCTTGCTCATTATCTCTTTGCTTTCCTTCTCATTATCTTACTACTATTTGAATATATATGCACGTCTTCCTTTTGACATTTGTTTTTGCTTTGCTATTAATCGTGTCGAGATAAGCAGGATTGAGGATGTTAAGCTTCCTGATGACAAGAAATTCGACTTTGATATTCTGCTTCAAGAGCAAGCTAGCAAAGAGATAAATCGAGCCAATGATAACAGTACACTTCCTGACTCTTCCGCCACTGTTCCTTCTAACCTGACCTCTGGTCCATCGGAGTTCTCAGCATTGCCTAAATCCGGCCGTATACCTGTGAAGGCAACTTTTACTGGAGATTTGACCAAGCAACACCCCCTTTCTCTAGGTTTACCTCCTCCTGCTGGCAAAGGGAAGAAAGTTACTTCGTTTTCAGCGGGACTCAAGAGACCAGCCCCTGTTCATCCGCCCCCAGCCGCTTCTAAGAAAGGTAAACACATTCCTCGTCTTGAGTTATCTCCCCAGAGAGCTGCTGACTCCACGGGTTATGTCTTCTGGGGGCAGACGTCTAGCTCTCTCCGACAGCTACCCCCCTCTGAATGCCTCGCTTTACTGCAAGCTCTGCCCTCTTCCCCTGACGAAGAAGTACCCTCGCAGCCTCCTTCTCTGCTCCAACTACAGGAGGAAAGTGCACAATGCCTTATCCGGGTAATTAGCTGACTACTTCTTTTTGCATGTACCCGCGCTCGTTCTAAGTTTTCTGCCATGTATTTATCCTGATAACCGTTGCTCTCCTTTTACCAGCTAGTCAGTGCTCATGGGAAACTTCTTCAATTTAAGGGTGACACTCGCAAGGAGGAGGTGGAGAAGCTAAAAGAGAGCATAGCGAGCTATCAAATGCAGCTTAGAGAGCTTACCTATACAGCAGAGCATCTTCAAATACGGAACCGGGATATTCTGGATTCTAGTAACCAACTGTCGCTGGCAAATGATGATCTAAAGAAGCAAAATCATGAGCTATCCAAATCAGTAGAGAAGCTGTTAAACCTTTCCACAGAAAACACTTCTTTGAGTGCTGTCAACGCGGACCTCAGCCACCACTTAAATCAGGTTGCTAGGGAGCTCACTGAGGCTAAAGGCCTTGTTCGGGATGTTAACAGTGCTTATCAATCAGGCTACATAGAAGGGGTTCAGGGATGTCGCAGCTTTATCTTGCGCACCCCCATGGGTCAGCGTGCTTTGCAAATCCTTCACGAGGGTCTCCTAGATTCTAGAGCTTCATCTGAATACCTTGCTGCCATTCGCAATGACGTTGCTTACTTAGCAAAAAGGTGCGGCATGACTGTTCTGGCCACCGCTCGTAGCATGGGATTTGAGCAACCCCTTGAGGTAGATTCTATTGTCAAACGCCTGCCTCTACCTCCCTCTTTGAAAGGTGATCCAAAGGCCCGGCTTGGTACTTCCTGGTGGCTTCCCGTGATGAAAGAGGCTTTCGAAGCTCTGACCGCTCCCTGCGACCTTCATACTGCCTTTGTTAATCCTCCCAATCCCATTTACGATTTCTTTCCTGAGGATTTTCTCCAGGTGATAAGTCAGAACGGGAGTTATCTTTCCAAACTCCCCTTAGGTCCAACTATCTCCTCAGGTATACTTTTGCTCTACACCTCCTATCTTGGTTTTTATTTATGTTTTAACCTCCATGAGCATCTCAAGTGTGGGCGCTTATTGTTGTTATTGTTTTTTTTTTTTTTTGGAACAGGTGTTCTCCCTTCTGTCTCTCAAGCCGAAGTTGATAATCCTACAGGCAGGACCCCCCCAGACACAACACCACCTTTGGCTCAGCATGCTGACGAGGAAACTACTATGGAAGAAGATACCACTGACTTCTTAGCGTAGTATTTTACCTGCTCGTTGGTTTCTTAAAACAATGTTTATTTTGTATGAGCTTGACTCTTTTATTTACCTTTGATTTTGGCTTCTATCTGCTGTACACTTTTAATTTCCTTGTGTTTATCTATTTTCCTATCTAAACTTGAGCTCATTTTGAACATTATCGGTTTTAAGTGTTTTGCTACTTAAATTTCTGATTTTGCATTTTCATGAGGTAATCTGACCCCCCTTGGGGTGTAGGGTACACCCCTACTCCCCCCTACTCTGGATGAATTCGAACAAGCGTTACATTTTTTCTTTTCGAATCATTCAGAGTATATTATACCTTATTAACCAAATTTGCTTGTATACTAACTGATTCATCAAAATAGTGCATAGTATAATCAAAACTTTTCAGCCTTTATTTACTTTCAGCAAGCTCTCAGCGTGCCATTACAAGAATACTCACCTAGCTGAACAAGTATCCTACCAAAAAGAGAGTTAAGAGACCTAGCACGTAGGCTCTTTTTCTCCGAACAAAACAAAACAGCTTTTCCTCTTCTTGAACAGAAAAATGCTCAAACATAATATTTCTTTAAGTTGCTGATGTTCCACGGTCTTGGGGCCAGCTTTCCTTCTTGGTCCATGAGCTCATATGCTTCTCCTGATAGGACTTTAGCTACCACAAAGGGTCCCTCCCAATTCACTTCGAATTTCCTCATTGGGTGCATGGCGTCAGCCCTTTTCAACACCAAATCTCCTTCTTCCAGTTTTCTGGTTCTGACCTTTTTGTCAAACGCTGCTTTGATCCTAGCTTTGTAAGCCAAAGCTCGCTGATGAGCTTTCTCCCTGACCTCTTTGATTAGGTCCAAGCTCTCCCTTCTAAGTTCTTGATTTAAGCTCTCATCATAGGTTAACCTTCGATGTGATGAGATGTCACTCTCCACTGGCATGACGGCTTCTGATCCATATATCAAGCAGAAAGGTGACTCTCCTGTGGCCGTTTTCTGATCAATCCTATAAGCCCAAAGGACGGAATCCACCTCATCTAACCACTGAGACCTCTCTTTCTCCAGTCTTGCTTTAATGCCATTCACTATGGTCTTGTTAGTTATTTCTACCTGACCGCAAGTCTCCGGTCGAGCTACCGAAGCAAACCTTTGCTCAATTTTCCTTGCCTTGCACCATTCTTGGGTTTTTCTGTCAAAAAACTGTGTACCATTATCTGACACCAAA
The DNA here is from genome assembly GCA_029490685.1 of Schizonepeta tenuifolia. Classification (NCBI taxonomy): domain Eukaryota; kingdom Viridiplantae; phylum Streptophyta; class Magnoliopsida; order Lamiales; family Lamiaceae; genus Schizonepeta; species Schizonepeta tenuifolia. The sequence goes on along the minus strand of CM055955.1, from coordinate 85,198,626 downwards.
ATCCTGGGCGCTCCATATCTGCAGAAAATATTTTTCCATAGAAACTTGATTACATTATCTTCAGATATCGAAGAGAGTTGTTCTGCTTCCACCCACTTACTGAAATAATCCACTGCCACTATCAGATGACACTTCTTTCCTTTAGCCATGGGCAGTCTCCCCACTAGGTCTATGCCCCACTTGTCAAAGGGACATTCAGTGTACTGCACTCCCAGCTCCTCAGCAGGTGCATGAATTAAAGGCCCATGCTTTTGATACTTATGACATTTTTTCACAAAATCTTCTGCATCTCTTTTCAAGATAGGCCAATAGTATCCTGACCTTAGCACTCGCCTCGTCAGGTCTCTGAACCCAGAATGGCACCCAACTCTTCCTTGGTAAATTTCTTTCAGTACTTCTGCGCTTTCGATTTCCGTTAAGCACCTGAGTAGAGGCTGAGATATAGCTCTCTTGAATAGATGCCCCCCAATCATGCAATACTTAGCATAGATTTGCCTTTTATGAGCTTTCACCTTCTCCAACAGCTCTCTTGTCTCCAAGAAGTGCAATATGGGAGCTCTCCAATCGTTTCTAGCTTCTATCGTGCTGACCTCTTCTTCTTTAGCGCACTCTGCTAATATTTTGAGCAATACCACCTTCTCAGGTATTAGCTCTCCTGTTGAGCTTGCCACTCTAGCTAGGTGATCTGCCTTGCTATTGAAATCTCTGGGGATTTTCTTTATGCAGACATCCACGAACTTCTCCTTCAAATTCCTTACTTTCTGGACATACATCGCCATTCTCTCTTCTTTCACCTCGTAATGTCCTGTCAGTTGCTGAACCACCAATTGGGAGTCAGAATGCATTATAACGTTCTGAGCTCCTAACTCAACTAACATTTCTAAGCCTTTGATGAATGCCTCGTATTCAGCCTCATTATTTGACACATTGTACTCGAATTTTAAGGCGAAACATAGTTCTTCCTCATCAGGTGTTATGATGGAGACACCCGCTCCGCACCCATTGATTGTGACCGACCCATCTACGTAGGCCTTCCACTCCGGCCATTGCATTGGTTTCGTGGTTTCCTGGATAAAGTCTGCCAAAGCCTGAGCTTTAATAGTTGTTCTTGGCTCGAAATCTACTTCATACTCTCCCAGTTCTACACTCCATTTTACCATTCTCCCCGAAAGGTCCGGCTTACTCAAAAGTTTTTTGAAGGGTAAGTTAGTTCTCACTACCACCTTGTGCGACAGGAAGTACAATCTCAGCCTCCTGGCGGTTGTCATAATGGCAAGGGCTGCCTTTTCCACATCGGAGTATTTGTATTCGGCCCCTTGCAAACTTTGCTAACATAATAAATAGGTTTCTGGTGAGATCTCTCCTCTCGTATGAGGACAGCACTCAGGGAGTGCTCTCCCACTGATATGTACAAATACAGTGACTCGGCCAGTGCTGGCTTAGTTAATATTGGCAAACTAGCCAGATGGTTTTTCAATTCTTCAAAGGCCTTTTGACAGCTTTCATTCCATTCGAATTTGCTCGCCTTTCTTAGTACCTTGAAGAATGGGAAACTTCTTTCAGCAGAGGTAGAAATAAACCTACCGAGAGCTGTAATTCTCCCATTTAACCACTGCACCTCTTTTATATTAGTGGGAGCTGCCATTTCTAGAACTGCCTTTACCTTGGCTTGATTCACCTCTATGCCCCTTGGGGTTACCATGTATCCCAAGAACTTGCTCAATCTTACCCCAAATGTGCATTTGGCTGGATTCAAATGAAGGTTATACTTTCTGATGACCGCCATTACCTCCTCCAGGTCTCTGGCATGGTGCTCAGCTTTCACACTTTTGACTAAAATATTGTCTACATAGACCTCCAAAATCCGCCCTATCTGATCTTCAAATATCAAGTCCATCATTCTTTGATACGTAGCCCCCGCGTTTTTCAGACCAAAAGGCATTCTTACGTACGCAAATGTTCCACATACCGTTACGAAGGCTGTTTTTGACACATCTTCCGGGAGAGCTGTATTTGGTGGTACCCCTGGTACACATCCAACATAAACAACAACTCGCACCATGATGTAGAATCGACTAGCTGGTCAATACAAGGTAAAGGGTAGTGATCTTTCAGACATGCTTTATTGAGGTCTCTGAAATCAATACACATCCTCTAGCTGCCATTACTTTTTGCCACCATCACCGCGTTTGACAGCCACTCAGAATATTGTATCTTCACAATATGTCCTGCGTCTAAAAGCCGCTTGATTTTTTCTCTTATGATCTTTTCCTTTTCGGGCCCGAACGATCTCTTCTTTTGTTTTACAGGCTTTGCCTTAGGATCCACATTCAGACAATGCACAACTACGGATGGATCTATTCCAATCATATCTTCTGGAAAAAATGCAAACAAATCAGCATTTCTTCTTAAACATTCTATTATGGCCTCTCGCTGTTCAGCGGTCATCAACTTGCCTATTCTTGTGGTTGATCCCACCTTATCCGGATAGAGTTCCACCATCATCAACTCTTCTTCTACAGGTTGCATGCGCAGTCTTATGTCTTCTCCTATATCCTCCACGCTTTCTAATTTGTTTCGGGAGACGTGATCTGTTACCTGAGCTCTTTTACTGCTCTGTTTAGCTTGCTTGATAGATTTTACGTATGACTCTCTTGATGACTCTTGGTCTCCCACGACTTCTCCTACCAGCCCTTCCCGTTGTGTTGGAAACTTCATTTTCATGTGGTAAGTGGACACCACTACCTGAAAGTCATTCAAAGTTGGCCGCCCCAAAATGATGTTATACGCTGACGGTGTATCCACTACTAAGAACTTCACCATTCTTGTACTTGATGCCTCCCCACTTCCCAGGGTAACCTGAAGGATTACTTCTCCTTTCGGGTGGATCTCCCCTCTAGCAAAACTATACAATGCTGTATTCACCGGAGCCAATTTTGAATTAATTTGCATTTTCTTAAAGCAGTCCCAAAAGAGCACGTTAGCTGCGCTACCCGTGTCTACAAAGATCCGAGCCACTCTCCAATTGGCTACCTCCGCACTAATGACTAGCGCATCACTGTGAGGTTCTGTACTAACGACATCGCCAGGTCCAAATGTAACAGGTGCTTTCCCAACCACCTTTTCTCCTGGGAAAGAGTCAACAACATCAATTTCCATACTCATTGCGCCAGCTAACTCTTGCACTTCTTTGCATGGGCCAACTTTGGCAGCTCTTATTCTAGCTTTGCGAGCTCTCCCCGAATCACCCATGACATTACCTCCCATTATCATGTTGATATTTCCTTTCTTTTATGGGGGTTCTTCTCTTCTTGGAGAGGCTTTCTCCCTTTGTTCCGGTTTTTTTGCCTCAGGTTCTTTTCTTTTATAATTTTTCTCTCTTTCCTTTTTAACAAACTGGAGTAACGAATCATCCTTTTTCAACAACCGCTCAATGACATCCTTCAAGGGCCTGCATGAGTTAGTGTCATGGCCATAATCATTATGGTATTTTTAATACAGATCAGATCTCGGGTTCCGGGGAGCTTCCTTGTATGTGCTTGGAAACCTGAAGTGAGGGGACTTAGAGGCTGCTTCCATAACTTCTACCAAGGATGCATTGAGAGGTGTATATCTATCAAATCTTTCCGGGGTTCCCTTGGGCCGGAGGCTTCCCTTGTCTCGATCACCTTTCGCAATAGGGGCTGACCTTCTCCCTGAGGTCTCTCTTTTGAGCTTGGGAGATCCCTCTTTAGCTCTCCTAGCTTCATGAGCTTCCTCCAGATTGACATACTTTTCAGCTCTCTGCAGCAGCTCCTCAAAGCAAATAAGAGGTTTCTTGTTCAACGAGTCGAAAAATAACCCTGGAGTTAACCCTTGTATCAGCGCTTGCACTTTCACGTCATCCGAAGCCAAAGGTACCTGCAGTGCTGAAACGCCCCAAATACTGTCATGAGCGAGGAGGACGTTTTAACATGCCTCCTTGCACTAGCAAATTGGTGTAAGAACATGGACTTGAATTCACTGAATGAACTTATGCTACACGGAGGTAGCTGGGCAAACCACTGCTGAGCTATCTTCGATAAAGTGGTTAAGAAAACTCTACATTTCACCCCTTCGGTATATTGATGAAGCATCGCTCCATTCTCGAATCTCATTATATGCTCATGTGGATCTGTGGAGCCTTCATACTCCAACGTTAGCGTCTTAAAATTTGCAGGCAGCTGGTCGTCTCGAATATCTCTGGAGAAAGGAGATTGGTCATCCTTTATCCTAACGAATTTCTTGGGAGACTTCTTTGGTGAGGAAGCTTTTTTCTGGAGCTCCTTAAGCTTTTGCTTGAGAGCTACAATCTTAGCAGCCGCAGCCTTATCTCGGGATTTGGATACACGCTCATCGCCCTCTGCATATTTTTTAACATGCGAAAAACAGCAAAGTATGAGTTAAAATCGCTCTTTTAACCATCATTAATTCGTCTTACGCGCTTAACTTAATCATTACGAACCATTTTCAGATTCAGTTTGAGGACTCTGCTGTCCCTCACTTTCATAACGCTCTTTGATTTCGGGCTCTTCCTGAAAACAATCACGAAATATTCAGGTTACAAACCATCGTATATTGCTCAGGAAGGGCTCAAGCTTGCTACCAAAGGCATCTGTACCTCTCTCATCTTCTCTTTGGTTGCACTATTAACTTTCTTATTATGACTTTCAGGTGAAACCATGGCATTCGACACTGCTTGCTTTACCATGGCGCTAATTTGGTCCATGGAGATCACACACGTGACATTCGGCTGTGAAGGGGTTTGAAACTCATCCCCTTGATCCTCTATTTCTTTGCGAGCCCTCTCTTTATGAGGGCTCAAAGACTTGGATGATCCCTCTTTTTGAGGTGTGGTAAGCTTCTGAGTAATCATCTTTAATGTATCGTGATCCTCTCGCATAGCCCCCTCAAAGGGAGGTCCCAGATCTCGGACCACAGTGTCATCCATGGTTGTTAACACATAATTACTAATGGTTAGCTCACCATTAGATAGAATCATAAATATAACAAGCGTAAGTGTTCAACACTACGTTTCTTTCAGATAAGCTATGACAAAGCTCTCCTTAGGGTCAAAGGAACTAGAGAGTATGATCTATCACACTCCCCCCTTTTCTGTATCCCCCATTTCCACCTCTACCGAGGTCATACGAGACTCACTTCAGGAGTTTCACGTTTCTTACGTTTTCTTCTCTCATACCGTGAGAGTTTTCAGAGTCCCTGCTTCAGGACCGCCAGATTTCTGGCAATATTATTATTTTTATTTTTCTTCAAAAAATGTTTGATAAAACAACGAGGAAAATCAACGAGTTAAGCCTAGCGCGAAACTTTGGGCATTTTAGACCAGATAGCTAGAAAGTTCTGAAAAAGTGATGATGATACACATCCAAAAAGCTTTTGCATCTTTTACTTCTTTACGTCGAAATACAACAAGTGAAGAGCTAATCTACAAGGAAACTATCAAATTCTAAAGGAATGAAAATTTTAAAGGAAACGCGAAACATGCTTCCTACAGACGGCGCCAGATGTTGTGTCCAAAAACTTGACCTAACATTACAATTCCACCAGCAACACACCTCACACGAACAATACCTCTGCTCACCTATCAGAACCACGCGAAAGGATGAAGTTCCGACTCAAGCTCAGCGAATAGACCTCTCTAACTCCCTGCAAAGAAAAAGGGTCCGGAGGTTTTTCCAACGAACCCCCTCCAATGCTCAAGTCAGCCCTTAAACGGAGAGGAAATGGAGAAGAGAGTGCGTGAGTTTTGTTGTTGTGTGCATATGTTAATCTGTACTATAATGAGGAATGAGATGATATTTATATCTTAACCTGTAAGGGTATTGTCACAGCCCCAAATCCCGAGGGACGGCAGAAGCCGGGGTGCGACTGAGGTTGGATTAAAGAAGCGGGGAAGAAGGGGGCTAACTGACTAAACATACATAAACGACATCAAACATTCAAAGAACAAGACTGGAAAAATAAAGAAAGAGTTAATCACGAGTGATTACTCGACAAAAGTACACAGAGGTATCTAAGTTCACGATTACAGACTTATACTATAGTGTTTTGTCCAAAACATATACTCTCAAAAATGCTAGAGTTCTGCAGCGGAAGAGTTCTAACTAAAGCATCCTATCTTTCAACTCAACATCAACCGTTGCCGCTCCCGTCGCTTCAACCTGCACATTTAGAAAACAATGCAGGACTAAGTACAAAAGTACTTAGTGGGCACGATGCTGAAATCATAATTATAAGTATAAATAATCTGGCATTTTATAATCGTAGCGCATCGGGGTTTTATTAAAAAGGCCCGTGCCTACTAAACATTTTCTGACTAATTTGTATAAAGCAGCTTGCGCAAGCATTTTTAGAGTATGTTATGTTCAATCTTGACCAAAACTAATTCACCGTGGCTGGCTACCCCTCAACAGGATACCACATACACCACAGGTTACAAAGTGCACTAACTCTGGAAAGCGCTTAATAGCTAACTCAGAGCCGATCGATAGTTAACAATCCTAGCGGTTAACTCAAAAAGTCTGGAAAACCCGAAGGTTAACTCAGAAATCTGGTAAACCCGAAGGTTTACTCAGATAGGTACAAGAGAACTCACATAAAATAGTTGAAACAGTTCATGCCAAGATTATCACTTTGAAAACACAATTATCAAAGCGACAAATAATACTTTCGAGTTGTGGAAAAACCCACATTTTATTTGATATAGATAAAAGCCCACCTTGTAAATACAGAACTTATAAGCAAAAGCCTCCAACTTTGGATCTTCCGTTCTTTCTCTACAGTTGGCTTCCTCCTTCATCGTAAAATAAACATACTTAAAAACGGGTTGAAAAAGATAATCGATTAAAGAGAATCGAAGAAAGTTTTAGTTGTTTCATTCTTTAGGCATTTGCACGCTTACTAGATTTGTTTTACTTAAACGGGAAACGAGACTTGTACCAATCTTGTTTTGAACTCGGAAGATCTCATACTCGACTCTCGGGTCAGTAGAGAAGGTAGTCGATGTCTTAATATGACTTTAAAGATTAAAAGAAAACTAAGTTGGAAAGAAACCAACTTAGGCGATTTGCATTTTAGTTCATTAAACGCTTTATGAAAATTCTCGTTTATTACTTCTTTACAGAAAAGATAAGATATAAGGTCTCGACTGGTCTCCATCACTAGAGGTCTTGTACTTGACTTTAGGGTCAGTAGGTAGATGTTCGATAGATAAAAACGGCTTAAACGATTGAAAGAAGCTAAGTTGTGAACTAAACAACTTAGAAAACAAGAAACTAAAAATTCACTGCACAGTCCAGTAACTCTGGAGGCTGTCCAGAACAGAGGACTTGGAAACAGGGGGTGAGCCCTGTACCATTAGAAAGCTTAGGAAATAATAACATGCATGCTCCCCACTAAATATGGTGAGGTGTCGGCTGCCATGCAAGGATTAGGGGGGTTACGGGTATTTGTGGCGCGATCCGACGTTACGGAAAAAACGAACGACGAAAAACGTTGTTCGGTAGAAAAATCGTTGTGATTCGATTTGACTTAAAAAATTCTAACGTATGAACTTAATTAGAGAATAAATTTACAAAATTTATTTTGAACAAAAACTCGGGACGACAAGTCCGAGTTTCGTCCGGAAAAACGTAAAAACAAACTTTCTCGGCGTGTTCGTATTGCGATTTTGTAAACGTAAAATTAAACGGTTTTCCGTTCTTAGTTTACAAACTAAAAACTTTTCATACGCGCTAACCCCTAATACAGTAGTCATCTAGCTGACTCCCGTAATTTATTTTTAATAACGGATTCGACCGTTAGCCTTAGAATTCAAAAATTATAAACTTAGGCATGCAAAGCCATTTATTTAATTAACTTTAAACTTTTTAGAACGTAAGGAATTTACGGGGCATTACATCCTACCCCCTTACGAAAAATTTCGTCCCGAAATTTGCTTATCCTCTATAACTGCTTGAAGTACTTCTTACTCGACATGACTTTCTCTTGCCTGTAATGATCTTTATACTGCTATTACTATTCGTCTCGACTTGCTTTTTAACTTTTGCACTTTCCGATCCAAGATCGCTTTCGATCTTTCCTAATAACTTAAGTCGATTCAAGATCAACGCTCTGCTGATCAACTATGTGTATTAAATCGAACGTACATACTTCTTCTCAAAAAGATATACTTTTAAAAAAAAAGCATTTCATAAACTTGGCGATAAAGCCATAACTATTCGTATTGGAAACTTTCTTTTCCAAGTTACTTGCTAATTATATATATCTTTGTCGAAGTCTGAACTTGACATGAAACTAATGTTTCTCATTGATGGAGAAAACTTAAGGAGCTTTTATTTTCCTTCTCGTTTATTAAGTTTGAATTGTTGTATATACTTAGGACTTTTGTCTTCTTTAAAACTTGTTTTCTTCTGACTCGAATCTATCGAATGATCTCGATCATCTCATTGACCGTAGTTGGTCCTAAATTTTTGCTTTCATCTACCTTATAACAATAAGGCAGCTATGTAAATCTTTTCCTTCTACAAGGTCTCGTAAGTCGCAATACCTATCGTAGCTTAACAGTTATTGTTATAACAATTCGGTTGTTTGGCTACGTGTTCTTCAATTATGCCCTTCCTGCCTAATCATGTAAGCTCTTCGGCTAATATTATCGTTCTTAGCATATCAACGAGTACTTGAATCGTTTTCTCGGACTGTCCATTCAACTGGAGGTGAAAAGCGATACTAAAGTAAGGTTTGCTATCTGACTTTTCTGCCTTGTAACCTACAACCATCTTGTCGTCATCGGAATTACTAAGTCCACTCTTAAATTTCTATCACAAACTCATTGTTTCAGAGTTGTTGTCTGGTTTAACCATTCTTATCCCTAGTCGAGGCTTATCCTTTAACTCGTCCTTTCTCTTGATACTTATAATCGTTCTCGTAATTTGATATAGCTATTTGTGCCGCTATTCTCCCTGCGATTGATGCTGATGCATCATGCATTTTTCTATATCTATCTTCTCGAATCCTTGTATAAGCGTTTCTTTTCCGACGAAAAGATACCTAAACTTAGTTGGAGTCTTACGACTCAGCGTGTCTATGCTTATTCTTAACTTTACCTAGATGGTAATTATTTTCACAAACGTAATATCTTACTAGTTCGAGCTATCTCCTTTGTCTTATGTTAATTCCTTTGCTCGAATACACACTCCAAATTCTTATGATCTGTGAAGATCTCATCCCTTGAACCATATAGATGGTGTGTCCTAATTTTCAATGCAAGCTCTACGGCTGCAAGTTTTAAGTCGTAGGTTGGGTACTCAATTTCTTGGGGTTAACGTGTCGTGGAGCGTTAGCTATCACTTTCTCATTTTGTATTTATACCATCCTAACCTATTATTTTTAGCACTGGTATCTACCTCGTATTCCTTGTCGTTTCTGGGAAGGCTGAACCTGGGGTAATGATCAACTTTTCCTAGAACGTCCGCGTTCCTATTCCATAATTGTCTGTAGATTTATTCTTTTCCTTCTATGTAGTTGCGCCATAAGTTTTAGTAATCATAGGGAATTCCTTAATGGAAACCTCTATTTTAACTATCCAGTCTGGGAACTTCTCATTTTATTTAGACTGGTAAGCGATTTTCCATTTGAGTACTGTCTCTACCTTAGCAGGAATCTATCTTAACATCTTCTGTCTACAATGTTTTATCCAAGAAACATTACTTCTCTCTTCGAGCTTGCTCTTGCTAATTTGGCATCTAGCTCCCGACTCTATGTGTTCTAGTACTATTCGCAAGTATTCTTCATATTCATCTTCATTCTTGGGTAACTGGAATTGTCATTGATAAATACTAAAATGAATTCTTTTCTAAGTCTAGGTGGAAAAATTCTATTCCGGTGGTTTATGAATACTACGGAGCACTAGCCAATTAAGCGGCATAACTAAACATTCGTGATGGCCATATCTGGCTTGAAAGATAAATTTTTTGGGTATATTTCCAGTTTACTCTTTTAACTAGTGATGCTTAGACCTTAAGTCTATCCTTACAATTGTACTTGTTTCCTTTTAAGTTTATCAGGGGTCTTCTATTCTCGTTAAAGGATACTTACTCTTAAGGGTTATCTCTATTTAACTTTTGACAGCCTAAATACATTCTTGCAGAATCATCTTTCTTTGATGATGAACATCTAAAATATTTTCCATGGTGAAAACGTTTGTCTAAAGAAATCATCATCTAACAACTCTTGTAGTTGGATCTTAAGCTCCTCTAACTCTTTTGATACCATTCTACATAAGGCCTTTAATTTGGGAGCTGCTCGTAGTTCTGAGTCGATCGTGAAACCTACACGACAATCTGGTAGTAAACCAGATATTCCATATAATTATGTAGGTTCTCTACTCGAGGTGTTTTTTTTTTAAAGAGATTTTTCTCTCGTCGTCGAGAATCGTGGTAATTCTCATACAACTAGTCTATTCCTAAATTTATATATATAGTACAGTTTATTACTTCTCAATCGATTGCTCAATGAAACTAAGGGATTAACTCTCTGAGGTCATCAATACTCCCTAAAGCGTAGTTGTTCTTATTTCAAGATTAGAGCGTTCTAATCTTAGTCCTATAGTGTCAGAGGGTACTAGTCAAATGAATATAATGTTCTAGTATGGTTAATAGGTACTAGAAAACTGGTATAAAATTCTAGTACGGGTCAATAATTTTGACAGGGTAATTTTATAACGTACGTCCAATACCTGCCAAATCTTCCTTTCCTTCACTATGCCCTTCCTGCCTAATCATGTAAGCTCCCGCATTCTGTTGTGGTTGTGGCAGTTGTGGCTGTGACTGAAATGGTACTATTATTTGAAACAACATTGGGCAGTCATTACTCATATGCCCCAACATTCCACAGTTAAAGCATTTATTCATGTTCGCTAGACATACACCCTCAGGTTCCATATCACGTCCAGCACACGCAGAAACTCCCTGTTTCTGTTTAGCTGCTTGCCTCAGTTCTGGGCAATTTTTCTTAACGTGTCCCTTATTCAAACAATTGTAACAAACACCAGATTTAGCTAGACATATCCCGGGGTGTTTCTTACCACACTTAGAGCAAACTGGAGAAGGGACCCTTTCCCTAGTATTTCTCTGAGTTTGGAGCTGATCGTGCTAGTTAATTCCATTTGTCGTCAGTTGTCCCGGGCAGTTTCTCCTAATATGTCCCTTATGTCCACAGTTGAAACAGTTGTCAGTGCCTACCTGACATATGCCTGAGTGCGATTTATCGCATTGGAGGCAAACATGAGTGTTAACCCTTACTGTGTGATTTCCTCCCAGATTTTCATTCCTTTGCTGCCCTTGCAGCTGTCCTAGTGGTTTGTTACTCTTTCCTGGACCGGTTTGCTCATTCCTCTGTGGATTATTCTTTTGCCCTGCCTTCTTTCTATAGTTACTTCCTTTTCCTGGCTGGTGGAGACCTTGCCTAGTCCTATTCTGTTTCCCTTGACTGTTGTGGTGCTGGTAGCACTCACTGCTACTTCCTTCCCATTTCCTTTTTCCCTTATGGTTAACCTTATTGTTGGGAAGATTTTGGGTTGAGGTCTGGTTTGGTGCCGGTGTAGACATTACTATCTTTTCCTTACTAGGCACTACTGCCTCTATTTCTCGAACTCGTTCCAGTAATTCGGCATAACTCAATCCCCCCTGTCTGGCTACTGCTATTCCCAGTTCATACTTAAGTTCTCCCTGAAGTTTCCTGGCTATTTCCTCCTCAGTCTCGACTTGATCGGTTACATACTTTTCATAACATGTCTTCTTAAAATCATTCCAGGTGGTTAGAGTCGCTTGTTCTACCGGCATAAGTCTCTGTCTAGTTTTCCACCAATATTTAGCTGGTCCGGTTAGCTGATACCCAGCGCATGCTAGACGTTTCTCATCACTAAGTCCAATCGGCTCAAAGATTCTCTCTATAGAACGTATCCATTGCTTGGCCTCATTCGGATTACCAGATCCATCGCAAAATGGTGGTTTACTTCCAAAGAATAAATCCTCAATGCTATGACGTTGAGGAGATAGGGATAGTGAAAAGGTTGCTGGGTGTTTTTGCCTTTCCTCGCTTATATGTTGTTCTTGACTTCTATCAGGTCCTCTAAGATTTTCAGGTCCTCTTCGATCGTTAACAGCTCTCAGCGACACTTTTAAAACTGTAAGATACAAAAATTTTCTTTTTAGCACTTGTTTGTTTGTTTTTTTTTTTTTAAGCCTTCATTTTCTCACTAACCCTTTTCTTTTCCCACTTAATACTTTCACATAAACAAGAATAACAAATTAACTTTGACTCTATTTCTCTCAACTTTTAACCTCCAAGGTTAAATTAAACTCTTGTTACACGAGTTTTGTTTGATATTCTGGTTTAGTTATACGATTCATAAGAAACTTCTCATGACTAAAACCATCTAATGGGTCATGTATATTATATGTATACATCCAAAAAGATTATGTTAGTTTTGCCTTTAACAAGGACTTATACAAAACTAGACTACAACGAGTCTAAACTAGACTAATTGCCTATGTGTACAGAATGCACTAACATATTGCATTACCGTACTACTGAAGGTACTAGAACGGAAATGATTCATAAAATTTCGTATCTGATGGAGTACTACAAAACTATCTAGTTACTGATCCGACTATGTACATAACAAAAGGTTACTATACTACTATGCGTTTCTGACGTCTTGCTCAACAAACTGCAGTCAAGTCACCACTGCCTACTATGGCCTAATTCTCCTCGGGATCCTTTTCCAGATCCTCATCCAGATCCTCATCGTCTGACTCTGAACCGAAAGTAAACTGAAGTGCCTCATCGACCCTCAAAGTAGTGCCATCTGCAAGTGTAAGTGATGGTGGGGCAAGCACATCTAAAACTGTCATCTCTGAGTCTGAAACCGGGTAGTCCCAGCAGATCACTGATGCCCGCTTCTTCAGAGGCAGCAGGTGATCGGGAAGTGAACAGGACTCGTACTTCTCTCTGGAATGGATTCTGGACGGTCCTGCCTCAAACTCAGCCCGAACCCTGGCCAACTCCGCGCAAATCTCATCAAGGGGTCTGTAAGATGATGGAAACTGTAATAGGGCGGCAAACTCTGCGTCTGTGTCTAAATACTCTGGTCCTGACTGAAATGGTCCCTGAACTCTCATAGAAGGCTCATGCTGAAAAGGAGCGGGTAACCCTAGGCCATCTGCTGTCTCTGTAACTAACTCTCTTGTGTCCACATTAGGTACCATCACTGAAGGGATCTCCAACTGTGCGATCATTTCTGGACCAATCTCATCATGCTCTGACTCTAAATCTGCCGGAAAGTGAGTGTAGGGAGGATGCGCCTGTACTGGATATGATGCTATGTGTCTGCTCTTGAAGAAACGCCTGTGTATCTCTAGAGCGAATCCATTGTAATCACCTGTCGGCTCTATATCGTCATCAAACATCCCAAGGTAGTACCACGTCGTGTCGTGTGCCCAACCACGCCATTCCTCTGGTAGACAGCTGACCAAGTCAGGTATAGCCTGACTCTCTGGAATAGTATGCCGGACTGGATAATAAACTGACGAGAAGTAACTAATCCTTTGTCCTACGTCGTGTCTCGGGTTTGCCTCATAATCTCTATACCTATCTAATAACTTATCTGCCCAAGTACGCTGTGGCGGGGACTGATTCTCTGAAGCCGTGTCACTACTGGAAGTCATCCTACAAAGTTTTTAAGAAACATGGATCAGTAACGGTAAGATGATACCTTATCTTACGGAAAATCTTAAATTACAAAATGAATACTCCTTATTCAATTGTAATATTACCACACTTAATCTAACAACTTATCTTAGATATCTAGCAATTTCACAGAAAATTGCTCTCGCACTCACAGTATATAAAATAAAATTTCAAGGTTTTATTCCCATTCTTATCTCATTCTTTTAATTTCTTACTTTAATTCCTTATTTTCTTTCATTAATCCTTATCTCTTTCTCAAGGAAAAATTTCTTATCGATTCTCATTTATTAAAACAAGGCACGTATACTTTGTTCATGTTACTTATGCAAAAGTAACATTCATTTACAAAAGACTTTGTCGTTTACTAATCATACTACTCATACGTGTCGTATTCTTCGTTCAAGGACGAAGTAAAAAATAAATTCCCAAAGGGGAAATGGAATATATCCTAAGAATAACTTTTTAGAACAAGTTCTATTTGTCAATACTAAAATTGAGCGGTCGTTAGAAAATTAATCGGGCTTCGCACTTAACTCCTAATAGTAAAACAATTCTCTTCGCAAGGTTCGAACAAGGAGAACACTATAAAAATGAAACGAAAAATAAAAGGAATGACATCGATACAAGTTACTTATACGCAAGTAACATTCGTCTCTTTAAACCACTTATACCGTACTAAAAGGTTTTGCTAGCAGGGCATAAGACCCATATTACTGAGTTTCTTATCATGTGGGTTGATTAAGTCCACATAACAGTCCCTCAATCACATGGAACTTCTGTCTCGCTCTATCGATCACTTCATACAGAATTTACTTTCCTAAATCGAGCAGCAATTTCTCGAATTGCACACACAACTACTTCTTAAAAAGAAAAAATTTTGGAAACTTTCCAATTTAGCTCGGAATACTCAATCTTCTCGAGGAAGATACAAATTTAAGTTATTCGAATACTTGAACGGCTCCTAGTAAGTAAAACAAAGCCATCTCCAAAAGACTTTGTTCATGCCCTTACAACTAAGGTAACATTCGGCTCTTCCGTTTATTTCAATTTAACCTTCTTGTTTCAACCTTTTCTCGGATAATTTGGAGTCACGTTTTTCTCACACGTCTATATGTTTCTTTCATTCCTTTCGTACATAGTTACTTTATTTTAACATTATTTATTTCATTTCCCTCGAAGGAAATTCTTATCGGGTTTTAAAACAAAAATTGACTTTGCCGAGTCTTTATTCATGTCACTATACGCATGTGACATTTATCAATAGAAATCTTTCTCATGTTATGGATCTCCTTTCGAAATCATTTGAAATAACGTTTCTTAAAAACGTCTAAGTTCTCGAAGAACCGGACAGTTCTTAGGTTTCAAGTCTACGTTCTCATCGAACCGGGAAAAATCCCTAAAATCCAACTATATTCTTGTGTCCGAATAATTTTCAAAAGAAAGAAATTATTGCGCAAATAATTTCACATAAGATAGTACTTGTACTATCACACAATCACATAAAGTATAAAAATTATACTTCTATAAAATTCTCATTTTTAAAACACAACTCATTCTCGTTTTCAAATTTCACTGAATACTTGCTCATAAATTTTCTTATTTAAAAGAAATCTCATTACATAATTCTTTCATTTTTTTTTTCATTGAATCGACGTGGCGGGCGGTTGAGTTGACTTCTACGTTCTCAATCTTAACATCATAGTCTAACTTTTATCTCATACTTAGAAAGACGACTCTGATCCAGAGTATACACAAATACCATGTCTCATGACTTGAAAGAAGACTCGATATAGAGTACAAACGAATACTCTATACTATTTCTCGGAGAAAGACTTGTATATGAATACCACTTTATAATATTACTTCAAAGAATGACTCGTACTTTGAAAGAATGACTCACACTAACTTATACAAGAAGATTGACTCAGAAGCAGAGCAGAAAACGAACACTGCTCTGATACCACTCTGTCACAGCCCCAAATCCCGAGGGACGGCAGAAGCCGGGGTGCGACTGAGGTTGGATTAAAGAAGAGGGGAAGAAGGGGGCTAACTAACTAAACATACATAAACGACATCAAACATTTAAAGAACAAGACTGGAAAAATAAAGAAAAAGTTAATCACGAGTGATTACTCGACAAAAGTACACAGAGGTATCTAAGTTCACGATTACAGACTTATACTATAGTGTTTTGTCCAAAACATATACTCTCAAAAAGGCTAGAGTTCTGCAGCGGAAGAGTTCTAACTAAAGCATCCTATCTTTCAACTCAACATCAACCGTTGCCGCTCCCGTCGCTTCAACCTGCACATTTAGAAAACAATGCAGGGCTAAGTACAAAAGTACTTAGTGGGCACGATGCAGAAATCATAATCATAAGTATAAATAATCTGGCATTTTATAATCGTAGCGCATCGGGGTTTTATTAAAAGGCCCGTGCCTACTAAACATTTTCTGACTAATTTGTATAAACAAGCTTGCGCAAGCATTTTTAGAGTATGTTATGTTCAATCTTGACCAAAACTAATTCACCGTTGCTGGCTACCCCTCAACAGGATACCACATACACCACAGGTTACAAAGTGCACTAACTCTGGAAAGCGCTTAATAGCTAACTCAGAACCGATCGATAGTTAACAATCCTAGCGGTTAACTCAAAAAGTCTGGAAAACCCGAAGGTTAACTTAGAAATCTGGTAAACCCGAAGTTTTACTCAGATAGGTACAAGAGAACTCACATAAAATAGTTGAAACAGTTCATGCCAAGATTATCACTTTGAAAACACAATTATCAAAGCGACAAATAATACTTTCGAGTTGTGGAAAAACCCACATTTTATTTGATATAGATAAAAGCCCACCTTGTAAATACAGAACTTATAAGCAAAAGCCTCCAACTTTGGATCTTCCGTTCTTTCTCTACAGTTGACTTCCTTCTTCATCGTAAAATAAACATACTTAAAAACGGGTTGAAAATGATAATCGATTAAAGAGAATCGAAGAAAGTTTTAGTTGTTTCATTCTTTACGCATTTGCACGCTTACTAGATTTGTTTTACTTAAACGGGAAACGAGACTCGTACCAATCTCGTTTTGAACTCGGAAGATCTCATACTCGACTCTCGGGTCAGTAGAGAAGGTAGTCGATGTCTTAATATGACTTTAAAGATTAAAAGAAAACTAAGTTGGAAAGAAACTAACTTAGGCGATTTGCATTTTAGTTCATTAAACGCTTTATGAAAATTCTCGTTTATTGTCTTCTTTAAAGAAAAGATAAGATATAAGGTCTCGACTGGTCTCCATCACTAGAGGTCTTGTACTTGAATTTAGGGTCAGTAGGTAGATGTTCGATAGATAAAAACGGCTTAAACGATTGAAAGAAGCTAAGTTGTGAACTAAACAACTTAGAAAACAAGAAACTGAAAATTCACTGCACAATCCAGTAACTCTGGAGGCTGTCCAGAACAGAGGACTTGGAAACAGAGGGTGAGCCCTGTACCATTAGAAAGCTTAGGAAATAATAACATGCATGCTCCCCACTAAACATGGTGAGGTGTCGGCTGCCATGCATGCATTAGGGGGGTTACGGGTATTTCCGGCGCGATCCGACGTTACGGAAAACGAACGACGAAAAACGTTGTTCGGTAGAAAAATCGTTGCGATTTGATTTGACTTAAAAAATTCTAACGTATGAACTTAATTAGAGAATAAATTTACAAAATTTATCTTGAACAAAAACTCGGGACGACAAGTCCGAGTTTCGTCCGGAAAAACGTAAAAACAAACTTTCTCGGCGTGTTCGTATTGCGATTTTGTAAACGTAAAATTAAACGGTTTTTCGTTCTTAGTTTACAAACTAAAAACTTTTCGTACGCGCTAACCCCTAATACAGTAGTCATCTAGCTGACTCCCGTAATTTATTTTTAATAACGGATTCGACCGTTAGCCTTAGAGTTCAAAAATTATAAACTTAGGCGTGCAAAGCCATTTATTTAATTAACTTTAAACTTTTTAGAACGTAAGGAATTTACGGGGCATTACAGGTATGTTGGTAAATAGATTAAAGATCCGCTATCCACCTTTGACATGAACTCGTGCCATTGGCTAACATTTCTGATGTTTACCAGTCGAATTCGTATTATGACAGATAAAGGCTGTATATGCTTTTTGAAGGTGTCTGGCCAAATGAGTCCTTTACTATGCATTCAGCATAGCTTCCTCAGATGCTCTCTCACCAACTCTCTGAACTCACATCTGACAAACCACATTTATGTCTTCTGTAAGTGAGCTAGAAATTCAGGTCTCCGAGACCTGAACTTTTTAGGTCACAACAGGTGATCTCCAATCTTCTCCACATCTATCTCGTTGACACCTTCTTCTATACACTAGGCCATCAATTTAATCAGAGCAACTTTCCCAGGCTTTAGCTCTTATGTCGAGCATGCTATTCTGGTGAGGTAGTCCGCTTGGGCATTGAGTTCTCGGGGTATCTGCTTCATGCTTAGACTTTAAAATTCTCTTTTTAAGCTTTGGATTCGCTCGACGTATTTGACCATCCTTTCATCTTTCGTCTCATACTGCCCTAAGACTTGCTGCACAACCAACTGTGAGTCAGAGTAAATGATGACCTTTTGAGCACCTAACTCAGCTATCATCTCCATGCCTCTGATGAATGCTTCATATTTAGCCTCATTGTTAGATGCCCTGAAATTTATTCTCAACGCATAATACAGCTCTTCTTGATCTGGTGTTATTATGACAACTCCTGCACCGCATCCATCAACCGTCACTGAGCCATCCACATAAACTTTCCACTCCAGCCACTGTACGGGCTAAGTGGTTTTTTGAATAAAATCTGCCAAAGCTTGTGCCTCAAACTCCACATTGTATTCGCCTAATTCCACACTCCATTTTACCATCCTCCCTGAGAGGTCTGGTCTACTCAACACCTATTTAAAAGGGAAATTAGTTCTCACTACTATTTTGTGAGACAGGAAATACAATCTCAATCTCCTTGTTGCCGTTATTACGGCTAAAGCATCCCTCTCCAGCTCCGTGTATCTATATTCAGCTCCCTGCAAGGCTTTGCTGACATAATAAATGGGCTTCTGGGAAGACTTTTCTTCCCTGATGAGGACTGCACTCAATGAGTGGCCCCCAACAGATATGTGCAAGTATAAGGTCTCTCCCAGTATCGGCTTAGTTAGCACTGGTAGTTCTGCTAGATGGCCCTTCAGCTCTTCAAAAGCCTTCTGGCAGCTCTCATTCCATTCGAACTTACTGGCCTTCTTTAATTCTTTGAAGAACAAGAAACTTTTCTCCACGGAAGTCGATATGAATCGACTAAGGGCAGTGACTCTCCCATTTAACCACTGCACCTCCCTAATGTTAGTAGGAGCAACCATCTCCAAAATAGCTCTCACTTTTTCTTGATTTACTTCAATTCCTCTTGGGGTTACCATGTATACTAGGAACTTCCCCGACTTGACTCCAAATGTGCACTTCGCTGGATTCAATCTCAAATTATACTTCCTTACTACTGCCAAGACTTCCTCCAGGTCTTCAGCATGGTGCTCTGCTTTCACACTTTTTACAACGATATCATCTACATAAACTTTCAAAATTCATCCTATCTGATTTTCAAAGATCGCATCCATCATTCTCAGATTCGTGGCTCCTGCATTCTTCAGGCCAAAAGGCATCCTCACATATGCAAATGTGCCACACACAGTCACAAAAGCCGTTTTAACCACATCTTCAGGGTTAGCTGTATCTGATGATACCCCTGGTATGCATCTAACATGGACAACAATTCACACCCCGAAGTTGAGTCTACCAACTGATCAATGCAAGGCAATGGGTAATGATCTTTTGTGCAAGCTTTATTTAGGTCTCTGAAATCTATGCACATTCGCTAGCTGCCATTACTTTTGGCTACCATCACGATGTTCGACAACCATTCAGAATCCTGTATTCTCACAATGTGATCGGCGTCTAACAGTCGTTTAATCTCTTCTCTTATCACCTTCTCTTTTTCGGGCCTGAAGGCTCTCTTCTTTTGCCTCACTAGTTTCGCTTTAGGATCTACGTTCAAGTGATGCACCGCTATTGCTGGGTCTATTCCCACCATGTCTTCCGGACAGAATGCGAACAAATCCGCATTCTTCCTCAAACATAAAATTATGGCTTCCTTCTGTTCCTCAGTCATGAGCTTTACAATTCTCGTTGAAAAACCAGTTTTTTCTGGAAACAGCTCTACCATCATCAGCTCTTCCTCAACTGGCTGCACACGAGGTTCGAGACCTCCTTCTGCCTCCTCAAACTTTACATCTTTGCATTGCGATGGACATTCTACTCCCAAAGCTCCCTTCACATTTCCTTTAGCATGCTTAATAGATTGCACATAAGATTCTTTTGACACCTCTTGGTCTCCAGTGACTTCTCCCACCAGCCCTTCCTTTTGAGCAGGAAACTTCATTTTCATGTGGTATGTGGAGACCACTACTTGGAAATCGTTCAACGCGGGTCGTCCCAAGATTATATTATAAGCAGATGGGGTATCCACTATCAGGAATTTCACCATTCGAGTGCTAGATGCATCTCCTCCTGAAGGGTCACCTCTCCCTTAGGTTGTATTTACCCTCCAGTAAAACCGTACAACGCGGTATTTACTGGTGTTAAGTCAGCATTAATCTTCATTTTCTGGAAACAGTCCCAGAAGAGCACATTAACCGCACTTCCGGTATCTACAAAGATGTGTGCTCCCTTCCAATTAGCTACCTCTGTACTGATCACCAATGCATCGTTGTGAGGTTCCATGCTGACCAGGTCTTCTGGACCGAAACTTACACATGCCCTCGGATTCAACTCTTCTCCAGGGAATGTACATGCGTTCACGGTTCAAGGCCCCTCAGTTCCGGGCCCTGAACCGCCAGTTCATGGTTCGGAGGGCCTTGAACCATAACCGGCCCGGAAACACTATTGCCGGTTCCTGTCTGGGCCATTTAACTGCCGATTCTGGTTTCAGTTCAAAACCGCCAAATTCTTTTTTTTTTTGTAATTATTATTTCTTTTTGAATTTTAGGAAAAAGAAAACATAAATAATACTATAAACTTAAATTAAAATGAACATTACAAAGAAATTACAAACATTTGAAAGTTGAAACATTACCAAGAAATTACAAATACCTTACACATTACAAACAACATTACAATAAGAACAAAACAACTAACTTGAATTGAAAGTTGAAATTGAAAATAAACACTACAAACATTACACCTAAATCTCAATTACCCATCGGTTGACAAGTTCATTAGGATGTTTCGTTTGAATGTGATGAAGTAGCGTGCCACAACCTCCACCGTTTTTCCACGTATAAACGCAATTTCAATAATTGCAACGAACATGATAAGTTGTCGTTTCATGGTTGGGCAATGGCTCACCACGGGTGTAGTGTTTGGTGAAAAGCTCATGAAGACTATATCTTGTAGGAGGCATTATTAATTTAATGTTGAAATGATGAAATGAAAATGAATATTTTGAAGAGAAGAAGAAGAAGAATATAATGGATTGAGATTTGAGTTAAGAAGAACAAAATGAAGAAAAAGTGAGGAGAAAATGAGATAGGCGGATGGAGGAGAGAAAGTATGGTTGGGTATTTATAGATAAAATGTAGGGTTTGAAATAAAATAAAATGTCGATTAACTGCCGGTTCGGATTGAAAATCGCCGGTTCGAGTTGAAAACCACCTATTAACTGCCGGTTTTCAACACATAAATATCTATATATATTTAAATATATATATATATATATAAATATATATATATATAAATATAAATATTTTTAATTAGTAAACGGGCGGTTAATCACCAGTTAACCGGCGATTCCGGTTCCACGACAAGGGGCCCGTAACCAGCCCTTCTCTAGTCGGTTCCGGTTACGGTTCGGGAGTGTTGACTGCCGATCCGGTTCCGATTCAGAACCGCCGGTTCGGCAAAAATGGGCACGACTAAGGGAATGAATCCACCACGTCAATTTCCATTCCCACTGCTTCCGCCAGCTCCTGGATTTCCTTGCTTACCTGGGCTTTAGCAGATCTCAAGTGGGCTTTGCGGGTTCGACCTGAGTCTCCATTAACGTTTCCCCCCCATGATCATATTAATGTTTTCTCTTGTTGGGGGAGGGTCTTCTCAATGAAGAGGGGTCTTCTCCCTCTAGTCAGGCTTTCTCGGTTTTGGCTCTTTTCTCTTGTACCCCTTCTTCCTTTCTTTTTTGACGAATTGGAGTAAGGTATCATCTTTCTTTAGCAACTGCTTAATAGCATCTTTTAGATGCCTGCAAGAGTTCGTATCATGACCATAATCATTATGATATTTATAATACAGCTCAGATCGTGGATTACGAGGAGCTTCCTTATAAGTCATGGGAAATTTGAAATGCGGAGATCTAGCCGCAGCTTCCATCACTTCCACCAATGATGCATTGAGAGGTGTATACTGGTCAAATCTTTCAGGAGCTCTCTTGGGTTTCTGCCCTCCTTTGTCTCTATCAGTTCTCGACGCCGAAGATGACCTTCTCTCTGAGGTCTCTTTTTTATGGATAGGAGACTTCTCCTTAACCTTTCTGGCCTCCTGAGCTTCTTCCAGATTGACATATTTGTCAGCTCTCTACAACAACTCTTCAAAGTACACAAGAGGTTTCTTGTTTAGTGAGTTAAAGAATAAGCCTGGAGATAACCCCTGGATCAAGGCATGCACCTTCACATCATCCGAAGCTAAAGGCATCTGCAATGCCTCAGCATTAAAGCGCCCCACATACTGGCGCTAGCTCTCCAAGGGTCCTTGCCTCAGAGCCATAAGTGAGGTGGATGTCTTGATGTGCCTCCTTGCACTAGCAAATTAATGTAGAGAAATTGATTTAAATTTGTTTCACCTCATTTTGTGCTTCATTTTGATGTGTAATTATGTGTCAAGTGATCTTTCTCATCACTATTTTGTCGGATTTTATTGTTAAATTCATTGGTTCTAGTTAATCTCGCTAACATGTTGGTTTTGCAAGAATTGCACGAGAATAGACGAGAGATGGTCAAAAATGAGAAATGATGTGACAAATATTTGAGGAGTTGAACTTGATAGGATTAAACTACGTCTCGTTACGAGTTCGTAGGCGAAAACCGTGCGCAAATCGGAGTTTGGATGAGAGAGTTATGATCGAAACAAAAATGGCGCGCAAGGAAGGTCCGACGCTCGCCCGGACTCATCGATCGTCGGGGTTGAGCTTTGTATGGCCGACGAACGTCCACTTTGGGTGATCGCCGGTGTGAAGGAGCAGAGGGTCACCTTGGGCGATCGTTTGGTTCCGATGCTCGTCCGGCATGCCTACGAATGGACGAGCGGACCTCAGAGAGTGACCCTCGGCGATCGCCCGTTCTCCAGCGCTCGTCGGGACTGGTGATGGACGTGCAAGTTGGGCGCTCGCCCATGTCGGGCGCTCGTCCGTGTTGAGGCGGTGAGAAAATCCCTATAAATAGGATTGTTTCCAGATTTATTTTCTCTTCTCGTTTTTACGTTTTTTTTTCTTTCTCTTCCGTCGTTCTTAGACACGAACTATTTTTCTTTTTCCGGTATGGTTTTTCATCTTGTTCTTCCCAGTTCTAGATAGATTTATTACTTCAATTCGTGTACGGATTTGTGACAGCTCTACCGCGGATTATTCAATTTCAGTTTTCTTCCAATTTAAGTTAAGTTCCTGCATTAATTTATTCCTGTTATTCAAATTTCTTTGCGCGATTATTCTTGAGTTTATGTTTGATTTTGAATTTCGTTCTTATTGCTTTCGTAGATTAGATTTCCATTTATGCTTAGGATTAATTTATGTTTAATTTATATATTTTTCTTTCAATTATGTTTATGAATTTATTTGTGTTCTTATACTTAGGGTTTTATATTCTTGCCTAGATTAATTTGTTCTTTTAATTTCTTAGATTAGAAAAACCCCAAATCAATCAATTTTTATTGCTTTCTTTTTCTTTTCTGTTCTTTTCGCAATACAACAATCACTCTGTTAAGCCTTCCTTGTGAGACGATATTCGGGTTAACTTATCTAATCTAGAACAACCACGTTTAATTGCGTGCGACTTAGATTAATTAGGTTGAACAAATTTGGCGTCGTTGCCGGGGAGGGCTTTAGGCGATTTTTGTGTTGCAATTTTATTTTTAATTTTGTTTGGTTATTTTTCTCCCGCCGGTGCGTTTAATCTGTTTGTTAGTGTTGTGTATGCGAGGTCGCAGAAGTCAGAATCAACCTTTGGCAACATATATTGACAACATACACATGAGAAGCGCAGTTCTGGAACAAGCAAAGGAGGTAACCGAACCAATTCTTGACAAAGTTGAAGAAGACGCTTTGTTTGGGAATTTATTTGGTGATTCCGAGGAAAAGTGTCAGTTGAACTTCCAAAGTAACATGGCAAGCGAGGAAAACCAGCTCATGGGAGGATTCTCCCGACCTGTTATTGAGGCCACGACGTCGGCCATTGTCCTTCCTACTGGAGTCAGGAATTATGATTTGAAGCATAACTACTCTAGCATGCTTCCAACCTTTCATGGCATGCCTAATGAAGACGCCCTCCAGTTTGTTTGTGAATTCTGTTCGATAGTGCAAACTTTTTCTCTCTCGGACCTTACAGAAGATCAATTGAGGCTCAAGTGCCTGCCATACACCTTGAAGGATCAAGCTCGAGCATGCCTTCTAGCTCTTCCGTCCAATTCTATACAATCTTGGAAGGATGCCTGTGAGAAATTTATGCTAAAATTCTACCCAAACCACAAGACACAGGAGATTCATACTCAGATTATGAATTTCATGCAAAGAACGGATGAGCCTTTCCATAAAGCTTGGGAGAGATATCAAGAGCTCCTTCGACATTGTCCACATCATCAGTTGTCCTCTATTATGATCAGCCAATTCTTCTGTGATGGACTACTTATGACCACTCAATTCATGGTGGATAGCACTGCAGGGGGTAACATCGCCACGAAGACTCCCATGGAACTCAACCAGATCTTTCAGACTTTGGCAGACAGTTCACAACAAAAGTCGGTCTGTGGAAGAAGAGTTGACGCCAGTGCAGTAGCACCGAATTATGAGCTACAGAAACAACTCGCAGGGATGATGAGGGAGTTGCAAGAATTGAAGATGAATAAATCTGCAGCGTCCCCACCTCGATCGGAGCCCGTTAGACGTGAAATCATTCCTGAACCCTGTGGTATTTGTGGAGAATTGGGGCATAATCCTGAGGAGTGCCAGAGAATGAGGGAGTTGACTTATGAAGGAGGCGCAAAAGTGTATGCGGCACAGGAATTTACTCCTCGACAGCAGTTTGATCAGGGCCAAGGGTCTAATCAGAATCAACGACAGCAGAACTCGGGATGGCAGAATCAGCCTACCGCTGGATGGCGGAATCAGAACCAAAGCCAGGGATATGGAGGAAACTTTCAAAATCGCCGTCCTCCACAGCAGTTTAATCAGTATCCTCCTCAGCAATTTAATCAGTTTTCTAATCAGCAACAGTGGTACCCACAGCAGCAGCAGCAGTGGTATCCGCAGCAGCAGCAGAATTTCAATTCACAGTAGCAGAATCCAGCTCAGTTAAATCAGTCCATCACAATTTCAATGCTCATCGCCACCATCTGCTCAAAAGAACCAGTTTGAAGATAATTTCAATGCATTCATGCAAGAAAGCAGACAGGCGAGGGAATCTCAAGATGCAACCATTAAGCGTCTTGAAACGGTTGTGGGACAAGTTTCGGGTACTGTTAACCAGATGCAGCAACAACAACAGACAGGGAAGATTTCGAGTCAAGGTCAACAACCACATCAGGTTCAAGCTATTACTGTTCTACGAAGTGGAAGAGTTGTTGATAATAAGGTGGACGAAAGGTCAGTGGTGCAGAAGCGGTCAAGAGTTGAGGCAGAAAAGGAGCAACCCGAGATTAAATTGCACAAAGCAGCGAATCCTTACAGACCACCACTCCCTTTCCCTAGTCGGTTAAGAAATGAGAAGCAAGATACGCAGTTCTCATATTTCTACAACTTGCTCTCTAAGGTGAATGTCAATCTGCCACTATTAGAGGTTATCAAGAATGTACCTGCTTATGTGAAGTTTTTCAAGGAGTTGGCCTCAAATAAGAGGAAGTTTGTGGAGAACGAGCCGGTTTTGATATCTGAGAGTGCAAACTCGATCATGCAGCAACCTCTTCCTCTCAAACAGCAAGATCCAGGGAGTTTTGTGATCAAGATAGCCATGGAGAATGGAAAGAAAGCATTCGGTATGCTAGATTTGGGAGCAGGGATTAACTTGATGCCATATTCTGTCTTTCAGAAATTGGAGCTAGGGGAATTGAAGCCCACACGTATGTGTTTACAGCTTGCTGATCGTTCTGTTTGCCATCCTAGGGGAGTTGTTGAAGACATTCTGGTCTGAGTTGGAGGATTGATTGCCCCTGTGGATTTTGTAGTATTAGACGTTGGGGATGTACCGGATAATGGAATGGAGCATACACTATTGCTAGGAAGACCCTTCATGGCCACTATGAATACTTTGATTGATGTAAAAAATGGCATCATCAAGATGTCTGTGTTGGGAGAGACGGTGTCTATTAATGTGCATGAGAATAAGGATTTCCATACTGAAAATCAAGCTATGGCAGTATGTGTAGGGCCAGCTGATGAGAAAGATTGGACATGAAAGGTGCTTGAGGCAGAAGATCGAGTTGATCAGTCAGTTGAAGGTACAGTCGATATACCACTGGAAATTGAGAGTGCCCAGGCAGAAGAAGAGGTTCAGAGGGAGCCGAAGAATCTTTCTGTTATCTCGCCCGATTCCATTGGGACGAGACAAAAAGTGTGCGCTCGAACAATGCAAAGATTCCATGTTCGCTGTCTGACAAAGGCTGTCTGGGCCCGTATTCGACTGCGGCGCCGGCGCTCTATACTTTGCCAGCGCGTTAGTGTTTTGCATTAACATTTTCGTCTTGTTCTTGGTTCGGTGCCTGATATTTCCGTCCGAGTTCATCGTTTCATTGGAGTTCAATTTTGTCGTTCTCGTGTGCTGCATGTTTTAGTTCACTTTGGCGATTCTGACATGGTTCGAACTAAGAAAGTGAAAATTATTGCCGACACTTCTACTTCTGTTTCACCACTGGAGGCGGTGATGAAGGATGCTCCATCACCATTACCTGATCCACAGTGATTCTTCACTGGTATTTTGTATATTTTCTTTTTCTTTTTCTTTTATTTTATGGTGGATGCTGTTTATTTTGATTTTTTTCTTTCTTTAGTTCTTTTGTTTGTTTTTGGTTTTGTCTCATGTTTTGGTTGTTTTCGTTGTGCAGGATGCTTGGATTTGGTGGTTGTGGTTGTCTTGTATCTTCTCTCTGGTTTGCAGTTCTCTATTGCCCTTTCTCCGTTTCTTTTGGCTTGTGTGAAACAATGGGGTCATTGTTTATTTCTGTCGGGGGGGGAGGGGGGTGTTTTATTGATGATCCAGCTTTGTTTGTCCTTGATCTATATTGTTTCATGATTGAATTGCGGAAGTATGTATTGAAGTTTATAGTTCATGTTTCGATTTGCTTGATTGATTGAGGTATTTTGTCATGATTTAACTGATATGGTTGTTGCTTTTCGATTGTGGGGCATTTCATGCTTGGATGATTGAAGCTTGAAGTTTAATTGTGGGTGAAGGTTGAGAAAATTTTCAATTTTAAAGAGTTGTATCCCGAATATTGAGCTGTTAATTGTTAATTTTGTTAAGTCAAGTTGGGAGGCTTCTGCTCTTCTGGGAACCATGAGCATGGGAAACCACATGAGGATACTTTAGATGACCTCTAAATGTTCACACCTCATGAATTTTGGCCATATAACCCGACTTGACTTAGAATTTTATGTGTTGTCTTGGTTTGAAATGTTTGTGATTTGAAGGGCTCTACCCCTCTTTCTTGTCTATTCACTGAATATATATTGTACGAGAAATGGGTATGGGAAACCACGCTAGGCGGCCGGAATTTTCCGTGATTAAACCTAGTGAATTTTGCCCGGAATTCACTTATTAATTATGAGTAAGGATTGGCATAAATTTGGGATACTTGTTGGTAGTTAGAGTTTTCTCACCTAGATCTTGCATTTGAATGTTGAGTTGATTGAGTTCTTGTGTGAAGGGAAACTCATTGTTTTGTGGTGACTATATTTGGTTGATGAGTGATGAATTTGCCTTGAAATTGAAAGTTTAATGGAGTATGAATTATTTAGTTCAATTCATTACTTTTCCATCTTGATTTGAAATGAGATTTGCTTGAGGACAAGCAAGGTTTTGTGTGTGGAAGGGTGTTTCACCTCATTTTGTGCTTCATTTTGATGTGTAATTATGTGTCAAGTGATCTTTCTCATCACTATTTTGTCGGATTTTATTGTTAAATTCATTGGTTCTAGTTAATCTCGCTAACATGTTGGTTTTGCAAGAATTGCGCGAGAATAGACGAGAGATGGTAAAAAATGAGAAATGATGTGACAAATATTTGAGGAGTTGAACTTGATAGGATTAAAGTATGTCTTGTTACGAGTTCGTAGGCGAAAACCGTGCGCAAATCGGAGTTCGGATGAGAGAGTTATGATCGAAACAAAAATGGCGCGCAAGGAAGGTCCGACGCTCGCCCGGACTCGTCGATCGTCGGGGTTGAGCTTTGTATGGCCGACGAACGTCCACTTTGAGCAATCGCCGGTGTGAAGGAGTAGAGGGTCACCTTGGGCGATCATTCGGTTCCGATGCTCGTCCGGCATGCCTACGAATGGACGAGCAGACCTCAGAGAGTGACCCTCGGCGATCGCCCGTTCTCCAGCGCTCGTCGGGACTGGTGATGGACGTGCAAGTTGGGCGCTCGCCCATCTCGGGCGCTCGTCCATGTTGAGGCGGTGAGAAAATCCCTATAAAAAGGATTATTTCCATATTTATTTTCTCTCCTCGTTTTTACGTTTTTTTTTTCTTTCTCTTCCGCCATTCTTAGACACAAACTATTTTTCTTTTTTCGGTATGGTTTTTCATCTTGTTCTTCCCAGTTCTAGATAGATTTATTACTTCAATTCGTGTACGGATTTGTGACAGCTCTACCGCGGATTATTCAATTTCAGTTTTCTTCCAATTTAAGTTAAGTTCCTGCATTAATTTATTCCTATTATTCAAATTTCTTTGGGCGATTATTCTTGAGTTTATTATTGATTTTGAATTTCGTTCTTATTTCTTTCGTGGACTAGATTTCCATTTATGCTTAAGATTAATTTATGTTTAATTTATATATTTGTCTTTCAATTATGTTTATGAATTTATTTGTGTTCTTAGACTTAGGGTTTTATATTCTTGCCTAGACTAATGTGTTCTTTTAATTTCTTAGATTAGAAAAACCTCAAATCAATCAATTTTTATTGCTTTCTTTTTCTTTTCTGTTCTTTTTGCAAATACAACAATCACCCTGTTAAGCCTTCCTTGTGAGACGATATTCGGGTTAACTTATCTAATCTTGAACAACCACGTTTAATTGCGTGCGACTTAGATTAATTAGGTTGAACAAAATTCATTAAACGAGTTTATGCTATTAGGAGGCAGCTGAGAGAACCACTGTTGAGCTATCTTTGACAAAGTTGTGAGAAAAACTCGGTATTTTACCCCTTTAGTATACTGGTGCAGCATTGACCCATTCTCAAATCTCATTACATGCTCATGCAGGTCTATGGAGCCATCATATTCCAGCATCAATGTCTTAAAGTTTGGAGGTAGCTGATCATCTCTAATGTCTTTAGAAAAAGGGGACTGATTATTGCTCACCCTGATGAGCTTCTTGGGCCACTTCTTTGGTGAGGACACCTTCTTCTGGAGGTCCCTTAACTGCTGCTTGAGAGCTGAAATTTCTGCAGCAGCAACTTCATCTCGAGGTTTTGCAATCCTTCCTTCATCCTCTGCACGATTTACAGCAAGGAGAACTAATATATAAATAAGCATTCACTACTTTGCTAACGAACACACCATCCAAGGCTATTATTTATGTTTATTTCTTTTATTCATCTATTACTAAACATTCTCAAATTCAATCTGGGGGCTTTCGTAACCCTCACTCTCATACTGATTTTCTTCCGCAAGCTCTCCCTGTCAGGAATCGTAAAAGATATTCAGATCATGAATAAACATTTTCATTCAAGCGAGGCCTGAGCCACCTCACTTGCTGTTAAGGTTACACAGGACATATTTGTACCTCTTTAGATTTTCCCTTTGTTGCACTACTGAATTTCTTATTTTGGCTTCCAGGTGAGATCATGGCCTTAGACACAGCCTGATTCACCATGGCACTGAGCTGATCCATCGATAGGGCATAGGTGACATTTTGTTGCACAGGGGTTTGAGTCTCTTCCCTTGGTCCTCCTACACTTCTGCGACCTCCCTCCTTCTAAGGGCTCGCTGACTTAGAGGCTTCCTCGTATGACCCCTTTAGGCGGGGGCTCTCGGTCTTGTACCGATATGCTCTTCACGACTACAATTCAAGGTTATCAGCTATCAGATAACAGTCATGAAGAAGTACTGAGACCATAGTGAGTGTTCAACACTACACTTTTCAAGGAACCATCATCAGGTTCTACTTGGGGGTTTAGGAAATTCAGGAAACACAATATAGCGTGCTCCCTTTTCTTTTATCACCACCCGAGTCGAATCTAAGGCTATGCGAGACCTGCTCCGAGGACCCCACATTTTTTTGCCTTTCGACTTCGCACATCACGAGGATAACAAGGATTCAAATCTTGAAACCACCCCTTTTCTCATTAACTTTTAACAGAAAAAGCTTCCTTCAGAGCATCACACCATTTACTATCTTTTACCAAATTGAAAAATGAGTGTTTTAGAACAGAAACTTGCACGGAAAAAACACCATTTCTTATGACACTTTGGAGGTTAAAATCAGGATTATCTTGAAAATAGCAAAGTTCCAGGAGAAAACTAAAACCAACTATTCAATAAAACATTTAGATCTATAATTTTTACGTTTCAACAATGCTTTTCACAGAATTGTTCGCAATAGGTTAGGGACCTTCCACTTTTCAGAGTTAAGTATCACCCAATTTTATTGAAAAAACAACTAACAGAATTAGCTAAAATGTATTTTAGAAAGAAATTTTAAGAAGAAACTTTGTTTTCCACAGACGGCGCCAGATAATGCGGCTCAAAAAAGGCAGTATCAATAATGTTAATGGAAATGAGGCAAGATTATGTAATCACTTAGTTATTCATCTAAGATTCCTTCCTCCTTGCGCAACGTGAGTCCGCCACGAGCTGGCAAGTTCTTCGCTATTTGCAACAAGAATGTATACCGGGGGATTTTACGGTGAACCACCTCCGATGCCAAAGTCAGATTTAGCAGGGGTGAGTAATGTGTTTTTGAGGTGCTCGTGTTGGTGTGTGTAATGTGTGTAAGTAAAATCTACCCCTCTAGAACAGAAGTAGGATCAATATATATATTCCTCGTTTTGACTTGGGGATGAAGTATAGACGTTGGGATGCTCCTCCAATGTTGTCAAGACGCGTGCCTTTTCCTCATTTGTCAAGACGCGTGACTATGTACTGGACGAACATGAGTGTCTCATAATTTGCTGTGTATATATATCCCATTTACGCAGTCAGAGCTTCATTAACAAGTATTAGAAGTCGGTAGAAGCTTTAGATATGCAACTTCTTATAGAAATATCTGATAAAAGTCAATTGGGATCTTTGTATGTACCTAAGCTTATTTGTACTTAAATCTTGGCGGTGTTCCACTATAAGGAAGAGGGCATTTTGTATACAATTTTTAAGTGATGATTGTTGGATCGCTCCTGTGAATCATTTACTTCTTTTTTACCTTATATTTTAACTGTCGGATGAAGGTATTTGTTGGTCTTGAATGAGAGAGGAGGAAAGTTCCACTAACTAGTGTTTTTTTCTTGGTTCTTAGCAATAGCAGCAGATCAATCCTACTGTGGTGGAGATGCTTAGTTAAATTTTGCAGCAGAAAGATCTGTTGTTGTCTGAGTTGTGCGAGATTAAGGAGATGTTAGATGAGCTCAACTCAACCATGACGGCAAAATAATGTGCATGCAGCAACAACAGGGCAGCTATCCAGACACTAATAGTTCGTTGGCGACAAGTGAATTCTTAATGAAAATTTTTGTGGAATTTAAAGCATTAGATTTGTGGAGTACTATTAATCATGTATTAATGTTTTGTGCTTAATTTAGCTTTAAGTCCATTACCATGCTATGTGCTGATGGAAATTTTACACGAGACATTAAATCAATTTACTTGGTTTGGGAATAGAATGTAATTCTTTACTTCTTTTCCTTATATTTTGATATGGATATGATATGGTGCCCTCCTTCACTATAATCATGACAAATGAACATCCCCTCCTTCACTACAATCATAAAAAATGAACAAGGACTAAATAAATTATATTTTGCTAGAAACAATTGAGTTCTTGACACAGGCCTTGAACTAGATTGATCAAATCAAAAGACTCTGAATTCACCCTTCCGAAAAACACAATCTTAATTCTAAAAGTAGAACTTGTTATGTACAAATATAGACATTCTTGTTGAGAAAAGTAATGATTGCAAAACGTTACCTTTGTTTATGATAATAATTCGATAATAATTACTTTAACAATTTACTAAAAGTACAACTTGTCGTAAACAAAAGTAGACATTCTCGCTAAGAAAAGTAATACTCACTCCGTCCACGAAATGGTTGCCACTTTTGCTACTTAAGTTTGCCCACAAAATAGTTGCCACTTTTGCTACTTCACTCACATTTATTGTGGGACCTTTACTCCACTCACAACAATACTGACTATAATTCACTACTACCTATCATTTTCTTAAAACCTGAGACGTCCACAATGTGGCAACCATTTCATGGACGGAGGGAGTATTTGTTAAACCATACCTTTCTTATCGACAATAATTACTTTAACAATTTACTAAAAGTACAACTTGTCTCGACTCTATAGAAAAGCTATTAAATAAGCAAAAGTAAAATTTATCGATAATAAAAATAAACATTGCCGTGAGGGAAAGTAATGATTGTAAAATATTACGTTTCTTAACGACAATAATTAATTTTATCAACGACAATAATTACTTTAACGATTTACAAAAAGCACAACTTGTCATGAACAAAAGTAGACATTTCCATTAAAAAAAGTAATGATTGTGAAACATTACATTTCTTCATAACAATACTTACATTTCATTACGACAATAATTACTTATGTAGTCAAGTAATTATTATCATGATGAAATGTAATTATTATTGTGATGAAAAGTAATTATTGATATGAACAAAAGTAATGTTTCACAATTATTACTTTTCTTAACAACAATGTTTACTTTTATTCATGACAAATTGTACTTTTAGTTATTTCGTTAAGTAATTATTTTCGTGATGAAAAGTATATTATTTTTCATAATAACAATGTTTACTTTTGTTCACGATAACTTGTACTTTTAGTAATTCGCTCAAGTAACTATTATCGTGATGAAAGTAATTATTGATATGAAGAAATGTTATGTTTCACAATTAATTTTCTTAACAATAATATTTACTTTTATTCACGACAAATTGTACTTTTAATTATTTGGTGAAATAATTAAAAATAAAACCTAATTGGGGATTAACTAATATTAATAAATAATTTATAAAATAATAATTAAAAAACAAACTTCTACATAGAAGAAAAAGAAAAAAATAAAAGAAATAGAAAATGAAGAAAAAATGAGAAAAAGAAAAAAGAAAAAAAAACAGAACATGAAGAAAAAATGAGACGAAAGAAGAAAACAAAAGGTAAAAAAAATATCAGAAAATGAAGAAATAACAAGGAGAGAAGGAAGAGAGAGAGAGAAGGAAAGAAGAAGAAGAAGAAGAAGAAGAAGACGACATAATAATTTAAAAACAAACTTAAAAAGAAAAAAATAAAAGAAATAGAAAATGAAGAAAAAATTTGCATTGAGAGTTTCGAACCTTCACCTACTGAGTGGAAGGCAAAGGCGGAAGCCACTGGACCAAGCTTCTTAGTCTGTGAAACATTGCACATTTTAGTATTTATTACGAAGTCAGTCAATTTTTTTTTTTCAAAAACGCACGAGCCGGGTCAAATGCGGGTCAAACCTGACCAGTCTCACTCTATGCACCAATGCATGGAAGTCTGACCCCACTTCTATATATGACA
The DNA here is from genome assembly GCA_029490685.1 of Schizonepeta tenuifolia. Taxonomy (NCBI): domain Eukaryota; kingdom Viridiplantae; phylum Streptophyta; class Magnoliopsida; order Lamiales; family Lamiaceae; genus Schizonepeta; species Schizonepeta tenuifolia. The sequence continues at coordinate 85,164,542 of CM055955.1, read as the reverse complement.
GTATCATTACTAAGCCTCTGCAGCATATTGGGATAAGCCATCCTTTAATTTCACCGTTCTTAGCATGGTTGTTTTAACAATTGTGGAAACAAAGAGACTCAATGTAGCAAATCGTATAATCTCCAAGACCACCAACCCAATGCAGTGGTTCTTAATTTGTTGTCAAGGCGATCTAGTAATGATACTATGATACAAACTGAGATCAATATAGATCCTTAGATTGATGTCAACAATTGGTCTTGAAGCAATGGAGTACTGGAATCGAATGTACGGTGATTGTCCGTAGTGTTCCCTTGTATGACTATGGTCATTGTCCATAGTTTTCACTTGTAGGACTATGAAACTAATATGAACGGCAATTGGAATTAGACGAGATCAAACAACTCAACCACATTGATACAATCTTGATCAGACTTATCAGATCTTCAACTTCTTGTACCATGAGTAAATTCGTAATGTCCATGGATTTACAATGGAACCATCTTTTTTAGATTTTTCTAAGAGAGAAGTACAAATATAGCCACCCCTGAAAAGAAAAGTGTTAATATAGCCATTTTTTTAAAAATGATCAAATATGACCATGCATACACGACTAGTATACACAACCAGCATACACGATCTAAATTGGTCGTGTATGCTGACCATGCATACACGACTAGCATATTCGACCATAGCAATATACACAATAATGCACACACGACTAGCATACACGACTATATCAGCATATACGACTAGCATACACGACTAGCATACACGACGCATACACGACCAGCATACACGACCAATATACATGGTCGTATATTCTGGTCGTGTATGCAAGTCGTGTATGCGTGGCCATATTTGATCGTTTTTAAAAACGTGACTATATTAGCATTTTTCTTTTCAGGAGTGACTATATTTGACTAATTCTCTTTTTCTAAACTCTTTTGAGTGCTACACGTTTCAAGAACCTAGAGACACTTCTATAAATGCATGTTCCATATGCAGCGCTACTGATAAATTGAAATCATAAAGCCTCTTTGAGTAGTGCTGAACTCCTACCACAGACTGCTATCTCCAGAAAATTAATCGCATAAAATTTAGAAAAGGGCAGGGTCCAAGGCGAGATGCTCTGGTGAAGACATATCCATTTGTTCATCAGCAGCACGCATCTGCATTACTATATCATGCATATTCTGGAATATAGGATTCTCTAATACACAGGAAATTTGTTCCCCAAGTAATGGGTCCAAAGAGAAATTAACAAGGGCTTCTGCAGCATTATCTCTCAGCTCATCAGACTCAGCTTCCAACATATTGATGAGCTGTTGTATTGCTCCAGAATTAGCAAGAACTGCACGATCAGCTTCGTTTTGGCTCAACTGAGCAACAGCTCCAGCAACTTTCTCTCTAACATCAATGTTTTCATCCACCAAAAGCTCAACTAAAATTGGAATGACACCAGAGTTCTGTAGTACAGGAGATGAGAACTTGTAACTTGAGAGATCCCATATAACATCAGCAGCAGCAGCCTTCGCTCCCACATCATCTCCTCTGAGAATCCTGACCAGGTGTCCGACAATGGCTACTGCACTCTCTTCATAAACTGCTAACACACACAACACATCTTCAGCAACTTCCTTGCCGGTAAGATCAGACCCATGGAGAAGCTCAGCATACAAAGGAATAACTCCTGCTTCAGCAATAGGTCTAATGTGATCGACATGAGATGAGATCACACCAAGTGCATTACCAGCCACCACTTTCATTGTGGTATCTCCCTCCGCAAGTAAATGCATAAGCACTGGTACAGCACCCGCATCAACAATTGCACGACGTGCTCTTTTAATCAATCCAAGTAAGCCAATTGCCTGAGCAGCCCTCGTTCTAGAGATCATACTGCCATGACCAGCAGCTTCAACGAGAACATTGACTCTCCTCGAGTTCCAAAGAAACTTTCTGACCTCTCTTACAAGAGCTAATGCACTTAAAATTTCCAATATAATCAACTTCGTCTCACCTGAGCTGGAAATAAGCATAGCAAGAATGACTTGTAGTCCACCATGGCTGGCCAACATCATGCGATTTGGGGGCCAAAATGTTACAACATTCCGGAGGCACTTCAACAAATCCCTCTGGAAACTCTCTTCTGAATCTGGCAACAATCTTAACAGTATAGGAATGGCAGCTGATTGACCCAAAAGATCTGCCAATTCACTTTGATAAGCAATACATTTCAAGCAGTACGCAGCAGCTTCACCAACTGGTGAACTCCGATTATGCCTTTGGCTTCCAAGAAGCTCCAATAACATCGGCACAGTAAGTTTCAAAATACTTTCAGGTGCATGTTTTGACATCCTTGCAACCTTTATCATGGCCTGAATTTTACGCGTGTCATTCCCACCCCCAATTGCTTTGGCAAAGAGACGGAACAATTTGTCCCAGTTTTTGCTGTTGGAACTCTCTGCTTCCTTGCCCTCTGACCTCTCCATTAAAGCGAACACGGTATAACATGAAATTACCCAATCCTACAGAAATGTCCCAAACTAAAGAACAGTTTCAGAAGCAAAATTCTTCAAATTTGGTTACAGTAACGTACACAAAGGTCTTCAGTGAAAAAAGCAACAATTCAAGGGGTTCATTTGCATTTACATAACATCGAAACCTCATAACATTACATACGTAGAATTCGAAACTAATACATTCATAGGAACATCAAATCTCAGGCCACAGATAGAAAAGCAATAGAAATACCAGTTGCGGAAATGACATCATCATCATCATCACAAAAGAGAGGGCAAGAATTACATTTGTAAGACATGGGATTATATAAGCAGGACATAAGTTAATAACCTCCGCGAAACCCTAATCGCAAATCAGCTTTATCTAGACACAAATTATCGGAATTCTTAGGTCTAACTTAGAAAATCAGGCAAAGGTTGGTTGATTCAAATAGAAACTGAGGAAACTAAACAAGTTACAACAACCGAAATTCAGATTATTATTACCGGGGGTGGGGGGTGGGGGGGCGATTCCGCTAATAGGTTTCGTCCGTGCTTTGAATAACAACAGTATAATACTTATAATACTGGTCGATATAGATCTCCTCCTCCTCTTTGTAGAAAACCCCTATTTATAAAAATAATAAAATAATACTTAATCCGTCCACGAAAAAGTGCACTATTTAGCCATTTATATTTGTCCACAAAAAAGTGCATTATTCCACTTTTTACAATCACATCAATGTCAATTCATAACAACTTCCACTCACATTTTACTTTTTTCACTCACAATAGGCGGAACCCTTATTCCACTCATAACAATTTTACTTTAATTTCACATTTTACACTCACAACAAGTCCACTTCTTCCACTCTCAACAAATGGGACCCTAACTCCATTCACAACAACTTTACCAGCTTTCTTAAAACTTGTACCGACACCCAAATGGTGCATTTTTTCATGGACGGAGAGAATAATAAATATACTCCCATAGTCCTTTCTACTTGTCTCATTTGAGACAAGTACGGAGATTAAGAAAAAGACAAAAACTTTGGTACATATATCGTAGAGATACCCGACCCGAAACCCGCCCGACCCAAAACCTGCCCCGATAACCCAGAATATAAATATCATTGTATACCAGATCGTGTTTCTTTTTCTCACTTTTTCTCCCCTAAATCGCATCCTTTTTCCAAATCCCTAAATTCTCATCTCCGCCTCCGTCGATCTTCAACTACACAATCATTTTTGTAATGCTTGCGAGCTGGAATCTCAATTTTCATAAGCTTTATTAGCTTTAAGATTCTGTCCCACCAAGTAATTTTTGCAGGATATCTCTCTCTGCGATATCGTCGGAACGCCTAGTATCACCGCTGATGTTAGCCATATGAACTCCAGATCTGAGGTCTACTCTTTTCTCCTCTCGATTTTGGAGTTAATATTTTTTGCATAATTTGTTTGGTTTTCAATTCAATTAATTGTTCTTTTCATTTGTTGGAGGTTTTAAGCACTTATTTTGCTTTATAAGTTTTAGATCTGTAGTAGATATCTTACCGTAGTTGTTTTAGTTACTGTTGCTATTTTGGTTTGGCTTTCTGAGTTTTTTTGCTGCTTAATGTTGAATCCTTGTTTTACTAGATAATGTGATAACTGGTTGATGCTGTTCATTTAGACTTGAGATTTATGGTTCATCTTGAACTGGGTAATGCAAAAAATTTCCTGAATTAAAGGACTATTAACATCGTTAATTATGATGATATGATAGATGATGTATCCCTCTTTTTATGCACCTGGATTAAGTTTTGTTTGTTGCTTTACTTGCTATTACGCTAGCTTCATTTTCGTCTGTGCAATTCTGTTGCTTTTTCATCTAATTATTAGTATTTGAATTTGTGAATGTACTACGCATTGAACTGAATGAGTTTATACTCCTTCCCATTTTAACTATTTTATACTCTTTCCCGTATTATGCAGCTTATTATGGCCACTGAGAGTACCTCCGGTTAAACCTCTCCGCTGCCGCATGTACAATGCCAAATACGTGCAAAGAGATGATGGTATCCCCTGCTGAAAATAAGAGGAAGAATACATCTGTGGTAATCCAAAATCTAAGAAGAAAAGATCTAGCAAAGTAAATACCGGGTAATAGTTTCTTCTACAATTGAAAGTGGTTACTATCATGTTTTTACTACAGTTGTCGTAGATAATAGTGACAGTTATTACAATTAAGAGTGATTGTTATTCTTTTTTTTTTTTTAGATTTAAAGGATGGTGTAGACCTCAGAGGCTTTGCAAATTGGTTGAATCTCTTATTGATGCCCAAAAAGATGATATTAGGTCTATAGGTTTTGCGGGTTTGCTTTATTTGCACAAATGGACATATGTTCATTGGAATGAAATGCTTTGGTTCATTTATAACTTCACCCTTAGGTCTCGTTTACTGAAGTTTCCTGGTGATAGAGTTAGTTTTGACTCCTGTTGATATTAATGATATATTTATGTTGCCTATGAATGAGTCCAAAGCATTTGAGGTTACAGCTCAGGGGAGGAATGATGAGAGTTATGCATATTTCTCTCGAGATTTTAAGTTGAGATTTGGGTTGAAAGATTCTGTAGATTTAGGATTTGTGTTTAAACTTTTAATGGATAAGGACAATGTCAAATTGAATAATGGAGGAGATGATTTTAAGAGGCTTTTCGTTCTATTCGCTTTTGCTACATTTCTTGCACCAAGTCAAAATTCTTCAATTGAAATGTCTCTTCTCAAATCATTGATTGATGTTTCAAAAATTTCAAGCTTAGATTGGTGCAGTTTTGTTTTAACAAGGTTATGCAATGCTGTGAATTCATTGAAGAGTAAGGCTCAACCAAAATATCTCAATGGATGTGCTCTTGTACTTCCATTAGTTTATTTCCACCGTTTCAAGTGGTTAGGTGTCGCTGCTCCTTCTAGCTTCCCTTTAATACGACATTGGACATCAGATTCATTTTTTTTAGATTAAAGGATGAGTTGGCAGTAGGTGGTATTGGGATTGGGGTTGGTAAATGGGTAGATGAGAATTTATACCTCATTAGTGGGAAAATTGACAAGAGTCCTGTTGTTGAGAGACTGTCTTCACAAGAATTATGTGGGATAGATGTCATTCATCATAAGAATGATGGGGAAAATGAGGATGATGAAGTAAGGGATATCAGTTACAAGATTCCAAAAAATGAGAAGACCAATGTTAAGATCAAATATGTTACCAAAGTTGTGAGTATTTAGTTTCAGTATATGATTGTATGTATTTCCGCGATGGAATTTTGTATCTTTGTTAATTTATTATTCATTTTGCAGGGCTTGGAGGAGTCGTATCTCTTGTTGAAAAGTATTAATGTAATTACTCATCATCACATTCAAAGATTGATGATTTACAAGTCTGGTATCAAACAAGAGGATGCAGCAGGCACCTCTTCATCACCTGTCCACCATGATCCTGATGCTCGTATTGATGAATCTGTTCTTGTTGTTCCAGATTCTGATTCTCCTGATCTTGTTGAGGATTTGTTTATGGATGCTCAGTACCACGAATATCTTGATCGCCTTGCTAATCAATACCTTGGAGGGATGAAGAAATTACATGCAAAGAAGTCACATACTGATGATATTGATTTTGATTGTCCATCCTTTGAGTTGTTACCAGAAGATGATGCTGCAAATAATGAAGACAAATAATATGCACCATTGAATGAAGGTATGTTATGTACTAGTCTTTACCTTGTGTAAATTATTGTTACTTTATTAGATTTATATTGTTATATTTATCTAATTCTAATCATTGTTTATTTCTCAGGACTAGACTTCAAGCTGAATTTAATCTTGTACTTGCCAATGCTGATCAAAGAAAGCAAGCAAACAAAAAGTGCAAAACGAGAACAAAGACAACAAGCTCAGAAAATTGCAAAACAAGTTTCAAAAGATGGTACTTTTTCCATTTTTTGTTGTTGAAACTTGCAATCCGATCTTTGAATGCTTCAAGATATATAGTCTAGATAATGTATTGTTGATGAAGCTAATTAAGATTCATGTAAGGACTAAGATATTATGTGTTAAGAGAGTGAATCCAATGTGAGATATCACGTCACATGTACTGTACGTGGTGATTGACGAGGCTGTCGTTCGCTCTCTCTAAATGAATTTGTAGCCTATCCTCACAGCTATATAGTTAGCAAGTAAGTACAGGGTCGATCCACAAGGAGTTGATTGCCACTATCTCTTGAAATCTCCTCCTCCTATAAAGAAAGTTTGGTTTTGCTATCTTGGTCACCAGGGCTCTCTTGCCCAATTTGAGAACTTAAGTAAACAAATAATTTGATTAATAACAAAAACGACTTGATCTGGACTAAGACATCGTTAAGTGAAAACCCTAGCTTGGTCATTGGTGCAAATATAGTCATTACATGCATACATCGTTAGTTATAAGACTTGAATGTCGAGATCCCATTTTACTCCTCACGCTCTCAAGTCTCAACAAACTCTTCCCTTACCTATCCTTACTTAATTGGCGATGCACTGCCGGCTCCCTACCTTGGGCAATACATCTGTCGGAGTCATCGTTCACTCTCTTACCCAAGGAGCATGAATCTTTAAAAAGGCCCAACAAGGAATCATCACGTCTAGCCCAATAGGGTAGACACCTTTCTCTAATGTTAATCGATCTTAATTGAGATAGTTATGGAAAACACTCCTACTTCCCAATCGATTAGTGATCTAATATGTCCTAAGTGATTAACAGCCTATTAATCTCTTAATCATATTATCTCATATTGGAACAATTTCATTAACATATCAGGAACATATGCATGCAATTATCTAGCACAATTTAGACCTCTCAAGCATAAGTAATAACCTAACTATCTTGCCCAGATCAAGTATAAGAACTTAGCTGGACATGATGACAAAAGTACGAACACAATAATTTAAGAAACTCATTAGAAGAACTATATTAAAAACTTACGAAGTACGTGAAAAGTAAATACGGCCAAAAGTGCCGATGAACAAAATACAAATTAACTTTGCCCGTAGGACTTGTTTTTCTCCTCACAATCACTCAAGTAAATATAGGGAATGAAAGCATAAAAGACGGCTTTTTTGATCGTAGTAGCTAGGCTTCAATAATTATAGGCGAGCACTTAGGGTTTGGGCCCCCGGTCCTTAACATGGAAGGAGCAGTCCACGAGCTACCTTGGGATGCAAGTAATACTTGATAAGCACGATCCCAACAGGGCAAGTCACGTCTCTCTCTAAGAGATTCCTTGCAAATCCTAAATCTAGTCGGATAAGGAAAGATATTTAAGTTAGATCATCTTTTTCTTATCCTTCTAGATCTAGGAGAGAAACTCGCCAGCAGACCAAAGCACTCTGCCTATCTTGTCTTGACCAATACACTCTGCTTGACCTACTTTTAGAAATGAAGCCTTCTATCCCTGTATTGCCCAGTTTCCACCTGCAAGACAGCAAACCACCTCCTGCCCAAAATATGTCCTCCAAGTTACTAGAACTAGACAAAACACACACAAAGACTCGATCTAAACTACCTAAGACAGACACTAAAAATACACAAAATATGGACTCATCATGCGCACACACTTAACCCACACTTGTCCTCAAATGTGTACAAACAACTTGCCCAAGACACACAAAAAAAAAAAATGAAAGACTCACAAAATGATCAACACAAAAGAGTTAGTCAGAACAACACAACAATCTTCCAAAATATTCTGTAAGTGAAGGGAAAAGAAAATGCAATGCCATCAAACAAGTTAAGACAGAATTGTGAGCTTTTAGGACATCCTCTCCACACTCATCACTCTTATGTTTAGGCTCTTTTTTTACTCTCCTAGACTATCTTGACTTCGGTATCACCATAGGCTTGCCTGCCCTTTAAATCTGAAGCTCTTTTTTCCTAAATCGCAGAACTCATCATTAGGTATTTTTAAGGTTTTCAAGTCCGAGGCAATAGGTAGGAAATATTTAGATCTTGACTAAGGGCAATTTAAACTCGTGCTGGGCAACAGGGATTCCCAACTTTTTCTTAATTCCTTGCCTTATCTTTTCTAGGCTTAAGCTTTACCCTTTCTAGGGAACTTATAATTTTTTCTATTCCCCTTATTCCTTTCATTTTTTTCTTCTTCTTGGGCATAACCCAACTATCAACACAAAACATAGTTCTGTCCAGAATGTACCCCCATCATCTCCTTCCTGTCCTTTTCTTCTCTATACTGCCCAAGTTTCCAAAACCAGATAATTTTTTTTTCAAAGGCAATATTTAAGTGATAGAAAGAATCAATTTGGCTCAAAGGGGTTTATCAAAGGATAATGATATCGGGTAATCAACTCAAGTTCATTGGTCTAATGAAAGAATGGCCTAAATCATCTAAGTTCAGCTATTATAAACCAAAATATAGGCAAGTTCTAGTTCCTCCTAATCAAGATGTCTTCAGTCACACACAAAGAATGAATTCATTTAAGCTCAACTCCTCACAGGGTATGCTCACAACTCAATCCATCGTTCAAGTCATCTTCTAGCATGCATAAACTCAACACTGTTCAACAAGCAGCAATTAAGCACACAGATCATCATATCATCTTGCCAAAGAACTCCATGCCGATCGACTCAAACACTTAAAAATAATTAAAAACACACGGCACAGACACCCCACGCACACACTTTGCTTATAGTAAAGTCCATTTATGGAGGCCTCAACCTTAGACTCAACATATTTCTTAACAAACTTTTGGCCCCCATACGCACACACTTTGTTTATAACAAAGTAGTGGACGTAAATAGGTCAAGACACTAACTTAAACAAACATGAGTCACTCGCCTACCTCACCAAATCTTTTGCTAGGCAAAATGTGGGTGAGGTATTCGATTACTCAACAGACACACATAACTACAACAAAAACAAACACTTAAACAATAATAAAAACACAAATAAAAAAAAATTACAAAAGAGGAGGACATAATTAAGCAGAAGGATCAGAAGTTGACCCTATTTTCAAGTGGCAGGCAAGGCTGTTGAGAGTAGCCTGCATGATCAGTTGCCCATTCCATAGCTCCTTAAACAACTCCTCAGTCTTGCCCAGCCTCTCCAAAACTTCCTTCAACTGGGTAGAAGGAGACTCGGTCTCCTCCTCATCATCTTCTTCTTCCTCGTCAATCACTGTCTTCTTGGCCAACTGGGCTGACTTCTTGGAAAGTAAGCACGCGGAGGCTGGTTGATCCTTCTCATGTGCCTCTAAACGCCACCATCTTTTTTCATGCTTCACCACCTTCTTCATCCTGCTCAACCTCTCCATGTTGAGCTCGTCAGCTGGTGTCATCTCAAAATCCTTCAACTCGTCCTAAAGCTCCAATCCCTCAATGTAGGTTGTAACAAAGTGCCCACACGAGTACTTCTGCCCCACCTTAGCAATCACTGCCCTCAGTTGCTCCATCAAGAAGGCTGCAAAATTCAGCCTCTTTCTTGTCAGCATACAAAATAGTATGCAAACCTCCTTGTTGGCCAACGAGTTCCCGCTATCTCCCTTGCCGAACATATTATAAGCAAGGATCCTATGGGCAATGCGGAGGGCTGGCGTCTTCAGATTAGATGCCTTGTTGTCTCCCGACTTGAACTCCGTTCCCATGCTGACCTCCTTCCACATCCGGATCCACTCCTCCTTGGGCAAGTCCACTGGCACCTTCTTTCCTGCCCTCCTAAACTCTGGCTTCTGCAATTCCATTATTGTGGCGAACCCTAAAATCTGGTTCAAGTCATTCAATCCAGCCACAAACGGCTGCCCATTCAACATAAACTCGAACAAAACCGAGTTTCCTTCTCCATCCAGTACGAACTACATAGATCCGTACACCTCTCGCACCAATTCCTCATAGATGTGGTAGGGTAGCGTCTGGAATCTTCCCCAGCCACATCCCTCAAACAAGGCTCTCACTTCCATTGCAATGCCCATGGAGTCTAGGTTGCCAAAATCAACCTCCCTGGGTACGAAGACCACAGGTCTTCCGCCTTCTTTCCCTTCTTCTTTCCTCGCGACTCGGACTCCTCCTTCTTGATCTTTCGAGCAGCGGACCTTGTTATCCTCTCCCCCATAATCTGGACATCATCATCCTCCTCAGACTCCACCACTTTCTGCCTCTTCCCTGGGTTCTTGGAAGAAGGGGTGTTGACCTTTTTCTCCTCCGTGGACGACTCTTCACCCAGCGACGAGGCGGCTTCAGACATGACCACCTTCGTCCTTTTCTTGGCCTCCTTCTTCAGTTGGCCCTCTTCCCATTCTCCTTCCTCTTCTCTGCATCCCGCTCCACTTCTTCGCACAACTTATCAAAGGAATCGGAAGAGTCCTTCTTGTCTTCCTGTTTTCCCTCTTCTTCTTCTATAACCTCCATCTCCACATCGTCGTCCTACTGCATCCCTTTCTCCTCTGGTTCCGGCTGAGTTTTCTTCTTTGTTACTTCCTCAACAACTTTCTCCGACGTGGAAGAAGTTTCTCCCACCGGAGCAGTTGCATCTACTTGCACCTCTTCAGGGACCGCCATTGCTTCGACGAGTGCACTGCTGATAATCTTCTTTACCTCGGTTGTGAGAGAATATGGAACCACTTAAGATGTTGGGTCTGCTGCGGCCAAAGGAATCTCCGATGGCGGCGATTCTGGTTCAGAGAGATCAATACACATTCCGTGAGGGATCTTGTTAAGTTTACTTTTAGGATGTGTTGATACCATGGTGGGATTTTTAGGGTTTAAATTTGGGGAAGAAATCTGCTGAAGGCCGAAATTGGGGGGTTGAGAATGGAAAGTGGGCTATGGTAGTTTTTGAATTGTTAATTTACGTGGGGAAGTGGAAAGGTTAGAGAGAATAGACGTGGTAGGGTGGCAGGTGGTTATAGGGCTAGGGGTAGGTTTTGAGTGTAGTTGTCACATCTCACGTGATGTGGCAGTTACTGTCTCGTCAGCTGTATTGCCCAAGTCCATTGCGTAGCCCAAAGCGTCACTCTTACCTTCCTATGCACACACTTTGCTCAAGGCAAAGTGTTAGATCCTCCTTATTCCTTTCGCCCAATACCTGTTCTCTGCAGGTCACGAACACACTACCCTATACAGGGCAAAGTTTCTCTTATCCTATGGTTAGACATTTCTACCCATAATGGAATTAAAATACGCCTAAATTTGATTAAAATTATGGCTATTTTAATCCCTATCTTCTCCCTTTTTTTTTCGAAATAGAAACGTAAAAATAAAAGAAAACACCAGGTTGCCTCTTAGCCAGCGCCCCAGTTATCATCGTGGGCACGACGTCCTTCTTGTCCAAGTTAGGGCTCCATGTCATAGAGGAATTTCAAGTATTCCTCTAGTTTCTCCAAGACTTGGCCAAAGAAAATCTTCAATCTCTCTCCATTTACCTTGAAAATCTTTCCCGTGTTAGCATTCCTTACTTCCACAGTTCCATTTGGATATGTGGCTTGTACTTCGAACGGACCAACCCGCTTAGTTGATAGTTTTCCCGACATGAGTTTGAACTTGGATTGGTATAACAACACCTGTTGTCCAGGTTCGAAGTTCTTGACCTTGATCAACGCATCGTGAGCTTTCTTCATCCTTTCTTTGTACAGCACGGAACTGTCCTATGAATTGAGTCGGATTTCCTTGAGTTCTTGCAATTGCAGCTTCCTAGCTTGACCAGCCTCATCCCAATCATAATTCATCTTCTGAACTGCCCAATACACTCTATGTTCTATCTCCACAAGCAAGTGGCACATCTTGCCAAAGACCATCCTGTAGGGCGATATCCCAAATGGGGTTTTGAACGTTGTCCTGTATGCCCACAATGCATCTTCAAGACGCATACTCCAATCCTTCTCTGTTGGGCTAACTATCTTTCTCAAGACAGCCTTCACAATGCGATTAGACAATTCAGCTTGACCATCTGCTTGAGGGTGATAAGTATTCGAAATTCTATGATGTACTCTATATCTGCTCATTAACCCTTTTACAGCTCCACTGCAGAAGTGTGTTCCTTGGTCACTAATGATCGCCCTTGGCACACCAAACCGGCTAAAGATATTTCCCTTGAGGAATTCCACAACTACCTTTGAATCGTTTATGGAGGTTGCCTTGGCCTCCACCTATTTCGACACATAGTCGACTGCCAATAGTATGTATAGATTTCCTCTTAAGTTGCGCAAGGGCCCCATGAAACCCATCCCCCATATATCGAATACTTCCACAAGCATGACTGGGTCATGGGCATCTCATTTCTCTTGCCGATATTGCCCTCTTTTTGGCATTGAACACACCGTTTACACCACTCGAAGCTATCTTTGAAAACATTGGGCCAATAAAACCCTAAATCCAATATATTCCTTGTCGTTCTTTTTGGTCCAAAATGTCCTCCACACACCTTGAATGACAATGTGTGAGGATGCTTGCTTGTTTCTTCTCATCAACATACCTACGGATGAGTTGGTCGGTACACATTTTCCACAAATATGGTTCATCCGAGATGTAATATCGACTTTTCACCTTCAACTTATTCTTTTGGTATAGGCTGAGGTTGCCTTGAAGTCGTCCCAAGACAATATAGTTGCATCAGTCGGCATACCATGGGTCAGGGTTGTCTTGGTCAAGAGTAAGATGTTCGTCTGGAAAAGTCTCCTTGATCGACTCGATCTCTTTTTTGTTGGATGATGCGACTCAGATGATCCGTCACTAGATTCTAGGTTCCAGCTTTATCCTTAATTTCTAAATCAAATTCGTGGAGTAACAAAATCCACCATATCAATCTGGGTTTGGTCTCCTTCTTGGCCATGAGGAACTTCAGGGCGGAGTGGTCAGTGTAGACTATGGTCTTGCCCCCGAGCAGGTATGATCGAAATTTTTCGACGGCTAACACTACAGCTAGAAATTCCTTCTCCGTAGTGGAATAATTGCATTGGGCAGGATTGAGAGTTTTGGATGCATAGTATATGACATGATTCACTCTTCCTCTCTTTTGCCCAAGAACAGCTCCCACTGCATAGTCACTTGTATCGCACATCACTTCAAATGGCATTTTCCAATCCGGTGGCTGAATGATAGGTGCTGATACCAAGATCTCCTTTAGTGCATGAAATGCCTTCTTGCAGTCAATTCTACTCCACTTCTCCTTGTAATAGTCTGGTCATGGGTTGCGCGATCTTAGCAAAGTCTTTGACAAACCTCCTATAAAATCCTACGTGTCCAAGAAAACCGCGCAGCTGCTTCACATTTCTCAGGTAGGGCAACTTGGCTATGATGTCGATCTTGGCCTTGTCGATCTCTATCCCTCGTTCTGATATGACATGCCCAAGGACTATACCCTCCTTGACCATGAAGTGACACTTCTCATAGTTGAGTACCAAACTTTTATCCACACATCTTTTCAGCATCATTTCCAAGTTACTTAAGCACTTGTCGAAATCTGATCCATAGACAGTAAAGTCATCCATGAACACCTCTATACATGTTTCAAGCAAATCTGAGAATATACTCATCATACATCTTTGGAATGTACTGGGTGCGTTGCATAGCCCAAAGGGCATCCTTCTGTATGCGAACGTACCGAATGGGCAAGTGAAGGTCGTCTTGCCCTGGTCTTCCTTCGTGACCCAGATGTGCATGTAGCTCGAGTAACCATCTAGAAAACAAAAGTACTTATTTCCTGCCAACCTTTCGAGCATCTCATCAATGAAGGGTAATGGAAAATGGTCCTTCTTGGTTTTCTAATTCAGCTTCCTGTAATCTATGCACACTCGTCATCCTGTTTGTAACCTCGTAGCCACCATTTCCCTCTGCTCGTTTTCTACCACCTGAATTCTGGATTTCTTGGGCACGACATGCACCGGACTAACCCATCTACTGTCAGAAACCAAGTATATAATCCCCAAATCCAACAGCTTCAGGATTTCTTTCATTACTACCTCTTTCATTGCTGGATTCAATCTTCTTTGAGGGTCTCTAATGGGCACGACATCTTCCTCGAGCAAGATATGGTGTCTACACACAGTGGGATTTATGCTTCTTATATCGGCCAATGTCCAGCCAATGGCCAGCTTGTATTCCACCAGGACTTCTTTTACACGTTCCTCTTCCTCAATAGACAATTCAGCGCTTATGATTACTAGTAGTGTCTCCTCTTCTCCTAAGTAGATGTACTTCAGGTGGTCAGGTAGTGCTTTCAATATCAACTTAAGTGTTTTCTCTATTGATGGCATCAACCTGTCTTCTTGCTTGAGTGTAGGGATCACCAATGGTTCTACTCGCCTTCCTGGTTCTGCATCCGACTTTAGGTAATGCACGGATTCGATCAACTCAACAGATTCATCTTGGGAAACAATCTCCGTTAGGCCAATTTGGAGAACCACATCCAGCCTGTCTTCAATTGCTATTTCTAGCCAAAATTCATCCACCATCTGGTCAATATGATCAATGCTATGCACCAGTTCTGTGTCACTAGGCTGCTTCATTGTGTTGTAGATGTCGAATGACACTACTTCTTCTCCGAACTCACATGTCAGCTTCCCCGTATCGTAGTTGATTCTTGTGCGAGTGGTCTTCAAGAACGGCCTTCCTAGCAACATGACTGGTGCCTTGTGCGACGATCTCCACATACCCAGAATATAGAAATCAGCTGGAAAAATTAAGTCCCTTACCCTGACCAAGATGTCCTCTAAAATCCCTTCAGGCTATACAGTCGATCTATCCGTTAGTTGGATAGCCACCCGTGTAGGTTTGAGTGGGCCCATCCTTAGATCATCATACATCAACTTAGGCATGACGTTAATCGATGCTCCAAGATCCAGCATGGCCTTTTCAATCTTCATATCTCCAATGATGCAGGGAATATAGAACATCCCAGGGTCAATGCAATTGGTCAGCATAGGGGTGTCTTGCAATACTGCAGATACATTCTCACTAACTTGGAATCTCGCATCATCTGTATATTTGATCTTTCTTTGTACATAATTCCTTCAAAAACTTGGCACACTTGGGCATAGACATTAAGGCGGTTAAGAGGGGTATGTTGACCTCGACCTTTTGGAACATTTTGGTCAGCTCGTTCATCTCCTGAGCTTCCTTGTCCTTTGCAAATCGTTCCTGGGTAAGGAGCTTTTGGCTCATAAGATTTTGACTTAGCTGCTTCCTCAACCTCTTTCATTACTTTAGCTCTAATTTCAGCAGCGTCAAGCTCAGTCTTTCTCTTTATGCCTGCAGCTTCCCTTTCAACCTGTGCCCTTTTCTCAACTGACAATTCTTGCCATAGCTCTTCAACATCACCTGATCCCATGGGGGCCTCTCCATACTTTTCTGGTTTAGCTTCATGCTCTTGGTTGATATCAGCATCGTGCTCAATAGACTGTGGTTGCCCAGGCAAAGCTTTTTGAGGTGTATATTGATTAGGCACTCTTACTTCAGGCAACTTGGCTCCGCTACGCAATGTTAATAACATTCACTTGAGCCTTCTTTATCTTAACTTGAGATGGTAGTTCTCTTTTTCCTCCGTTTAGCATTGACTTAATCTGAGAGATTGATTCTACCAGGTGGCTCAATGTTCCATTAATATCTCTCATGCCTCCCCTGGTTTCCATACGAAAACTGTCAACTCTTGATACCCCTTCCTCTGTTCTGCAGCGAGTCTCTCCACTTCACTCCTCAGGGTATCTCTTGGTTGATCTCTATTATGTGGGGGTTACATAGGGTTGTTGTGGCAGCTGCCCTTGTTGAGGTGCGTTCAAATAGTTGTTATTCCCATATCTCAAATTGTCGTTGGGCCTCCAGGGTCCATTGTTGAAGTTCCTTCGCTGCCCAACATCTCCTTGTTGGTACGGTTGCCCAACAGCATTAACTTCTTCATCTTCATACAGTGATGGGCACCTATCAGTGGGGTGAGTGTTGGCAGCACAAAGTTCATACTTCATAACCCTTTTCCTCAGGATTTGGCCAGGATTCTCATTTCCATTAGCATTATTCTTGTTCTGGTTCATCATCTCCTTCATCATAGAAACCAGGATATCAAATTTGGATCATTGCCTGTCGGCTCATGCGTCCTGGGCACGATGGTCTCATCTTGATTTCTTTTCCTGTCTGCCATCTTAGCGAATAATTTGAATATTTCACTGGGTGGTTTATTGATAACATTACCTCCACAGGCTGCATCGATCCAGTCTTGCTCAGATTGCCTCAGCCCATTCATGAAGGCGTTAATCAAATCCTCGTCACCCAAACCATGCTAAGGACACCTTGCGATTAGTTTATTGTATCTAGAGTGGTAATCATAGATAGATTCTCCATTGCCCATCTTTATATTCTGAATTGCAGCTCTAGCGTTCTGGATTCGGGCAAAGGGATAGTATGCTCAAGAAACTTCTGCTGCATTTATTGCCAAGATGTTACGTTACCCTGGGGTAGTTAGTAAAGCCATTCCCTCGCTCCATCTTGTAGTGAAAATGGAAACGTCAGGAGCCGAATGTATTCCCTCAGTGTGTTTTCTGTAGCGGCAGTGGTGCACAGTACGCATTGCCATCTCAAAGTCCTGTAAATGGCGTTGGGGATCCTCTCCGGGCAAGTCACTGAACTTGGGCAAGATCTGTATTAGCAAATGTTTCAGCTCTCAACTGTTAGTGATAGCAGACAAAGTGATGCCTGCTGGATTTAAGTTGACATCTATTGGAAACATGATTTCCTTCAGAGTTTTCTCAGGATTTGCTTGTTATTGCTGCTGCATCTCTTCTTCTTTAGACTGTTTGCAATTCGAAGTTTGTGGTGGTGACCTTTTCCCGTCACTCCCTCGTTCCTCCTCTCGTGCTCGTTTTTTCAGCTTCCCTCTTTAGTTTCTTTTGCTCCTTGATGTACTTCTCTGGTTCAGGATGATACTTCAATTCACCGTCGATCCAAATAGGATCGGAGCCAAACATGCACAGGGTCTCTCCTTCAAGAAACAGTTACAAAATTAGCTCCCCGGCAACGGCGCCAATTTTGACGAGGTTGTCGATCGCTCTCTCAAAATGAATTTGCAGCCTATCCTCACAGCTATATAGTTAGCAAGTAAGTATAAGGTCGATCTACAAGGAATTGATTGCCACTATCTCTTGAAACCTCCTCCTCCTGTAAAGAAAGTTTAGTTTTGCTATCTTGGTCACCAAGGCTCTCTTGTCCAATTCGAGAACTTAAGTAAACACTGAAAAGTAGACAGATAACTTGATTAATAACAAAAACGACTTGATCTGGACTAAAACATCGTTAAGTGAAAACCCTAGTTTGGTCATTGGTGCAAATATAGTCCTTACATGCATACATCGTTACTTATAGGACTTGAATGCCGAGATCCCTTTTTACTCGTCATGCTCTCAACAAACCCTTCCCTTACCTATCCTTACTTAATTGGCGACGCACCGCCAACTCTCTACCTTGGTCAATATCTCTATTGAAGTTATCGTTCAGTCTCTTGCCCAAGGAGCATGAATCTCTAGAAAGGCCCAACAAGGAATCATCACGTCTAGCCCTAATAGGGTAGACACCTTTCTCTAATGTTAATTGATCATTATCGAGATAGTTATGGAAAACACTCCTACTTCCCAATTGATTAGTGGTCTAATATGTCCTAAGTGATTAGCGACCTATTAATCTCTTAATCGTATTATTTCATATTGGAACTAAGTTCATTAACATATCAGGAACGTATGCATGCAATTATCTAGGCATAATTTAGACCTCTCAAGCATAAGTAATCACCTAACTATCTTGCCTAGATCAAGTATAAAAACTTATCTAGACATGATAACAACGAAAACAATAATTTAAGGAACTCATAAGAAGAACTATATTAAAAACTTACGAAGTACGTGAAAAGTAAATACGGCCAAAAGTGCCGATGAACAAAAACACAAATTAACTTTTCCCGTGGGACATGTTTTTCTCCTCACAATCACTAAAGTAAATACAAGGAATGAAAGCGTAAAAGACGGCTTTTTCGATCCTAGCAGCTAGGCTTCAATATTTATAGGTGAACACTTAGGGTTTGGGCCCCCCAGTCCTTAATATGGAAGGAGTCCACGAGCTACCTTGGGATGCAAGTAATACTTGATAAGCATGACCCCAACATGGCAAGTTATGTCTATCTCCAAGAGATCCTTTGCGGATCCTAAATCTAGTCGGATAAGGAAAGATATTTAAGTTAGATCATCTTTTCCTTATCCTTTTAGATCTAGGAGAGAAACTCGCCAGCTGACCAAAGCACTCCGCCTATCTTGTCTTGACCAATACGCTCTGCCTGACCTGTTTCCAGAAATGAAGCCTTCTATCCTTGTATTGCCCAGTTTCCACCTGCAAGGCAGCAAACCACCTCCTGCCCAAAATATGTCCTCCAAGACACTAGAACTAGACAAAACACACACAAAGACTCGATCTAAACTACCTAAGACAGACACTAAAAAGACACAAAATATGGACTCATTAGTGATCATCTTTTATCACATGCTTACCCAGAACTGCAACAAGACCTGAATCGCCAAAACAAAAGAGAATTGGATAGGATACTTGAAGCAAAACACATATAATGTCGTCCTAAGTATTAGTCTTGCTTTACATAGTGGGCCATGGAGCTTCGTTTAACTACTACAAGACTTGTCTTAATTGATATTTCTTAATTGATTTATATTTCTTGGTTTAATTTTGGCTCCCAACTATTCATAAAGTCTTGTCTTATTTCGATCAGATTGGAAGTCGGGAAGTTTAAAATAAAGAAAAAGGGGTTACTGTTTTTAATTTAAACTTATTTGGTATTTGTTTTGTAGATGTCAATGTGGTGCAACTAAACATAGTAAATCATTTACAAGCTGATAATTGCGAATGGATTGTTAATGACGAAGCTGAGTTCAAGTCTTCTTTTATAAAAAAAGTATATGATATCAGAAACTGGACTTAGCAAGGAAGGAAAAGGATATAGCTGATTTCTGCTTTTACCACCATCCTCCACAGAGAGTGTAAGTTATAAATTATCTATGTTATTTTTCATAATTTAAAACTCTTGAGGATCTTCACAGTGTGTGTTATCCAATAACACTTATAATTTTTGTAGGGCCAATGTATTTCAACATCGTCTATCAAAATCATTTGTCTCTCTTGAGGCAATTAGAAACCATGTATGGTGCTACGTTTATGTGTTCAACCATACTTGATGCATGGTCAACATTGGTTGATAAACTTGAGGAATTCAATTCATTGAAGAGTGAAAGGCCAAAACGTCGATTTTTTTTTCACAACTTCATACTCTATAAGTTCAAGTTTTTGTGATAGTATGTTTTTAATCTTTGAATTGCAATTTTCTATAATTGATTCGCCTTTTCAGTTTTCAGTTCTCTGTTCTTTGTTCTCTGTATTTTCTTTTTTTCAGGATTTTCTTGAAAAAGTTTTGAAAGGAAAAGATGTTGATCAATGTTTATCTAGTATCAGAGGTTGCATATCATATTCCATGAAGTTGATGCAGCAACCACTTGATGACATCAAAACAATTGAGATGGTAATAATTTAATTTCACAACCATCTTAATATATACCATTATAGTAATTAAATATCATGTATATTAACATTCTTTATTTATGTGTTTCTTGTAGTTTTTTTTCCCTGTAAACCACAATGGCAATTTCTTTGCTGTTGTGGTCGATTTTGTTCAAAAAAAGTTCATTATCTCGACAATGTGAAGCGTACATGTCTACAAAATACCAAGTATTGGCAAATTGTGCTTCAACTGGTAATTGCAAGTTGAAGCTGTTATTTATAACATTCTTCAGTTTCAACATTTTACATAACACGTTAAAAATATATGTATAGATTGAGCAGTTCTCTCTTTTTCTGGAAAGAATGGAGATCCACGAGGAGATGAGTTGCGTAGTTTTCCATTGGTGAATGTGAAATTTAAGTGGCAAAGTATTCAACCAACTTACATTATGGTGTATTTGTGTTAAACAACATGGAGAACTTTGATGGACATGTTTATGATTACGAAGCTTTAATGTCGGTATGAAATTTTCATATTATTCAAAATTTCAGTATTATCTTATTTTTCAGTTATCATAACTGCATTTTTACTTAATCCTTTTTTATTGATTGAAGGCAAAGGCTAGAAAAATACTTAGAGTAAAGTATTGTGCAAGAATTCTTTTATCAGAAGTCAATGAAAGCAAAAATCAAATTTTGCAAGAGGTAATTGAATTCTTGCATCTTGCTGCAACGACAACGTGAATGTCATGAATCAGACCATAGTGAAATCTGTTGCCCTAATTATCATGTATTGCAGTTTTTTGTGCCATGATAAGAGTCTTATAAACCATGCTTTTATCATGTTGTGTTGTAATTTCTTGACTCGAACAATGTCATTGCACTTTGGCTGTGTTGTTGGTGTTCGAGTCTGATTTTGCACCCGCTATTTCATTTCATGTCATGTGTGTATTGATGATGTTTGAGCCCAATATGTATTGATGATATTATTACCAATATTTGGGGATGCACTACATTTGTACCCTTTATTTCAAGGGAATTATTGAGATGATGTTTACTTTCTAATGATGGTATCATATCCAACAGTTTTAACATTATTTGTTTCCAAATTATTCTTTATTTTTTTGATCTCTTTCAATATCATTTGAAATTTGTTTACTCACCATGTATAGCGGACAAAGCGATACTTTTTTACATTCTATTTTCTCATTTTTGTTTTTTATTTTCGTTTTCAACGGAGCCGATGACGTGTATCCCTTATTACGAGGCTAGTGATAGTGTCGACGAATCAAAGTGATAGGCTTAGCGGATAAAGTGATACTTTTCTCCATTCTAATTTTCTCTCGTTTTTTTTGTTTTACATTTTTCATTTTAACTAGTGATATTCTCGATGAATGAAATTGATATTTTGACAAGTAAAGCGATATTTTTTTTCAATTTCTATTTTTTTCGGTTTTGGTTTTCTAATTTACAATTTCGACGAAGTGAATGACGTGTGATACTTTATTACAGCGCGAGTGATAGTCTCGACAAACCAAAGTGATACTCTTATGCGATAAACGATAATTTATTCCATTCTAATTTCTCTCATTTTTTTTCCCATTTTTCGTTTTCACTAGTGATATTCTCAATGAATGAAAGTGATATTTTTAACGAGCAAAAGTGATAATTTTTTCCATTTCTAATTTCCTCATTTTTTCTTCCCCATTTTTCGTGTATACCTTATTTAAGGCTCGCGAGTGATAGTCCCGACGAACAAAAGCAATATTCTTAGTGGATAAAGTGATACTTTTCTCCATTCTATAATTTTCTCTTGTTTTTTTATTTTACATTTTTCGTTTTCGACGGATCCGATGACGTGTAGACCTTATTACAAGGCTAGTGATAGTGCCGACAAATCAAAGTGATAGGTTTAGCGGATAAAGCGATACTTTTCTCCATTCTAATTTTATCTCGTATTTTTCTTTCCCATTTTTCGTTTTCACTAGTGATATTCTCGACGAATGAAAGTGATATTTATAACGAGTAAAGCGATATTTTTCTCAATTCTAATTTACAATTTCGACGAAGCCAATGACGTGTAATACTTTATTATCGCTCGAGTGATAATCCCGACGAACAAAAGCAATAATCTTAGGGATAAAGCGATATTTTTCTCAATTCTATATTTTTCTCTCGTTTTTTTGTTTGTTTTCAACGGAGCCGATGACGTGTATCCCTAATTACGAGGCTAGTGATAGTCTCGACAAACTAAAGTGACACTCTTAGCAGATAAAGCGATAATTTTCTCCATTCTAATTTCTCTCTTTTTTTCTTTTCCATTTTCCGTTTTCACTAGTGATATTCTCAACAGAGTGATATTTTTAACGAGTAAAGTGATAATTTTTTCCATTCTAATTTCCTCGTTGTTTCTTTACCCATTTTTTGTATATACCTTATTTAAGGCGCGAGTAATAGTCCCGACGAACAAAAGCAATACTCTTAGCTGATAAAGCGATACTTTTCTCCATTCTAATTTTCTCTTGTTTTTTTGTTTGACATTTTTTATTTTTGACGAGCCGATGATGTGTATCCCTTTTTACGAGGCTACTCTTAGTGGATAAAGTGATACTTTTCTCTATTCTAATTTTCTCTCATTTTTTATTTTACATTTTGCATTTTCGACGAGTCGATGATGTGTATCCCTTATTATGAGGCTAATGATAGTCCCAACAAACCAAAGTGACACTCTTAGCGGATAAAGCGATACTTTTCTCCATTCTAATTTTCTCTCGTTTTTTTCTTTCCCATTTTTCGTTTCACTAGTGATATTCTCAACGAATGAAAGTGATATTTCTAACGAGTAAAGTGATATTTTTTTCTCCATTCTAATTTCCTCGTTTTTTTCATTACCCATTTTACGTGTATACCTTATTTAAGGCGCGAGTGATAGTCCCAACGAACAAAAGCAATACTCTTAGCGGATAAATTGATACTATTCTCCATTCTAATTTTCTCTCATTTTTTTGTTTTACATTTTTCGTTTTCGACAAGCCGATGACGTGTATCCCTTATTACGAGGCTAGTGATAGTCCCGACGAACCAAAGTGACACTCTTAGCGGATCAAGCGATACTTTTCTCCATTCTAATTTTCTCTCATTTTTTTCTTTCCTATTTTTTGTTTTCACTAGTAATATTCTCAACGAATGAAAGTGATATTTTTTTCCATTCTAATTTCCTTATTTTTTTTGTTTACCCATTTTTCGTGCATACCTTATTTAAGGCGCGAGTGATAGTCTCGACGAACGAAAGCAATACTCTTAGTGGATAAAGTGATACCTTATTTAAGGCGCGAGTGATAGTCTCGACGAACAAAAGCAATACTCTTAGTGGATAAAGTGATACTTTTCTCCATTCCAATTTTCTCTTATTTTTTTGTTTTACATTTTTCGTTTTTAACAAGCCGATGACGTGTATCCCTTATTACGAGGATAGTGATAGTCCCGACGAACAAAAGTGACACTCTTAGCGAATAAAGCGCAACTTTTCTCCATTCTAATTTTTCCTCGTTTTTTCTTTCCCATTTTTTGTGTATACCTTATTTAAGAAGCAAGTGATAGTCGCGACGAACAAAAGTGTCACTCTTAGCGGATAAAGCGATACTCTTTCTCCATTCTAATTTTCTCTCGTTTTTGTTCTTTCACATTTTTCATTTTCACTAGTGATATTCTCAACGAGTGAAAGTGATATTTTTAACGAGTAAAGTGATAATATTTTCCATTCTAATTTTCTCATTTTTTTCTTTACCCATTTTTCGTGTATGCCTTGTTTAAGGCGCGAGTGATAGTCCGACGAATAAAAGCAATACTCTTAGTGGATAAAGTGATACTTTTCTCCATTCTAATTTAACTGAGAACAAAGAGCAGAAAAATATGGAAACCTCAAAAGTTGGGTTTAAAAAAACAAGAAGAGCCAAATAGAATAAACTTCACAAACCAAATATATCTCATTCATACTCTATTCTGTGTACCTGCCCCATATCAATTGTAACCATGGTTTTGATATCACTTCAAAATAAAACAAGTACATCAGTACATCAAGAAAATTTCCAAATCTTAGCAAAACATAAAAGTAATTTAATCAAAATAATATAATCTGTCTACTAATTCTTTAGGTCAAATGTTGTGCCAAAAGTCTTCCATTCTTCTTTAGATTCCTACCCATAATCAAATATGTCACCATAATCACCTTGCATTCATAATAAGAAAGTAAATTAGTCAGATTAATGAAAAATAATTCAAAATACATAATATAGAAAACATTATATAGCTAGCATCAAAATAATCTTTTAATGGGAGTTTCGGATCCAAACTCCTTTGATATATTTGCACTTGATCCAACTGATTTCTTTTTCTTCTTCTTACTCTTCTCAAGATGTCCCTTGATTCTCTTTCTTCGCCCTTTTGTGATTGAACGTGACGGATCTTTCAAAATATTTGATGTTGCCGAAACTTCAGTATCAACAACTTTGGTACTCTCTTCCCTTGCAATCTCTGAAGCTTCAAGAGCGATTCTGATACTGCTCAAACCATCTTTAAATATTTTTCTTTCATTTTTATTATCTTGCTCCTTCAAGATAAGATTATAACATTCTCTCACCTTTTCATATCTCCAAGGAGGGCAGTCTTTCTTCTTCTATAGTCCAATTTCTCCCAAACAGATTGTTTGGCAAATTTTGTTCATCTTTCCTTGATGTAAGACTCTGGTATCACTACTACAGAATTTGCATGCAATATTCTCAAGCAACGACAACGTAACAACCCACATTCCTCAAATCTTTTGCATGAGCAAGTAACCATAGGACCAACAATGTAAAAATTGACTTGGAATGTGTCATCACCATCAATGACATTATAGGACTTCATGTCATATTCTTTAGAGAAACAGTTAAATTCTAAGGTACTGGAGTTAAAGAACTGATCTTCAGAATCTTTAAAAATTGCATGTGTATATACCTATGAAGCATGTTTTAGAAGTCCAAACATTGGCAAAGATGAGCTAGGCAGCCCTTTTGAGCATTGAAATTCGTCATTTTCTTCACTCTTTCTCCAACGCTAGACTATATTCTTGAATAGTTTGTAAAAATCATTCAAGCTTGTTGACTTCTTGGCACGTGATCCTAATGCGTTGTTTGTGCTCTCACTTCTTTGCGAAGATAGAACACCATCAGAGACGACATCTCTGCTGAATGCATTACACCATTTTTTTCTTAAATCATACACCTTCGTAAACCAAGAATTTTTCTCCAATCCGTACTTTGAAATCATTGTACTCCAACAATTTTGGAATTCTTCTACATTTGTACATCCAGATAAGCACTTATGGAATGCACTTGTAAAGCTCTTGTCACTTCAATGGACCCAATCGAGTAAGTGCATTCTGGTACAAATGCCATATGCACAATCTGTGCTTTGTGGTTGGAAAAACTATTTCTATTGCATTCGACATTGCGTGATCTTGATCAGTAAAGAATGATACAGGAGCTTTGCCTTACATAGATTTCAGGAAAACATCAAATAACCACTCGAATGTCCCAATCTTCTCGTTTGAGATCAATGCACATGCAAACATAACATTCTTCCTATGATTATTTATACCAACAAACGGTGCACAAGGCAATTGATACCTATTTGTCCTATATGTTGTGTCAAAGACAACAATATCTCCATATATCTTCTAATCCTCCTTCATCATCGAGTCTCTCCAAAACACATTGCATAATCTTCCTTCATCATCTAACATCACTCTAAAAAAGAAGTCTTTATCTTCAACACCCTGTTGGTTTAATATATCAATCAGTTTGTGTGCGTCCCCCCATTTATTGCAGCAATTTTCAACCTATTTACGAAATTCAAGTGGTTTTTTTCGTATGACCAAGTATATGTTCACCCCCTGCATTATTTGCCATATATCTAAAGCAATCAATTGCGCTCATTCCAGAAGATATCATGTCCTCAATAACAGTAGCCTTTTCTTTGCCAATTGATCTTTGAGAATGATGCATATAACTCCATTCATTCCTAGACAGTTATGATTGTGTTTTAAATTATGGTCATACACCTCATAGAACCCATCAGCACACTTTTTTACCTTCAAAACTGCCTTACAACCTGTCCGGGTGATTAATGTTGCTTTTTTCTTTCCTTTTGCATCATCCTTCGAACTACACCTTCTAGTTCCTTCACATGAGCACACTAACCAATTATTCATCAGCTCCCCATCTTCATTATATCTTGAAATTGATTTTTTGACACTAAATTCAACTTCATAATCATACTTCTGGTATAGATCATAGATATCACTAAATTCATTTCTTTTGATGCCAATTAAAGAACCAGACACACATTGAATATCACCTATAAAAGGGAGAAACTACTTATAACATACTGCAGAAAGTTATAGTTTTATTAAATAAAAATGACAATTTTATTCTATATAAAGTCAATATATCACCTTCATAGAATTGTTACTTTCAATTTCTTCAACATGGGGATCATTACAATTACCATTAGAGTCATCTACATCAAACATGATACACTGTTGCTTGTCAATGTTGTAACTTTCTTGCTCCTTTCCAAATTCATAAGTTGTCAATATCAAATGAAAAAAAAAACAACAGTTTATAAAACTAAGAAACACGTTGTTTTATGTTGTACTATGTTGCCTATGAATCAATATATTACCTTTACAGGAAGTAACACTTTTTTGTTTTTCTGCTCGCATCTCATCAGAGTCACCATTAGAGCAGTTACCATCAAAACTGACATGTTCATGCTCATCAAAGGTTAAGTTACCTTGATCCCCTCTGTATTCATCAGCTTTTAACAAATAAGAATAATAATTAGAAAACCAATAGTTCAGAAATCTGACAATCATAAATGAATAAACTTATCTTCTGTCACATGCAATAAAGGCAAAAATCACAACAAGTAGGGACATAGTGTAATAACCCAATTTTTCTAAGCGTAGATTAATCATCCTAAATGTGATTATGCATGCTTTAGTGCTTTTAATGTGTGTTTATATGTGATTATATGTGAATGTGTGTGATAAAAATTTCCGAGAATAAATGTTCTCATGAAATTACCAAAATACCTCAAAGGGTAAAATCTTAATTTTTCTCATTTCAACAACTCGAAACGAAGTTGTGATGAGTTATATGAGTTTAGAAATGTGAGTTTAAGCATGAGTTTGAATTTCAGATTTTTCCGAGACAGTTGACTTTACGATGAATAGTAAATTTGACTAAAAGTCAACCCCAGTCAACGAGCTCCGAATTTAGTCTAATCAGTGTCATTACATTCTAAAATTTATTTTAAGACTATTGAAGCGAGTTAGAGAATTTTCCGAAATTGTTTAAGTCGAGTTTGAATTTTAGTTTGAAAGAATGCTTAAGTGAATAGTAACTTTTACGGTATTCTTCGTTATTCGGAATTCATACCTAAAAGTTGGGCTCTTTTGAATCTAAAAATGATTTTTTGACTAATGGTGAAATTCCAAGTGAAATCCGATGTCTACAATTGAAGTTATAAGCCATATAAGTCGAGTAGATGAATATGAATAGTAAAATTTCCCGATTTCTTCGTTTCTTGGAATTTTGATTCGAAACTTAGGTTTTCCAAATATATAAATTAATTCGTGAGTATTGATCCGAAGTAGAGTGAATATTGGATGTCAGAAAAGTGCCGAAGATGAGTTTTTAAGTCGAGAGAGTTAGATATTTTGAGACGGATGTTTTATACCGTAAATTTTTTTCTTTGGGGATTTTTTCCCGATAAAAAAATTACCTAGATCAGTCTAGAACTCTCTCTCGTCTCACACATCCATGTCGGCACACACACACACAATTTATACCTATCCATTTTATTTTCAAGTGTTGCATACTCTCAATTTCTTAATCTCCACCTCTACTCTCTTAAAATTCATACTCTCAACCAAGGAAGTGAGAATCACTCTCCCTCATCCTCTCATCCCATACGGCACCCTCACTTAATATATGGGTGATCTCTTAAGCAATCCCCACTCTCTCCACTCTCACATCTCACACATATCATTTCATCTCATCTCTCTCTCTCCATCGGCAACCACCCTCATTTCTCCTCCCAAAACTGCCAAATTGCAGCAGCCCCCTTAGCCTCCATTTCTCTTCAATCCAAGCTAGAGTTCCGTGGAATAAAGTCTAGTATCATCGAGCAAGAAAAGGAGCAAAGTTTCCACCTTTATCACTTCGATTTTCATGCTCTTTTCACCTTATAAGTTTTGAAATTTTCTGCACCATTTTTATGAAGTATTAAGCTTAGATTTTCAAGGTTTATCTCTATGATCATGCATGTTATTCATGCACTAGGAAAGAATGAAGAAAATCTAAACTATGCATGCATGTATATATGAGTTGTATGTTAGGGTTATGGAGCAATTTCATGCTTTTAAATTTTGATCTTGATATTATGAGTATATGCATGAGTTGAAGATGATAACATGATGAAATAAAAAAGAAAAAAATCATGAAGGAAAAACCCTTGTTGAAACCGAAATTGAGATGAAATTAGGGTTTTTCATGCTTCAGTTGTTTTTATGATCTTGTTGATTTAGATGATGATATCTAAGCATGATTTAATGATTTAATTGAAGAAATAAGAATTTTGATGAAGAAGGTCACTTGAGGAAGATGAGAATAGTGAAATTGAAAAATTGATATATAATTTGTATGTTTAATTTGAAGGTGGAAATCTATAATCCAAGCATGCTAGAGTATAAATACATGAATGATTTGAAGCTAGAATTTATTTGTGAAATTCATGGCAGTACCGAAAATTATGCTCAAGAGTATAAGTTATGGTTCTTATAATAATTATTATGTTTGATGGATTAGAAATGAAGTTAAGAGTATGTTAAGAATAAAATTTCTATCAATCATGTCACAGTCCCAAATCCCGAGGGACGGCAAAGCCGGGGTGCGACTAGAGGTTGGATTAAAGAAGCGGGGAAGAATGGGGATGAATTAGAATGAACGAATAAACAGGCAATAATAACAGAATAAACTACTATGAACAAGACTTCATTATATAAAGGAGTTGACCTCGAAGGATCGCTCGACAAGGATGTTCTCAAAAGAAACTAAGTTAATGTATGAACTTAGACTCAAAAAGATATATACATCAACACAAAAGAGTTTAGAGTTTGGCAGCGGAAAAACGTAGAACTTAGACTCCGATCTTCTTTCCTAAAACCATTCTACTCAACCTCCGCCGCTCCCGTCACTCAACATGCACATTTTATAAAACATATGCAGGGCTAAGTACAAAAGCACTTAGTGGG